>OX451215.1:99776484-99873281 GCA_949628195.1 Phasia obesa | reverse complement strand
GACCAAATATTTACATTCGTTTAAAGCCTTTTAATCGTGTTGGGTATTAATTTTAAGTCATTTTTCATTTTAGAGGGATTTAAAATGCATTTGAATTATTAGATATTTTTTCTTTTTTTTTTTTTGCTTCATTGTTTGATTTGTTGCGATTTGAAATTACAATTACAAAAACAAAAATAAAAAAAATTAAGAAAATAAAATGGTAAATAAAACATTTACTGAATTGCTTCGTCTAATGGCTGTTTCGCGCACTAAATTTGTTCACTTTTAATCACTTAAATCACACTTAAGTTGTGGCGCCTGTTTTCTTTAATTTGCGCAATAATTTCTATTGTAATTTCGTTAAATTACACAATTATTCTCATTTCTTTGCAGTTATAACTGTGTACATTTTGGAATACTTTAATGCAGTATTTTCTGTCATAACTGAGCCCTTGATTTTGAAAGTGGTATAAGTCAAAAATTTTAAAAATCTAGTTTATCAGCTAATTCATATCAAATGTATATGCCATGAAAATTAAGTTGATAAATTAAGTTTATTTTTTGGTTGCCAAACAAAATACAGTGACTGTATATTTTAATAGTGTTATAAGTCAGTCTGTTTTCAAAGTTTGGCTGATAGCTGTTCAGGTATGATCATGGAATCCTATTAATGTAATAAATGAGTCAAATGCGAGTCAGACTCACACGCGTAGGGTTCCGTACTATGTTCACTACAACTGTAATAATACAAGTTATCATATTTTTTACGTCTTATGGGCACCCTTTAATTTTTAATTATTTTTTATACTAAAGCATAGTATATAACACTTAAAAGAGAAGGTCAAATTTCTCAAATTCGCGACATCTAGGGAACTCCCTTTTATTTTATTAAATTTATTTTCGTTTCTTGTTATTACAGTAGACATTGCAAAATATAATCTATGTAAATTTTAAGTGTCAGCCTATTACTGTTCAAATATAAGGACTTTCTGTGAAAATATCAGGAGCCTACCTATCGGTTTAAAAAATAAGGCAATATAATTGAAAAACATGCTATTGTGGAACACTCTTTAATTGTTATAGCGCCGATGGCAACTCATCTACTGTAAAAATTTCAAGAGTCTACCTATTACGTTTCAAATAATAAGACACTGTCAAAATACCCTTTAATTATTTAACTATTTGTTGTAAAGACCATATTAATACACCTTCTGTGAAAATTTCAAGAGTCTACCTATTATTGTCAAAAATGTAAGCCATATAAATTCAAATCACGTCACTGTCGGAAAACCCTTTAATTTTTTCTATTTGTTATAGAGGCCGTAGTAATATAGCATCTGTGAAAATTTTAAGAGTCTATTAATTATGGTTCAAATTCATGCAAATCACGTCACTATCGGAACACCCTTTAATTTTTGGGTTTAATTTTGTATACTTGTTTATAAAGCGAACATAGTTTTAATGACTGCTTGTAAATTTTAAGTGTACGCCTACTACAGTTCAATAAATAAACACATATACGTGAAAAACACGTCTCTATTGGAACACTCTATAAGTTTTAGTATTTGTTGCTATAGCGGCAACAGTTATACATCTTCTGTAAAATTTTCAAGGTCTACCTATTACGGTTCCAGAAACAAAAGGCGGTGACAAGGGGACGGATGGACAGACGGACAAACATTGTAACGAAAATAAGAGGGCTACGTTTCTACCCTTTGTGTACGGAACCTTAAAAATGCACTACTTATAGCTAATTGCAGACATTATACGGCGAAGAAATAACTATAAGTTATGCTCCCAAGAAATGGAAACGAAGAAGACTAATATCATCTTCCGATGAATCAGTACATACTTTAAAAACACTGCAGAAGCTGTGTCTTGACTAAAAATACAATGGATCAGATTTCCGAAAAATGCATGTTTTTTAGATATGACTTTTTAACTGTGTGAGTCAGATATAATTATATATGTCTGTTAAAATTGTTGTTTTACAGAATACTTTTTATATTTGGTCTCAAACGCACATGTACAATTACGTCTGACTTTTCTTCCTTTGTTCCACACTGGAACCATAGATGCTGTGTAGATGTGTTTCGGTTAAGTTCGTCATAACCAATCAAAAAGTAAATTTTGAATTTTTGAGTAGTTACGGCCTTTTGCATTTTAGGTGACGATATATATGTTTCACTATACAGACAGCCGTTCGATTGCAAAATAACTTGTTGCGGCCCTGAATTATTTTTGTGTGCGCTACAGAATTACTGACGACATATCCATTTTTAAGTTTTTTTTACTCTAAATGTAAAGAAATTAAGTTCGCATTAAATGATTATACACGATTTAATAATTTTTTGTAAAATAGATAAAAATAGTTAAAAGCATATTCAGATATTGCTCTTGTAAAATATTACTTTTGCCCGGCTAATGCTTCCGCAACACTGGCAACACTGAACCACTGTTGACGTCTGATGGCTTGTCAGATTAAAATAGAACACGTTCTAAATGAAATTTTGTCAGATGACTTTGCGCATGTATTTTACGGAAGCAATGTTTAAGCAGTCCCACACGATATGTTTGTGTGGGAAATTTGACATGTCAGATGTAAAAAACATGTCGTGTATGCATAGCTGAAGATATTTCATAAAACTTTTTGGATGGCAATTCCGAATTCCTTTCACCTAAGGCTAAGGCTATACAAAAATTTTGATTTGCCTCTATTATACACATCCATTAGACTAATAACAGATGAAAAGCGTAAAAATATGACGGATTTACTACCCTATATCTCACCAATTTTCCACAAACACTTTATTTCCCTAAATACTAAAAAATAAATTACTTAATTACAATGTAATAAGTTTGAATAAAATGTTAATTTCTAACCTTGATGGTCATTTATAAAGTCAGGCAGTTAATTTTGAAAATGGTATAAGTCATTTCAACCTTACAAAACTACTTTTCCTTTTAAAATTGGTTATAAATTTCACAATCATAATAAATACTTATTTGTTGGCACTAATTATTTGTCAAAATATTTTCTTCCACAATACAAAAATATTTTTCATTCCTTTCAACTGCAAACCTTTTAATATGACGAAACAAGAAATACATATATGACTTATACCACTTGCATACTCAAGGGCTCAGTTATCATTGTTCTAGCATATTTTGCTTTGAAAGTAATCCACACCAAATTTTAAGACTCTTACTTTTATAATGCTTCACGTACACGTACTTTCTTTATATAAAGGTACCCATCCCCAGGATAAAATATTAAAAATCTTTGTAAAGCTCTGTAAAATGTGTTTAAAATATCCAGCTTTCAAAAAGAAAATGCACTCTGAAGTATGCATATCGGTAAAAATGCACACTTTCGCATGGAAATAAGATATTTTTGCGGAAAGATACTATGGTACCTCCTCACAAAATTTCATTAAAATCCATCTAATAGTTTTTACGTGATGCGACCAAAGACAAACAGGAATAAAGTTACTGTTTTATTATATGTTCATGTTAGTATATTTAACCATAAATCAAGAAGGGTTGCTATTAACAACGGATTAAGCATTAGACTTGTCCATAAAACACAAATTATTCAGCAAATTATTGTCATTTCTTTTTATTTTGATAATATTGGAATAGTTCAATTATGCATGGAACAAAATATCGGCCAAAAGGCCGCCGCGAGCTCAGCGGCACACCCTTATCCGATGCTCCAAATTTTCGATGACGCTGAGGCATAATTGAGGTTCTATGCCCTTAATGTACCGAATTTTCTCAACCTTTATCTGTTGCTGTCCAACGGTGTCAAATCAAATGATCTTGGCGGCCAATTGACATCGCCACCACGTGAGATAACACGGCCATTGAATTTGTAAGGCCAAAGTGCCATTGTTTCGTTAGCTGTGTGGCAAGAGGCACCGTCCTGCTGAAACCACATATCGTCCACATCCATATCTCACGATAGCGAACACCTGCCTGACTGGTCTCATTTTGGAAAAAATAGGCCCGATGATGCCACCAGCCCATAAACCGCACCAAACAGTCACTCTTTGTGGGTGCATTTCGACAATTGCTCTAGGATTGTCATTAGCCCGAATGAGGCAATTCTGCTGATTGACCAATCAACTGAGGTAAAATTTTGACTCATCACTGAAGATGATTTCTTTGAAATTGATCATCCAACGTTGCCATTTCTTGCCACCATTCTGACCATTGACTATTCCATGGTTGAAATTGAGTTAGTCTGAACTTGAGAAATTAAATGCAGAAAAAAGTTGACGTTTAGGTGTGGTTCATATTCAACATCGGCCCTTAAAATTTAACCACCCGATATATACGGTTTATAAATTTACTTTATATAAAGGTACCCACCACCTATAAAAATTCTATTATTGTAAAATTTTAAATAGTGTATAAAATTTTCCGTTCACAAAAAAGGTACTGCCAAGGGTTCAGTATAATTAAATCGGTGAACTTGAATACTTTTACTTTTCTATCTCTAATTTCTCTTCGAAATCGGCCCTAAAGTACCTCTTCAAAAAATTTTAATTAAAATTCATCAAGTGAATTTTACGGGATGCGAACAAAGGTTGACAGAAAGTTACAGTTTTATTATACTCGTATGTACATATGCCCTAAATACAAAAGGGTCATAACTCAAAATTTTCCACAACTGACTTTTTTCATAAATTAATTCAGAGTACATACATACATAAGTATATCTAACTACTGCAAAAATTTCTTTCACGTCTTTAACTGAAAAAATACAGTTGTGTCTTTTTTAGGGTTCCGTACACAAAGTGTAAAAACGAAACCCTATTGTTTTCGCTACAATGTCTGTCCGTCTGTCCGTCTGTCCGTCTGTCCGTCTGTCCGTCTGTCCGTCTGTCAGCGCCTTTTATCTCTGGAACCGTAATAGGTAGACTCTTGAAATTTTCACAGATGATGTATAGTTGTTGCCGCTATAGCAACAAATACTAAAACTTATAGGGTGTTCCAATAGAGAGGTGTTATTTACGAAAATGTGTTTATTTCTTGAACTGTAGGAGGGATACACTTGAAATTTACAAACAGTTATTAAAACTTAGTTCACTATATAAAAAAGTATAAAAAAATAAAATTAAAAATTAAAGGGTGTTCCGATAGTGGTGTGAAATGCATGTATAAGGCATAAGTTTTGAACCATAATAGGTAGACTTTTGAAATTTTCACAGAAGGTGTATAGCGATGGCCGCTATAACAACAAAAATTAAAACTTATAGGTTGTTCCGATAGAGAGGTGTTATTCACGAATATGTGTTTATTTCTTGAACTGTAAGAGGCATACACTAAAAATTTACAAACTGTAATAAAAACGTAGTTTGTCTTATACACAAGTCTAAAAAATAAACCTAAAAATTAAAGGGTGTTCCGATAGTGGTGTTAATTTGATTTATAAGGCCTAAGTTTTGAATCATAATAAGTAGAAACTTTAAATTTTTACAGAAGGTGTATAGTTTTGGCCGCTATAGCAACAAATAATAAAATTTACAGGGTGTTCCGATAGAGAGGTGTTATTCACAAATATGTGTTTATTTTTTGAGCAGTAGGAGGCATACACTAAAAATATGTAAGCAGTAATTAAAAGTTAGTTCGCTATATAAACAAGTATAAAAAAATAAACCTAAAAATTAAAGGGTGTTCCGATTAAATTAAATTTAGTGCGCTATATAAACAAGTCTAAAAAAAATAAACCTAAAAATTAAAGGGTGTTCCGATAGTGGAGTGATTTGCATGTATAAGGCCTAAGTTTTGAACCTTAATAGGTAGACTCTTGAAAATTTTACCAAAGGTGTATAACTATGGCCGCTATAGCAAAAAATATTAAAACTTATAGGGTGCTCTATAGAGAGGTGTTATTTACGAATATGTGTTTATTTCTTACAAGCAGTAATTAAAACTTAGTTCGCTTTATAAGTCTAAAAAACAAGTCTAAAAAATAAACCTAAAAATTAAAGGGTGTTCCGATAGTGGTGTGCTTTGTATGTGTAAGGCCTAAGTTTTGAACCATAATAGGTAGACTCTTGAAAATTTTACCAAAAGTGTACTACTGCGGCCACAATAGCAAAAAGTACTAAAACGTAGGGTGTTCCAAAAGTGACGTGTTATTTACGTTTATGTCTTTTTTTTTGAGCTGTAAGAGGAAACCACTTAAAATTTGCAGACAGTAATTAAAACTATGTTTGTTTTATAAACAAGTATACAAAATTGAACTTAAATATTAAAGGGTGTTCCAATAGTGACGTGATTTGCATTTATATATCCTAAGTTTTGAATGAATAGGTGGAATCTTGAAATTTTTACAGGAGGTGTATAACTATGTCCACTATAACAAATAATAAAAATTAAAGGGTTTTCCGCCAGTGACGTGATTTGCATGTATAAAGCCTTATTTCTTGAACCGTAACAGGTAGACTCTTGAAATTTTGTACAGAAGATGTGTTGCCACGGCCGATATGACAGTTACTAAAAATTAAAGGGTGTTCCGACAGTGTCATGTTTTTCACTTATAGTGACTTATTTTTTAATCGAAATAAGTAGACTCTTAATATATTTATAGAAAGGAAGTTGCCATGGCCACTATAATGAATAATAAAATTAAAGGGTGTTCCGACAGTGACAAGATTTTATAAACCGTAATAGATACCCTCTTGAAATGTTTACAGTAGATGTGTTACTTCGGCCGCTATAACAAATACTTAAAATTGAAGTGTGACCATTAGTAACGTGTTTTTCACGAATATTACCTTATTTTTTTAACCGCAATAGGTAGGCTCCTGATATTTTAATAGAAAGTGAAAGGCCGCTATAAAAAATTTAAAGGGTGTTCTAATTATGATGCAATTTTCGCGAATATTACTTTAATTTTAAAATTTAAGGGTGTCCCATAAGACATAAAGAAATAAACAACTGGAATATTTAAATTATACTAAACATAGTACGGAACCCTACGTGTGTGAGTGTAACTCGCACTTGACTAATTTATTTATGTTAATTGTGTTGCTCGTATTTTGATTTGAGACCCTTTTGCATTTAGGGTGCGATATGTATATTAAACTACATGTAGCGACAGACTTCTCATCCAATTTACAGACTTCTCAGCCAATTTATAGGCTGAGAAGTCTGTCATCTTTTGAATTATTTCTAGTTCTCACGAATAACTATTATATTAAAAATTGAGGATATCGCACCATATGTACATACACATACACATATGTATATGTATCTTGAAAAAGGTTTCTGCAATTTGTTTAGTCGAAAAATCCGATAATCGCCATTCAAATTGTCTTCCTCACTAATATCATATTTTAATTTGTTCAATAGTTAGTTTTGAGTAAAATATAGTAAGATAAGAATAGTTAGTTGTGAGTAAGATATTTAAAAGTGTTATATAATCAGTTTCAATGCTAAATATTGTATATAACTGTTCCCAATTAATTTATT
This sequence comes from Phasia obesa, assembly GCA_949628195.1. Classification (NCBI taxonomy): domain Eukaryota; kingdom Metazoa; phylum Arthropoda; class Insecta; order Diptera; family Tachinidae; genus Phasia; species Phasia obesa. The sequence goes on along the minus strand of OX451215.1, from coordinate 99,865,814 downwards.
ACCAGTGATTCCCTAACTATATATGAATACTTTAAATTCGTTGCATATCTTAAGGTGTTCAAATATTACTAGCAAGCTGTGATGTTAACTGTACAGTAATTACTGTTTTAAACTTATTTAGAATTCTGTACGACGCACAGTGGACCATTTCAAAATCCATAACTTTCGATTGGATTCAAATTTCAATAAGCAGTCGGAATTTGTTCTTTAATTTAAGCTATAAAATATGAAAATCTACCGATAAGAAAATAATTTATGGAGGGTTTAAAATACCTTTTAATTTTTAGTTGAATTTTATTAAGAAAGTGAAGCGATAAAAATATAAAAATATATTGTATTAATATTCTATTAACATTGAGTTTTGTAGAATTTTAATGCTTATAGAGTATTTTTGGCTTCTCTAAAATTAGGAAAAATGTTTCCTGATGATCTGGCCTGAGCAACCAGTGAAATACGTATAGGAACTAGCTCTTTTCCCCCAACAAATAAATTGCATTTTTATTATAAAATGATGTGGGTAATTAGCATAATATTAAAAAATTAGTGATAAAAATGTTTTTTTTTTATATTCACTTACATTAATAACATTATTTAATTGTTTAACTTAAATTTTCTCAGAAAATTAGAAACTTTGAGCCCCGCACTGTGGCACATATTTTGAGAAGCAGTCCAAAAATAATTTTTTATGGTTTCCGATTTTAAAGTTATATTACTCATTTGAAAGTAAATATCAGTGAATCTCGGGAGTCAAAAAAATAAATTTTTTTATTATTTACAGTTATATTCCATGTTATTGTTAAATATTAACAATAAAAAATATTACTTCACTTGAAAAAAAAAATAATTTAATTTTAAATGCGGTATGCCGTAATCTTGTTTTCAATGCCCAAATCGACAATAGACCTTGTACTTGTATGTTAAGATATGATTATTTAAAATTTACCAAATAATCAAAATGGCTGCTTTTAAATTTAAAGGCCGGTTCGCAGCTTGCCTGAATTTCAGTTTGCTATAAGAAATATGTATGTGTAAAAACAGCCTGATATTCAGGTTTGAAAAATTTCAGGCGTCTTTCAGTTTGGTAGTGCGCAGCTAAAATAATATTAAACGTAATTTTTCACTATAACAGGGATGTTATAACAAAAAGTGTAGACTTTTTTCCTTCAAGTGAAAGAAAAATTAATGTTCAGACAATTGTTTGATAACGGAATTTATAACATTTCTTGTTTTTTGCATTTATAAAATATTATTTTTTTTTCATTTCTGTGTTTATACATATAATGTTATTAAGTGAAATATACAATAAAATTTTAAAAACACGACTACATGATTTTTATATATAAAAACGACCACATGATGAAGTTTAGTTTTGTAGAAATAAAGGCAAAAAATCAAATCTGAAATTCCGTATAGTTGCGTAGTGGGCTTTACCCAGAAATGAACAAAAAATATTTTTAAAGTGTAAATAATATGAAATGTCATAAGTTCCGTTACCAAACAATTGCCTGAACATTAATTTTTGTTTCAGTTGAAGGAAAAAGGTCTACACTTCTTTTACCAAACTGCGCACTACCAAACTGAAATTTTTAAACCTGAACTTCAGGCTGTTTTTACACATACATAGGCAAGCTGAATACTGGGCTTGAGTATTAAAAATGAGTCAGTTTTATATCATTAAAGGCAAGTAAAGTGCAAGAAACATGAAATGTCAAAAATTCCGTTACCAAACAATTGCCTGCACATTGATGTTGAATTTGAAGTTGAAGAAAAAAAGTCTACAACTTTTGTGAATATAACAGTTTCTATAAATTTTTTAACTTCTCCTGTAAAATTACAATTATTTGAGTTCGGTCATTTCTATTTGACACCAACGATTTGGAATTTCAAGCTTTCCGAAATGAATGAAAGTCATTCAAATATCAGTTTTAAAGTAAAATTTAAATTGAACTGCTGAAAACTACAAACGCTCTATCGTGGGTTAAAAGTTTGTATGAACAAAATATTTATCCTTTTATAACAAAAAAAGTTTTTTATATATAAATCCTGAAAACCTGAGTTTAAGACTTATTGATAAATAAATCCACATACATATCTTTCCTTTGGGTTTTTATGACACTTTTTACCACCTGTTGTCTTCTAATCAGTTTTGTTTTATTCAAATGATACTTTATAAAAATATGATCTTCAAAAATACAAAAAATACGCGTAAAAATTGTTACATTTGAAAAAAAAGTGAAATATTTCCTTATTTGTCTTACTATTTGCTTATTGTTTTTATTTATTAAATTATGCTTTAATTACTAATAAATTATGAAATATTTTTTTTTCTAAAACTGTTTTTTTTTCTTTATAGTAAATGTTTTCTTTAAATAATACAATGTGTTTACTTTATTTTGACACTCACAGTATAAATGTAGAATTTTACCAATAATTTTTAGCATTTTGGAATCTTTTTTAGCATTATTTTATATCAGATTTTAGATCGAAAATATTTTTAGTCCCGGCCACACTGCTAGTTATTCTAATTGCGAACATAAAATTTTCCGATTGCAAAAAACAAGGCTTCTCAAACTGTGCAAGAGTTGTAAAAAACCATTGCCTATTCTTAGGATGATTAGTTAGTACAACTTTGTAAATACACAAACGAGTGATTCGTTTTAAAAATTTGTGTAAAAATGACACAAAAAATTAAAGTGCTGTTTCTACATTGCAAGTGAAAAACATTTATATGAAAAGCCCAGTTTTAATTGAAAAATCACTCGAAGGTCAAACAAAACACAACCTTTCGGCGCCCGAGAACGTATGTTTTGCATTGTAGTCGCCAGCTGCTAATAATTTAAAGAAGTCTCGGTACTAACTCCGCGATATCGAAAATAAGAAGGGAATAAAATGACGAAATAATAATTTTTCAATCATAGTCATCGAGGCTGATGTTTCTTGCTTGAACGTAATCCTCACAGAAATCACGCACTAAACCGTGTTTGAGTCGGGCGTTTATCAGTATTGTCAAACCACAACATTCTCTACCACGGGGTGCGTAAATATCATGAATTATTATGAGCTACCAAATTATATCCAAAATAATATGGTTTTAAGCAAATGTGTTTTGTGGGGATGTGTAAGAACACATATTTTTTGCTAAGCGTTCATGTTAAATGTAAGCTAATAAAAAAAAATCTTCTCTACGTTTTAATTTTTTTTTATTTTATTTTAACAGTTAATATTAATAAAATTTAATATTTAATTTATATACCGCTACAAGTAAATAAATATTTTAAAACAATAGCAAATATTGTTGCGTTATGTTGTATTCTTCTAAAATTATTTAATAATAATAAAAAGACTTAAAAACAATAAATATTAATTATGATCAATGTTATTTACAAAACAGAAAAATTAATTTGGTATTGAGGAAATGAAGGACGGGAATCTTAACTTAACTGCCTATTTCACAACGTCACACGTAGTCGTTCTTTCGCACAATTACATGTAAATGTAATTCTGTGAAATAGGTAGTAAATTTATTAAATTATTAAATTTATTATAAATATAATATATAATTTTTCATTATAAAGGGCAAGATAATCTCTCTGTTTGGTCATTTTTCAATATCGTTCATCCTTATCGTTCTTTATTTATTAAAAACGTCTCGATATCTTGACACGCAGGCCGTCTTTAGGACGTAAAATCAATTCACCCAAAAGTGTTAGATCTTCACGTCTATCTATGGCTTCGATCTTATATTTACGCAACACTGTAGACAGAACAACCTTTTCTTCCAAAATGGCAAATTTCTGGCCAATGCAATTACGGGGACCCGCACTGAATGGTATGTAGGCAAAAGGATGTCGACCAGCACAGTTTTCGGGCAAGAAATTATCGGGATTGAATTGTTCAGGTTTGGGGAAAATGCGAGGATTACGATGCAACATGTAAGTCATAATAATGGCTGTGGTACCGGCAGGTATCAGGAAGTCTCCTGAAAGTTAAGAACATTGATTAATTAACCAGAATTGTTAATGCAATATTACCAACTTAAGCACTTAAGAGTGTTGAGATTTTCATTAAATACAAACGAATAAATATTTTTATCAATTATCAGCTAAATAGTTTTACACACTTACCAATTTGCACGTCTTCGCCAATTGATCGTCCCATCATTGGCACTGAGGGAAACAAACGCAGAGCATCCTTAATACAACATTCCAAGTAACGCATGTCCATAAGATTTTTCATGGTAGCCGGCGTATCACGATCATCGCCAAATATCGATTCTAATTCTTCATAAACACGTTCTTGGTATTCGGGATGAGAACCCAACAAAAACAAAGTCCACGAAATGGCAGCCGATGTAGTATCATGACCTTCAAACATAAATGTATCCACCTCCTCACGTATATCATCGTTGGAAAGTTGGATGCCCTCCTTCGAGTATTCAATCAAAAGATCCAAGAAAGCCAAACGTTTCTTTTTACCCAAATCATCATAGGCGTCGACAATATTATTATTATTGTTGTTGTTAATATCACACAATTCAGCTCTGCGTTCACGTATCACTCGTTTGGAGAAACCGTGTAGAGTGTTGATGTAACTTTTGTGACGATTATAGTCGGCTGTTAAACGGAATATGGCATCCAAATGCAACCATAATTTGGATTGACGATTTTGAATTATTTCACCAATTCTTTAAGTCGACAAATAAAAGGAATGAAATAAAAAAATAAAAAATCAAAATGCTTGATATTATAGGTTACTTTAAGGTCATTAATAATAATGGTTTTTAGTGAGATGCATATTTTATTTATATCTTTAGATTTTTTAAGTGACAGTCAGTTTATTTTCCTTTGTAAACGGTTATATTTTAGTTAATTTTAAAGCGGGTTAAAAGTAAAAAACGATGCACTTCAGAGTACGTAAATAAACAAAGCGAAATGAAATGAAACGAAACGTTTGCTTCTGTTTTGTAGTCAAACCCAAATGAGAAATATTGTGCCATTTAGTTTTGTTTTGTGTTTGGTCGTAAACAGCGTTGCCACAAAGAAAAATATTTTCCTACCAAAATTTTCCCTAAAATCTACCTAAAAAAACTAAAAATTTTTTCATAATAATTTAATTGTTTCGTTTATAATGGGTGATTTTTTTGAGGTTAGGATTTTCATGCATTAGTATTTGACAGATCACGTGAGATTTCAGACATGGTGCCAAAGAGAAAGATGCTCAGTATGCTTTGACATTTCATCATGAATAGACTTACTAACGAGCAACGCTTGCAAATCATTGAATTTTATTACCAAAATCAGTGTTCGGTTCGAAATGTTCAAATGTGACAAATTTTGTTCAGCGATGAGGCTCATTTCTGGTTGAATGGCTACGTAAATAAGCAAAATTGCCGCATTTGGAGTGAAGAGCAACCAGAAGCCGTTCAAGAACTGCCCATGCATCCCGAAAAATGCACTGTTTGGTGTGGTTTGTACGCTGGTGGAATCATTGGACCGTATTTTTTCAAAGATGCTGTTGGACGCAACGTTACGGTGAATGGCGATCGCTATCGTTCGATGCTAACAAACTTTTTGTTGCCAAAAATGGAACAACTGAACTTGGTTGACATGTGGTTTCAACAAGATGGCGCTACATGCCACACAGCTCGCGATTCTATGGCCATTTTGAGGGAAAACTTCGGAGAACAATTCATCTCAAGAAATGGACCGGTAAGTTGGCCACCAAGATCATGCGATTTGACGCCTTTAGACTATTTTTTGTGGGGCTACGTCAAGTCTAAAGTCTACAGAAATAAGCCAGCAACTATTCCAGCTTTGGAAGACAACATTTCCGAAGAAATTCGGGCTATTCCGGCCGAAATGCTCGAAAAAGTTGCCCAAAATTGGACTTTCCGAATGGACCACCTAAGACGCAGCCGCGGTCAACATTTAAATGAAATTATCTTCAAAAAGTAAATGTCATGGACCAATCTAACGTTTCAAATAAAGAACCGATGAGATTTTGCAAATTTTATGCGTTTTTTTTTTAAAAAAAAAAGTTCTCAAGCTCTTAAAAAATCACTCGTTATTATATATATAATGTCACTAATCTATCAAAAATGGCATGTGTGTTAAAAAAGTATGGATTAAAAATGTATATGTGTGACCGACTTTCTGACAGGTCTGTATTTGATAATCCTTTGAAAAATTTCAAATATTTTTATTTTGGCAATCAGAGTTACGAAATCTTGTTTTGTATGTGGCACCTACGAAGCTATTTTGAAATAATTTTTTGTGTAGGACAGGACAGGACAGAATTCTCTCAGATTTTTTTGTGGTTGAATCGTACGATCGTGTAGGATAGTGATTTCTGGCCTTTACTACGTTTGTATTTCCAATTGTTTTAGTAAATCCTATAGATATTTTAAGCCCTTTTATTGGAAAATAAAATTTCCAATATATGATTCTTTTTTTTTGCAAAAATAGCTTATTTCCAAGAGAAAGTGGAGAAAAAGCAGTGAAAAACCCAATTTTCGGTTTAAAGGTAATGAAATTTTCGGTTTAAAAGTGGGATATTTTCAACACACCTTTTCATTTTTTAAAGTGGAATATTTTAAAAACTATTGCGCAACATTAGGAGCCAATTAATAAAATTTGTATTTGATTCGTATTTTTACTTTGTGAAATTACAATGTTATTAAAATATTTTAAACACCTCTTACATAGCTTTTAAATAATTTTTAGAATTTTAGAATTTTTAATAAATTTTAGAATTTTATCCAGGGATGGGTAAAGAAATACATAAACCATAACTGAAGCACTATAAAAATAGAGTCTCACAATTGGTGTGGAATACTTTTAAAGCAAAATCGAGCTAAATATTGCTTGGACGCCCACGATGTGGCGCGCACAGCTAGTTGTATATATTATAGGCAAATTTAACCAAAAAGCTATTTTGGCGAAATAGGTGAAAAAATCTGTCAACACTGTGACCCACTTGGTTAAAAAAGAAAACCAATGAGAACAAAACAAAAACGTTTCTAGAAAAGATCTTTCACAAACGATTGCTAAACAATTTGGTCAATAAGGTAGATAACGCATTAAAGCATTATGCCTATAACCTTTATTTTTGAAAGATATTGAGAGACAGCTTGTCAGATTTTTTGTCTTTATTGTTGATTATTTATTTATATTAGCACACTAGAGCTAATTGCTGTTATCGACTTTTTTAGTTAGAAAAGTCTATAATATTTTTATCTTTCCTTTTTATACCCTTCACCACAGGTAGAAAAGGTATATACATATACAATATTCATTTCCGACCTCATAAAGTATATATATTCTGGATCCGTATACATAGAGAAGTTGAAATCAACTCTGCCAAGGCACCAGAAGGAATATAGAAAATTAAAACCTATCAATCTGCCAGGCATAGTTACGAAAATTTCGCTAATGAAATTTAGCAACATTAGACCATTCCATTCGAGGGTGATTTTGGGGCATCAATAATCCCCATACGAGGGGCGATTTTATTTGTTTTTAGGTGATAGGGTTTTTTTGCTTTAATTTGTAGTAAAGGCTTTAATAGAAAGCAATACACATAGAGATAGCCTACAGGGTGGGTGCCCAGTAGCAACATTGGCGGGTAAATATGAGATTTTTTTTTCGATTTTTTTGCTTTAATCCGACCATTCTAACGTAATATATATTACAGGAAGGTCCTACCAATTTAAAAAAAAATTTATTCAGTTTTTTTAGATTTTTTAGCCCAATTTTGAAGATTTTATAGGTAAATTTTCTGGCAATACTGGTGGTACGTTTTCATCAACAGAAAAAAAAATGCAACTTATAACAGCCAATATTATTCAAAACAAAATTAAAATTATAAAACTAATAAATGACTAATTAAACCTGTTCACTTATTTCGAAAGCATTTGATTTAACTGCTAAAATGCCATTTTTATTACCTTTTGTTCTATTCTATGAAACATTAAAAACCCAAAATGATTAGCAAGTGAAGATTTAATATCGAAACAAGTTTTGTCTTTAATATAAATAAAAAATATTTTAATTATTTTGTGTTGATATCGGTTTGTCTGTTTGGTTTGTGTTCTTTCTATTCATATTCTATTCATTAGCACAAAATGCATATCAGAATTTAAATGATAATTAAATTAACGCATATAATTATTTCAACTTCTAATAAACAAAAGCTGACTTCAATAAAATTGGCGGCAGCGCAAATGTCCTTTTGAAATATGGATTTGCCTCTCAAAACTATTTTTAAACAATTAAACAAAAATAAATTTCATGCTCTTATCAATATGAATTTAATTTAATTTTTAATTTGCTTCGGCACAGCCCTACTGCACAAAGACTCTTAAGCTGGTTATACAAATTTATAAGTCGATATTGAGTTAAATTTAAAAGTTTTAACTATTGTTTTATTAAGTATGCGTCCATTATTGATCATAGTTCCCTAAACCTTCTCTTTTAGTTCTTGTATTTGTAGCTCTATTAAAATACTTAAAAGTTATAGCCTATTTTTATATTTCGTTTATAAAAAAAGTTGCACAAATAAATTAGATATTTAAACACGACACGACATATCGCGACATTTAAAAGATTTCAAATTTAGTTTTTACGTTCATTTGTTATAACAAAATCCTAAATTTCTTAAAATTTTGCTTTTAATTTTTAAAACGATATTTCTAGATTATTATTAGCGACGCACTTTGGGTTGACGGTACCAAGAATGAGGATTAACTAAAAATTCTAAGTTGGTATATTAAGCAAGTCTTAGTAAAAATTTTATCGATTTTTTTCTAGAAATAGTATGTAAAAATTTTTTGGTTTTAAGGAAATTTTTTGTTAAAAATTTGATTGAAAATTTTTGGTAAAAATTTTATCGAAATTTTATTGTAAAAATTTTATCGATATTTTATTGTAAAAATTTTATCGAAATTATTTTGTAAACATTTTATCGAAATTTTTTTGTATAAATTTTATCGAAAAATTTTTGTTAAAAATTTATATAACATTTTTTCAAAAATTGTTTGTAAAAATATTTTTTTGAAAATTTTATGGAAATTTTTTTGTAAAATTTTTTTGTGAAAAAAAAAATTTTTTTGATAATTTTTTGTTAAATTTGTTTCGAAATTTTTTGTAAACATTTTTCTTTTAAATTTTTTTGTAAAAATGTATCAAAATTTTTTTCCTATTGTTTGAAAACTGTAGAAGCTAAGGAACATATATATTTATATAAAAAATAAATACTTATTATCATTAAACTAGAAAACAGATCCTTGTGTTTTTGATCAATGGAGATCATTCCATGTCAACTCAATAAAAAAAAAAATGTTTTCAAATTTGCCAGTCTGGATTTTATTGAAACTTTTTTTATTAATATTCTTTGACTCCCTGAATCCAAATATGATTTTTAAAAAATTCTATCTCTTACAGTTTTTCCGCTACACAGTTATCAAAATTGAAAAATTTCGCTTTTTTGAATATGCGCTCGAGGATTAAATATATTCTAAATCCAGTTCTATAAGTACTAGAAAGTTGAGTAATAGCTTATTTTAAAGGGTATTTTATACGCTTAAATTTGGTATCAATCATGAATCATGAAATTTTATTAACAAATTTTTTTCTGATATTTAAAAAAAAATCTGAAACATAACTTTTGATTCCACCATGACTCCATTCTAAAATTTTATAATAAAAATTTGATGTACTCACTAAGCCACATTCAAAAACATATGTAAAAAAATTAAAAATTAAAAAAAAATTATTTTTTAACCTAGCGAAGCCTAACGTGAACTACCTTAATGATTTTCTGTTTTACTTGACACAACTTAAAACTTATTTATGCTATTATAATCACAATTTGAATTTTTTACCAGAAAGTACAAACAATTTATTGGTAATTTCTTTTAATTTTTGTCCCGTCGTCTGACTTTGCTTTTAATTTAAAATAATATTTCAAAACTCACCCATAAACAGCTTTTACGTAATCTGATTCACTGTTACTTTGAGCATAAATATTACGACCCATGGCGGTTTCTGAAATAGACAAGCAATTGTATTTTAAATAAATAATGTTGTTATAATAAACCAATTTAAGATGTATACAATTTTATTGCTAATCTTACAGACTTTCCGCCAGGATGATATTATTACTCACCACATACAATATCAAGAGTACACAGTGTTACATATGGAAAAATGTTAAATGATTTCGACGACAATTCACGTTCCAGTTTACGCGTCAAAACAGCACTTTGCTCGTTAAAAACATCAACAAAATCATCCAAAATCTTAAAATGAAAGGCTGGTGTTAAAATCTAAAAAAATAAGTAAAAAACATTAAACCGTAAAAAAAACTTCTAGGAAAGAAACTCAAGCTAAAAAAAAATTATGCTAACAATAATAAGAAAAAAAAGCTGCAACTAAAAGAAGTTAACAATAAACAAAATTATAAAAAAAAAATCTTAATCTATTACATAGTTAAAATGTTACCTTTTGTAATTATGTTGTGTTCATAATATATGTATGTAAGTGTCTGTACTTGCCTTTCTTCTTGAATGCCATTTACGGCCAAAACTAGTCAACAGACCAGTACCCAACCAAGGTTGCAAATAATCGTAGTCATGACTTTTATCAATGAATTTTTGGCTATTGAGAATGGGCTGAGAAATTTGAAATTTATTCTTTATACTTAAGGCTTATAATTTAACGTTTCAAGGGTTTTTTACCTCTACTGTTTCAGGATCGAATAACATGATATAGGGAGTAGTACCCTGCCATACCTTATATAGACCCAAACGATTTCCCCACAAGGACTTCGAACCAGTAATACGGGAAAACAGTTCTGAAAAAAATTTAACATTTATACTCAGTAAAAATAAATAATAATAAAAGAAATTTATAAAATGCTATAATGCAGACGCAGTAAATTGACATTTTGAAATAGAACTGTATTATTACATAAATAGTTAATTTTTGGGATTAAATGTATTAAATTATCAGTTCGATTACAAATATCAGTTATCTATACCTATAATAAAACAGTACCACATTTCCTATCTGTGTTCGCATCACGTAAAAACTTCTTAATGAATTTTAACATAAATTTTATCCTGATTCCAATATCGTATATTTTTTTCCGAAGAAAAATCTTATTTTCAAGAGAAAGTGGAGAAAAAGCAGTGAAAGTACGCCGATTTTTTTTACCGATTTAAAGGTACTGCAGACTTTTAGAAATCTATTTTGATTGCAATTTATTTGTTGGACATTTGAAAAGGGTTTTTACCCCGAATATATCGACTGATATAGTTGAGTTGCCAATTGTCGAGGCTAGTGCTGCAATACCGATAAGATTTGAATTTGGTGATATTGAAAAGGCAATAACGGATTTAAACACCAAAAAAGCCCCTGGCGTTGACAAAACCAGTAACAAGATGTTATTTGAATTGCCCCGTATAGCTCGCAGAATTGTTCTTTTTATTTTTAATGCCATTTTACGTCTTGAGTACTTCCCCACAGAGTGGAATGTATCCTTGGTTACCATGATTCCTAAACCAGGAAAAGACCACACAAAAATTGAATCATACAGACCTATAAGCCTTTTGTCAAATATGTCAAAGCTGTTTGAGAGGATGTTAATAACTAAGCTTAATCCTATTCTAAGCGACAAAGGATGTATTCCAAACCATCAATTCGGCTTCAGGAAAAAACATAGTACGATCGAACAAACTCACAGGTTAGTCAATGTTGTTAAGAAGACATTTGAAGAGAGAAAATACTGCTCTGCGCTTTTTATCGACGTTTCTCAAGCATTCGATAAGGTATGGCATGAAGGCCTAATATACAAGCTAAAACTGAATTTGCCGTAAACCTATATAAGCTGCTAGATAGTTATTTAACTGAACGAAAATTTATTGTGAAAGAAGGAGATTTTTTGAGCTCACCCCAGCCAATCGAAGCCGGAGTTCCCCAAGGTAGTATATTGGGGCCCTTTTTATACTTATTGTATACTTCAGACATGCCAACTAGTAACCGAGTTCACACATCGACATTTGCTGACGACACAGCTTTTTTGAGCATTCACGAAAGACCCGAAGTAGCATCACGATATTTACAAGACCACATATTTAATTTAGAAAAATGGTTGAAGAAATGGAGAATAAAAGTGAATGAACAAAAATGTACTCACATAACTTTCACACTGCGTAGAAAATCTTGCCCCCCTATTCGGATAAATAACCAAACGATACCTCAGCTTTCAGACGTCAAATATCTCGGCGTACATCTTGACCGGCGCCTTACATGGAAACGGCACATAGAAACAAAGTTAACACAAATGAAGTTAAAAGCAGTCCAACTAAACTGGCTTATTGGCAGAAATTCTACTCTAACTTTAGATTGCAAACTTTTATTATACAAATCAATTCTAAAACCAATATGGTGTTACGTATTTTTGGTTGGACTGGTTGGACTTAACATGTATTTTTATTTTTAGACTTAAGATATGAGTAATTATTGATAGTTCAATTATATTGAAGATACAGTAAATAAAAAATTGCGAAAAAAAATTTTGATTGCAAGCGGAATATTTTAAACACGGTTGCGCAAAATAACTTTCTCTATTTCCAATACAAAAATGAGAAAAACTCTGGCGTGAGAAAAGTACGAATGAATTCTAAATATTCGAAAATGGGAAAATAAATCTTTATTTTAAAAAAAAATTAGTTAAAATTAAAAAATATATAGAAAAATCTTTAAATAAAATGAACCAATGCTAGATGATTTAATTCAGGAGGTACTTTTCAAAACATGACTATTCCACTTTTGACAAAAATGATTTTTTTATTTTTTTTTTTTTTTTTGCTTGGTAGCATTGAATTGAATACTCAGCGAAAATAAAATGTTTCAAAATGTCTATAATTACACCAGGAAAAAAATTGAAAAATGCATGATTTCATCAAAAGTAGATTATTCCACTTCAAAATGACATTTCAAATATACATTATTGGAACAAAATAAAATTAATCCAGAAGTTAATAACAGTAAATTTTAACAAAACATGTTTTACACAACACTTGTGTAAACACGCCCACGCGCTAACTTCATATCATGATTGTCATTAATCCACAGTGGTTTGAATCAAAATATGATTATTCCAATCAGCCGCGTCAAAACAAGATTATTCCATTTTAAATCTTGCATTTATTCCAAATATATAAGTGCAAACTTTTTAAATCCTACACAAAGCAGTGACTAATATTTACGTCTTTAATAATGCACCAACATTTCGGATTAAATATATAGTGGCATACCTAAGAAACTATTTTCTCAAATTGTGCAAAAACACAAAAACTGGAACAGTCATGTTTTGAAAAGTACCTCCTCAATTAAAAACCTCTGCACTCCGCTCCTATCCAGGTCCTTCATCAAAACGTCAATTGAAAATTATCAAAATCGATTTCTGTGACAGCCTACTTAATAGTGCTCATATCCACAAAACCAAAACTCGTTTAATAAATTAAAAGAGAAATTTTAGTTTAGACTTAAGATATGAGTAATTGTTGTTAGTTCAAATACTCGTATATTGAAGATAATAAATGAACACAAAAAAAGGGTTTAGAAAAAAATACTGTTTCTAAACAAAATTTCTCGTTTTAAAAATTGTCCTTTCAACTTTTATAACAATTCCCCAATTATGGGTTAGACTCGGAAGCATAAAATATTATAAGTTGATTATTTTAGTCTTCATGTGAGAATTCATTTTATTTTCGAACAATATATTTATACATTTATTAGTATAAAAGCCAGGACCCCTAATTTACGTCGACTACCTTACTTTCATTGAATCTCGTACTATTAATAGCCTTTACTTTGGACTGTATACGCAGAAAGCGCAATGGTTGTGGGTGGTATGATCACAAGAATCATATTATGTTCTCTGTAACAATGTATGCTTGCGGTTGACAAATATTTTGTTTTTGTGTTGTGTTTTTAACGTTATTTTGGTCACTATGAACAAATGGTTTTAACTATAAAATTTTACTACTTTCAACCACCATTAAAGTTTTGTAAGCACTCCAAAATAATATAGTAATTTTTTAGTTCATTAGAATTTGATTTTACTGATTTGTGTTTAAAAAAATAATAAAAAATATGTGAACCAATTTTTTGTGAATTTATCTGCATATTTAATTAATATTTATACTATAATTTAATTATTAGTTTTTGCTTAAACTGATCGATATCAAATATTGAATCGCCAATAAATTAAATTTTTATCTGTACATATAATAAAATAGTAACTCACTACCGTCTGTCTGTCTATCTGGTTTTCATTGACGTTCGCATCACGTAAAAACTACTGGATGGATTTTAACAAAATTTTGTGAGGAGATACCTAAGTATCCTGGTCCCAATATGAGATACTTTTTTTCCGCAAAAATATCATAGAAAGTGGAGAAAAGGAAGTGTAAGTACGCAGTTGAACTAACCGGATATGAATACTTTACTTTTTATAAAGTAAAAAAATACATAAACTGATACGTAGCATATATTAAGGCGGAACTAAAAACGCCGGTATTACCACATAGCACTAAATCGCCGGCGAAGTAAAATAATTATAAATTGGCTGTGCTAGCTTTAAACTAATTTGCCTAAAGAACACCAGAAGCGCTTACAAAGCTTTACCATCGCACTACCCATCTGTCTTATCTACTACTATCCCTTTCTAAAGGAAGTAACACAGTTAATTTAGGCATAAATCGCCTGAGTGTTACTTCTCTTAAAAAAAAACTAAAATCGTAAAGGTCTTTGGTGTGGATTGCTTTCAAAGCTAAATCGAAAAAAATATTGAAGGACGCTGACGAAGTGGTGGGCACAGCTTGTATATAATAAAAGAATAAGTAATTTCCCGTCTGTCCTTTTTTTATGTACGCATCACGTAAAAACTACTGGATGGATTGTAATAAAATTTTGTAAGTAGCTACCGTAGTATCCTGATTCCAATATAGAATACCTTTTTCCGCAAAAATACCATATTTGCAAGAGAAAGTGGAGAATAAGCAGTGAAAGCAGTATATTTTATGCAATGTTGCACAACAGGTGGCGCTGTTTTAAAATAATGAGTAACTCATTTCAAATTTTATATAATTTATATTTTTATATAATTTGGTGTGGATTACTTTCAAAGCAAATTGGAACAGAATTTTGTCAGGACGCACACAACGTGTGTGAGCACAGCTAGTAATAAAAAATTGTGTCTTTTATCATAAGAGAAGTCCACACAAATGGGCATAATCCGTATGACACATACATATTTTCTAACATTTAATTTAACCATATAATGTTTGTATTTGATAATATATTACGTTTTTTTTATATTATATTTTTAAACAAGTGATATTCTTAGCAAGGAAAAGTTTAATACCAAAATTGTAAAAAAATATTCTCTTAACCCTACAATGTAGTTAAAGAGAAGAAACGAACTTAAGTTTGATTAGAAATACATTTGTATGTTGAATATTAGACGACTAATAAATTTAAATGTAAAATATTTTATTTTTACTTGACATAATTATGATTAGATTTTCGAATATTATTGTTAGATTTAACCATAATATGCCTCTAAGATAACAATATTATTATGTTCAATAATAATGTTGTTTGACTACAGCTCTTTTCTGGTTTTTCCTGTGATGGGCTTTTGGAGCTACATTTTTGCCTATCGACTTGTCCAATCATCTCGTCAGGTTTAAAGAGTCCAACCTTTGTAGGATATTTGCTAACACCAGTAAAAGTAATAATGAAATCAACATAATCTCCTAACATACATATGTTCGTTACACAATCCCCTATAGCATCGCGTTATGGCTTTAAGTAGTAAATAAAATCACTCATGATTGACGCTAACGTTGACAAGGTTTTAAGGGAAAAATTCAAGTGTCAAAGCAGGATGTATCACATTTGTGCTTCAAATAATCATTATTACATTGCTGGGATTTACAAAAAAAATTATTTTATATCTTCCCAATAGCTAAAGTAAGGATAAGTAGTTTCTCGTTATTATCAGTAAGCCACGTACTTTAAAGGCAAGTTATAATAACTAGCCTCACGCTCGTTTTTATAATGAAAAACCACTTATACTCTCGATAAAATCCTACCTTAAGCTATTGACAAGTTATAATAATGGGCCTTAGAGTAATATATCAGAAAAGAATTATTCGAAATTTTTACCTTGTTTATTTACTAAAAAAAATAAAAACTTTTCAATATTTCTTTAAATGTAGATATACGGAGTAATTTTGTGAAATGCCTTCAGATATTTGCTCCACAAAAGTTTTTTGAATATTGTTTTTTGACGTAGTCTTAATTAAAACTATCTAGTCCCATTGTTTTTGCCTTGCTTCCTTTTCGCTTTTCCAAATAAGTTTATTGTAACCCGTCCCAGAATGATGGAGACTGCAATCTGTCTTTGACTAGGAACAACGTGATGCAGATCCCTGCTAGGTGGTGCGGTGTCTTGCTGAGCATTTTTCATTTGCCATTTACATATTTTCCCTGTGGCGCTTCCCAAAAAACACGTTAATTCATATTATCATCATTTAATTTGACCATATATTGTTTACATTTCGTAATAATAATATTTTATCGTATTATGATTATGATTTATCACGCAAGCTGACGAAAGGGACGTTATCTTGCCAGGGTAAAATTTTTAGTACGAGACAAAACAAAATTTCATGTCTTCGGTATTACATCAAACGATATCTTGAGAGATCAACTACAAAAATATGTTATTTCATATTTATTTTATATTTAATTTGTATGATTACACAGTGCAACACGGAAAAAATAACCATATACGGACACCACTACGTGATAGAAGACCAACAAAAAAAGACTCCTGTCTCCCAGTTTTGCCCAAAGTCCTCCAGGTTTTTTTTTATGGGCCCTCAAAGATGTGGGACCTCGATGTCATTTTTGCAAAAAAATGATAATTTACTCAAGCTCATATTTTGCAAACCGTTTGGAATTTTGATATACTCTCTGAGGCAAAGTTGTAGCTCTTGTCAAAAAGAACAAAAATTGTTAACATATAAAATCAAAAAAACTTCATCTTCAAAATCGCAAAAAACTTAAAAAAATTCAATTTTTTATATGGTTATTTTGCCATGATTTAAAAAATTACACAGTGTGTTATCATAAAACAATACTTTTGAACTAAAAACTTCAAAACGCTATAATTTTGTTAATTTCTTAGATTTTTGCCTAGAATTTTGTAGTTTATCGAAAAACATCGAAAACTTAATTTCGTCAGCTTGCGTCACATATTCAGCTTTATTACGGTTGTCCTTATCGACAACAATAATATTGTAATAGATTAAAGAAACATTATGATTGCTTTCTTTATTCCATTACAACATTATTGTTGTCGAAGTACGATAACGATAACCGTAATAAGGCTGATTATAATATTATTTACACTGAAATAAATTATACAATAGTATTGTTATATTAGACAACAATATAGTTACAACAATAACAATATTATGGTTATAATAACGACAATATTATTGTTATGTATTATTTTATTGTTATATATAACAATAATATGATTTAATTACAACCATATATTTTAATCGTGATATGTTGCTCTTAAATTATGGTTACCTGAACCATGTTTTTTCTTAGCTTGGTAATGAAAAAATTCTAGATTATCTATAGATCATTCAATGTAAAATAATATGATTTATAATAATTTTATATAAGAAATTTTTCATTTAACTTCCAGAAACGAGCCACTGATTCTTTCGATCAAATTTATACACAGGCATAAATATTTTTGGACAAATGTGTTATTTATAATTTATAACAAATTGTTGAAGTTACTTGCTGAGGTTGTTGTTTTATTGTAACTTGAAAACGTGTTGTTTCATTGCGAGAAGATTTATGACGCCACTCAAAAACCAACCTTTGCCAATATTAAAAGTTGATGATTAATTTCCAAAGTGCCATTGAAATTTATATTATTTTATTACAACTTAATTACACAAACACCACAAATACAAAAAAAAATAAAATAAAAAAAAAAAAAAAATAAAAGAATCATTGTTGCATAAATCCACAAATTGTTGAATGAATTTTCATCATTCCAAACACAATTCTTCGCCTCAGTCTACTGTCTTAACAATTGCATGCTTGATGAGTAGCGGGTTAGTTTGTGTTTCAATAGTTTCATTTCAACACTAAAATACGGGTACATGCAGATTGCTTTAATTATTCGTTACTTTTGGTTTTAAGAACCTGAATGAAGTTTATAAGAACTTTAGTTGACGAGTGAAGACCACAACAACAGGCAAGAAATACAGCAACAAAAAAGGTTTAAAACCAACGAATTTGGTGATTAGATAAATGCGCTTTTATAGACAAAATTTATAAACATTTTTGATTTATTCTTAAACAACTTGATAGCCTTGAGTTTTATTTTTTAGAAACAAAACCACCAAAAACAAACAAAAAGTAATTTTTGGCCACAATTATTTTTTCTCTTGTAGATTTTTTTTTATATCAACAATGTCATTCTAATGATAAATAATGATAAATTATTATATACTTTTTATACATAGAAATGAACGTGTGTTTGTTTAAAAGATATTAAAGCTTACACCCGTATAACGATTTTTCTTAAAATTTGCACAGTGTCTAGTTGCAGTCTTAAAGCAATAATAGGCTTGATATGTTTTACATTGAAAGCAGGCATAGCTAGAGTTCTTAAAAAATTCCCCTTATACTAAAATAGGCGTATGATATCAAATACGATAGAATGCAGCGAATGTACTCGGAAGCCATTTAACCCATTGTGATGACAGGACTGTTATCTTCCTACACAATTTCCTAAAGTACTCCTTAGAACCATCGGGAGTTTCTCGCAAAATCTATCAGGTCCGTTAGTGTCGCACTCCTGAAAGAAAGGGTTCTTTGCCTACAGTGGGACAGAATCAAAATATTTCGGAAATAATTCAGGCATTTGTAAAGGGCTAGGGCGATTGATCGAAAATTTGACATGGGTATAGTAGAGGAGTATCTGAGCTTAAGATTTGTCGGTGGGCACCATCCCCTTGCGAGGGGTGACACTATGCATTCTCAAAGTTGTTTACCTCACACCAGCAATTTTTTTAGAGCTTGGTATTTCTTCAATTTTTGTATGATTTTCTATTAATCTATAAATTATGTTTAAAAATGAGCGAGTTATAAGCAATTTAAAATTTAATTTTTTTCTCTTAGCGAGCAAAATTTAAAATATTGTGGCAAAATTTCAATGTTATATCTTTTTTGAGTTAAAAACTAGACGATTTTCAATTTAAAAATTCTACTGTTAACATAACAGTAGTATAACATAACATAAATCAGTAACATACTCTGATAAAAGTGTGATAAATATGGAAATATGTACTGATATTTAAAAGCACATATGTATGTAGTTTGCACATAAGAAAGATAGCAGACTACCTCGTCTACATTTATATACACAAGAAAAATATAATATTAGCGGCTTCAAATTTCATTTGTATGTAAAATAAATAGTTCGACTAATAAAATTTCAAATAATCAATATTAGGGAAAAAATTTAATATTCGTTCCCTCTGTTATCAAAAGCGTATTCTAGTTATTTTCTTTCATTGCGATGTTGCAATCGGATAGGCAGATAAAGGCAAATGATTTTTGTAATATTCTTTACTTTAACGCGTCTAGTTTGAAAAGTGACCTTCCACATCTCGGAGGAAGCCGGAACTTTTTTGTATTAATAGCCGCTAATGCAAATCGGTTCAAATATTGGATACAAGTTACGTTGTAAAGTACTCTAATAGTTCTTTTTTGCCCAGTTTTCTGCATGTGTGGCTGCCTTAACCATCGTAGAAAAATTTTTTATAAAACTGATATAAATGTCAAATATAAATGTCATACTATGGCAGCTGTCTTTGTTGTTAATCCCGTGACACTTATTATCCTTTTTATGTTAATCTTTACTTCAGGTTGTCGTTTTGTTATCAATGCCGATTTTTACATCTCTGTTATCAATGCAATGACATATGATATTCCATAAAAAATTTTTAAGAGAAGTAACACTCAGGCAATTGTTGCCTACAATTGCGTTACGTTCTTTGTCAAGGGATTGAGTAAAGAAGACAGCTAAATGTTGATAAAGTTAAGCTTCAGTTTTTATAACAACTCTTTAATTTTTTTTTATAGAACAGCGTTACAGCGCCTCCGTTACTTAGTATGGAAATTAATGTGAAGCTTACATATACATTTTATTAAATTATTTACTTCGCCTATAATTTATTGTTAATAATAGATGGGATACGAAGTCATGGCTGCACCCTCATTTATTTGGCACTTTAAACTGATATTTTTACATTGACACCACATACGATGACTAAGTGTCATCAATAAGATGAAAGAATGTCATGTTTACCATTAATCCGGCTGCTCTGTATTCTGTAAGTAAAATTATACAGTGATAACGAATTTTCTCCCGAATGTCAGTTGTACCTTAACCTTTTTTTTACCGAGTGAGGGTCGAAGGATTCTCAACAACCTACAAGGGGTTATTGTAGACCAACTACATCTATACCACATCTATATTTTAAACGTTTATCGCGCATGCATCGGCCATTTCGTCTCCACGAGTGCCCTGTTGCTGGTGCAGATAGTAATCGAAATGAGATACAAAACAGCAATTTTTGGAATTTTTGTCTGTCTCTCCGTCCGTCTGTGTGTGTTCGCATCACCTAAAAAGTATTGGATGCATTTTAATAAAATTTTGTAAGGAGGTACTTTAGTATCTCTGTTCAAATATAGCATACATTTTTTCCGAAAAAATTTCTAAGAGAAAATAGAGAAAATGTAGCGAAAGTGCGCAATTTTACCGATTTAAAGGTACTGCACACTTGATAGCAGCTTTTATTTTGGAAAGCGGGATATTTTAAACACTATTTACAGAACTCTACAATAATGCTAGGAGTTTATTTTTTATTTTTTCTATAAAGCCCTTGTTCCTGAGTAATAACCCAAGCCAAGGATGGATATCTCTATATAAAGTAAATACATAAACAATAACTGACGCACTATAAAAGTAAGAATTTTAAAATTTGGTGTGGATTTCTTTTAAAGAAAAATCGAAAAAAAAACACTGTCAGTGCGCCTACGACGTGGCGGGCACAGCCGTATAATATAAAATTAATAAACAACAAAGTTCTTCCCAAAGGGGAGTGTTGCAACAGGTAAAATTAAAAAATCTTGTTTTAAATTAATTTCTTAAAATTTTATAAATGCCAAGTTATTTTTTGCGTTGTTTGCGTTAAAGTGCTGCTGCTACAGTTAAATGTCATTATGATAAACCAGCAGACACAAATAATTTGCTTAAACATTTCCAGCTACAATTTGGAAACAAACAAAGATTTCTTCTGTTTTAACTTCACTGTATTGGCAACAAACACATTTACACATATGAGTAGAAATGTATGTATGAATGCATTGTATGTATGTACATAAGTATTTAATGATTCTTATTCTTTTTCTAAAATTTCAACTTCTTGCTATTCAACTCTAATGATTCGTGTGGTTCACCTTGGTCCCTTTTGTTTGGTTTAACCACAAAAATATTATTTTAGTATTTTTTCATTTGAAAAAGTTCGTTACAAAAAATATCTTTAAATTTTACTTGAATAAATTTTAAATTTGATATTTTTGATTTTGTAGCCAATCAAATTTAGAATTCTATTCAGAAATTTATATGCTTTAAACAAACACAAAGTATTATAATCTGCAATTTACGCCATTTGATGTTGATGGGTATTTGCATCTCAACTACAACTGGCGGGCAATCGAAAGTACTATCAATACTATCGATAGTTTTGTTTTCATTGAATTATCGATGATTTTTTTTTCAGAAATTTTGTCTTAACAAATTGCCAATAACACCAACACACAGTATTAAGTTTATTCACAGAATAATGCTAATCAGATGTCTCTTACACAATGATATGCCTTACCCGCCGTCTGCATTAGACATTAACATGTCTTAACATAAAAAAAGCATTTGCTCAATTCACAAGCCCCCTTGTATCGCTTAAAGTTTATTGAAATTAACTTTTATTCAAATAGCTTGTGAACAGGCTTTAAAATTGCATAATTAGGTGCGATCCCGTACTTTTTTTGAAAAGTTCGGTAAAATGAGAGAAAACAAAAATAAACTCTCTTAGAGACAAAAAATGCCCGAAAGTGCGGGAACACAAAAAACCAACTTTGTATCCCAAAACTTGATGTCAAAGTGTTTTGCATGCATTCGCATATAATAAAAATTAAAAACACAAAAATTGTCTATACATGACATTTTTTTCTAATCTTTCATGAAAAAACTTTTAAATGATAGTTTTTGTGAGCATAAAAACATATCGATACCTTAATGTAGAAAGGCCCTAAAACTAATTACAGTTTTGTAGTCGCTTATAATTTTTTAACGCGATGTTTGATTAAATACTCCTAGCGTTTTAATATTGTAACATTTTTTTTTATTTTTAAATTTTTTTATAAGAAGATCATCTATCCAAATTTGCAAAAAAAACTCGATGTAAAAAAAAAACGAGTTAGGGCTTTTCTATATTAAGGTAACGATATGTACATACTATATTTTTTTTAATTTTGTTTGCTTATTTTCAAATATTTGATTGTTTTATATTTTTACAATCAACCCAAATAAAAAGTTTGGCCTGTTTCAAGGTATATTTATCTTACTAGATAGTTTCGTCCGCCCAGCTGATTTAGTAGTTCGCCATGTCAAAAGTTGTATGTGTTTAGAAATTTTATAGTGTAGAAGTGAGAAAGCTATAAAACACATACACGCCTTCTCAATTTTCTTCCATGTTTTTTGACATTTCGAACTACAAAGCAACAACAAAATGTCATATTGTTCTTGTATTTGTTGTAGGAACGCCAATACCTAGTAAGATAAATATACCTTGGACTGTTTCGTGCAAGAAGAAGAAGAATACTTTCTCTCAAAATTGGGTAAAAATCTTGCAGTTATTTTCAAAAAAGGTGTCTTCAGTTTTTGTCTAATATCTTATTCATACTAAGTTATAATGTAGCTGAGGACTCGTTGAAAAAATTCTTTTCACTTTTTTGAGAAATTTAAACACTCTTACTTTTATAAAGCATCAGATATGATTTATATTATTCTCTTTATATAAAAGGTTACTTATTTACGATATTGCCTTAGGTTTTATATAAAATTCTATTGTGCTAGAGTTCTCTAAAGAATGTCTTAAAGTTTTCCTGTGTAAAAATAAAAGGTGCTGCCAAGTATTATTACATCGGTGATATTGCTTACTTTCACTGCTTTATTTCTCTCTTCCAAGAGGAAATAGAGAAAAAGTTGTGAAAGCACGCAATTTTACCGATTTAAAGGCGTTAAAAACTAGGCAGGAACTTTTATTTTTATCAGCGGGATATTTTAAGCGCTATTTGCAGAACTCTAAATTAATTTTAAAATGTTCTATAAATTTTAGAATTTCATCCAGAGATGGATACCTCCATATAAATAAATTACATAAACCATAACTGAAGCACTATAAAAGTAAGAGTCTTAAAATTTGGTGTAGATTACTTTCAAAGCAAAATCGAACGAAATATTGTCAAAAAGCCTACGGAGTGGCGGGCACAGATAGTAAATTATAAAAATAATAAATTATAATAAAACAATCTGATTATTTTATACCCCAAACTTTCATTAAGTAAACGTCACTTTTTAGTCAACAAAACTTCAACCTTCACATTAAAACAATTTTTTGGATTTAAGAATACGAAATATTTTACTGTTTTAATTTTAAATTGATGATTTCATTATTTAAAAAACTTGATCTTAAAATTGCACAATGTGTGAAAAAAAGAATTTCTAAATTGGCCAAAAAGTTTAACCGCTTTAGAACAAGTCAATTGTCATTTATGTATGTAAAACAGTAAACATGATCTATACATATAATAAAATAGTGACTCATTTTCTGTCTGTCTTTCTCTTTTTGTGTTCGCATCACGCAAAAACTACTGGATGGATTTTAACAAAATTTTGTGAGGAGGTACCTTAGTATCCTGGTTCCAATACAGGATACCTCTTTTTCACAAAAATATCTTATTTCCAAGAAAAAGTGAAGAAAAGAAAAGGTATTGCATACTTTATTTGTGAAAGCAGTATATTTTGAGCAATGGTGCGCAACAAATTGCGCTATTTTAAAAAAATGAATAACTCATTTTCTGTCTGTCTTTTAAAGAGCCTTACAATACTTTTTGGAATTTTTGAATTTTATATAAATTTTAGAATTTTATCCAGGGATGGGTACCGTTAATTTAAAGTAAATATGTAAAAGTCTTAAAATTTGTTGTGGATTACTTTCAAAGCAAAATCGAACAAAATATTGTCAGGACGCACACAACGTGTGTGGGCATAGCTAGCACAAAAATAAAGTAATTTATATATTAAAAAGAGTTTAATTTTTGTTAAAAAGTACGTTTCATTGCGTTTGTAAATGAAAACAGATGACAAGCGTATCTCTTTTGAATGAACTCATTGAAATGGAATTGAAGGAGTAGTTTGATTTCATTGCAACTTCACATGTCTTATGGATACTACTGCCACTTCCCCAGTATAGTTCTACAAATATAGTATATCTCTCAAGTTAAGGATTTTAAATTTAACGTATCAGACCATTTAGAAACTACAGATTAATTTTATTTTTAGCCAATATGTGTCACGGGAAATTTGTAACAAATATTATAAGATTACTCACCTGAGAGGAGCAAAAGTTAAAGTATCTTTATAAAGTCTAATATTATCATTTATAGGTGATTTACTATAAGTTCTGAGTTTGGTATACATAATAATTTTAGGTGTTCAAATAGGCATCAATATACATACGTGCAGTTCAAGCAGTAACATTAACCCTCAGCGGGACGCACAGTGTTGCGAGCGTGGCCATAAGAATGGCTAATGGTACTTAGCAAAAGACACTTTTACTAATAAGTATAAAAAAATTAAATTAAAATGATATTTTTTTCAAAGATATGGCTCTTCAAAGTTGTGTTTTGAAATGAGTATATCTTTTAAATCCGATCTAAAAACAAAACTTATATTTCTCTAATATGTATCCATTCTTTGTTGTTATTTGTGGTTTAGCTAAAAATTTAATAAAATATGTTTTTTATGACTTTTTGTGCGATTTTTGTGTTAAATTCCCAGTTGGCCATGACCTTAAGACAACTTAAACAAGACAATAAATAGTAAATCGTGGAAGCCATATTATGTTTTGTATTTCAAAAGGATGGTCACGAAATCATAAAAGGCCAAACGAGCGACAATTTCATGCACCTAGTCGACGTCGAAAAATTAAGCAGAGTTTCGAAAGATCCGTTGTTTGAATCCTGCAACATTTGTTTATAAATGGTGTAGATATTATTTAAAAAAAAGGCGAGCGCTCCTATTTTCTTTCAGGTTTTTTCCATGTTGTTTTTTTTTTTTTGCTCTAATTGCTTTTGCTTTGTTGTAAAAAACACCGCCAATTCAAGACTACCAGAAGTTTGAATTTCACTTATTCTTCTAATAAATGAAAGTTTCGTCAAAATATTATAATTTACTTATAATGTAGAGCACTTTTACTTTTTTGTTTTAATTTCAAAAATCTTATTTTTCGTCGTGTCAAATTCCAATGTTCTATATGTTCCGGTTACCCAGGCACACGCTAATAATTTTGCACTTTGTATGGGAAATACCAAGTCCACTGTCCCAATCCAGTGTGTGTTTTGTTAGACTATACATTTTAATAAGAGAATTACTTGCACAACATTTTAAGGAAAGTGCCATGACCACTTAAAATATCCTAATTTGGTAACAAATTGCAGGAAGACGGTGCACTGGTGTATTTGTGCTTTATATAAGTATATAGACATATGCACATACCTACATATACGATATGATTTTCTCAATTGCTAACACAACAAATTCGCAGTTTTTTCAAACACACTCACATTTATCACATTTGAGATAATAATATTTTGTTGAATTATTGTTATTAATTTTAATTGTTTTTAATTTACACATTTTTAATTTTACATACAAAATGAGAAAAAAATCATGAGGAGGAGAGGTTTAGGAAGCTCCTTTAGCTTAAGTATAAGCTCGATATGCATGTAAGTGGTATCAGAGGAAAGCTTTTAACTTCTAGATCAAAAACATTATAACGATTTTTTCGCGCTCCATTTTTTAAACGATATTTACCCCAAAAACTTAAAAAATCATGTTAAGGTGTTTTTTTTTTTTTTGAGAAATAAAGTAACGAATTTGAATTGCAACAAGATCTTAATGGATAGAGATATTCTTACAAAATTTTTAAATCAAATAGATAGAAAATTTTTAAATTTTTTTATTTTAATATATAATCTTCCGGAACGGGGGAAAAAAGTCCCAAAAAATTGGCTTTTTTACCAAAAGTGACCACGCTGCCTTTAGTAATTACGGGACTGCGAGTAAGTAGCCAACAATTAAGGCTTTAAAAATCCTATCACGTTTTTTATCGCTGCTATGCCCTCCGAGAAATTTAACGATAATTTTGTTTCAAATCATCCAAACGTAGCCATTTGGATAGGACTGGAGGGGGAACCGTTATAATTTTTGACCTAAATTTTCTTTTAGTCGCATTTGATATAGGATGTCTTTGAAATGATTTAAAAGAATTTACCAGTACCGAAGTAAGTTTCAATTACAGAAGAAAAAAAAAGAATACCACCTTTATGGGGAAAATCCTGAAAAAACAGTATTTTTTACATTTTCCCAATTGAAAGGCTTGTAACTTTTTAACAAAAAGATCTATCTATAACAAAACTTGAAATTAATTTATTCTAAATGTTAATATAGTTAATGTATTAAAATAATAACCCGATCATTAATAAGTACACCACGCTAAAATACTAATTTAGGGTCGGCCAAAATTAAAAATAAAAATGTAAGCCAAGGTCTGCTTAAATTTAAAATATCTTAACATTTGAGTTAAAGCTAAACTTTTTATGACATTTCCAAAAAATTATATACCCGAGGTACCCAAATTTTGGTTCTTAGCCAGAAGCCCCTTTTACCATAGGGGCCGACCGTTCGCAGCTCCACTCAGAAACACCTCTGCTTTGTCTCTGTGAAATTTCATTAAGATGTCTTCAGTATTGCATGAGATACCGAAGTATGTCCAAAATAAATCGTTTCCAAACCACCGTGCGTTGTCGTGAACAACGATTTACCTTAACGGGGGGGTCAAAAAGTGCACACATTACCGAAGACTATGTCATATACGACAATTTGGCCAACTGGATTGCAATTGATCAGTTAGTTTTTTGAAGCATCATCACATTGACTTCGTACAAGATTCGATAAAAAATCGTTCATAATAACAAAACTTTAACAGTTTGTTTAGAGATTATTTACATACAGATGTAATAAACATTCAAATGAGTTTCGTTTTCTTGTTTTTATTTAGTGTTTACATGTTTCATATTATTCAACAGTTTCAGAACCACCTTTATGTACAACGCGAGTATTAAGGCCCCTCTTATAGTTATGGTGTTAATTAATAAATTTAACAATTCGTACGTATGATTTAACTTTAGGAATTACTAGCTGTGTCCACACACGTCGTGTGCGTCTTGACATAATTTTTTTTTTCTTTGAAAGTAATCTACACCAAATTTTAATACTCTTAAAGCGCTCTTTTAAAGCGCTCCATGGATACAATTGTAAAATCTATATAAAATTCTAATAATTATTGGAAACCTCTGCAAAAAATGTTTAAAATATTTAAGAAACAATGTAATTCCACAAAGCAAAAATACAAGTTCAATACAATTTTAATCAATTTGCCATTTGGCAGTAAATAACTCATTTTTTGTCAAAAATAAAAGGTGCCATACTAAGCAGTACTTTTAAATCGGAAATTGCAGTACCTGTAAACCGGAAATTTCGTACTTTCACTGCTTTTTCTCCACTTTCTCTTGGAAATAAAATATTTTTGAGGAAAAAAGTATCCCTTATTGGAATCAGGATGCTAAGGTTCCTCCTCACAAAATTTTGTTGAAATGAAGCTAGTAGTTTTTACATGATGCGAACGCAAAAGAAAAACAGACAGACAGAAAATGAGTTACTGTTTTATTATACATATGTATATAGATTTCATGAAGTCAAATTTTAAGTTGTTTATTGTCCAACATTTAATCCTAAATTGATGGCAAATCAGATTCAGAAACAAAGTTATTCTGAGAATATCGAAAAGGGTTGACTGACAAAAAAGATTTCGAAAAGAATGGCAATTATAAAGATCTTCTTAACTTAGAAACAAACTACAGAAATTCAGAAAGCAGCTAAGACAGCTGTACTAAAATCCCGAAGACTCGCTTCTCTGAAAAGCTGCCTGGAAAATCTGGATGCAACACTACAAGCGATTAAATAAAACCTTAAAATACCTGATATCCGTACGTTTTGTTTGGGAACTTCGTGTGGAGATAAAGCAAGAAATTAAATTAAAAAAGATAAGCTATTTGTTGGCCATTTCAAAAATGTCTTTACCCTGAATATATAGACTGATAAAGTTGAGTTTCCAAACACCTATAGTTAACTTGCAATCCCTCTTAGATATGGCTTTTAAGACATTTAAAATTCAAGTGAATCCTAAAGAAAGCCCCTTGATATTATAAAATATCTAAGAACATTCTAATGGTGAAATAATTATATTTTTATTTTTAATTCCATTTTACGCCATAAGTACCTTTCTCCATAATTGAAGGTTCCTCTGCTTACCCTTATCAGAGAAACCTTCAATAGTAAGGTGGAATCGTATAACTTTAAGTCTAACAGAACTTGTAAAAATTAAATTTTCATAAAAATTTTGTTCTGTAAACTCTGTCAAATCATTAGAATCACGCTTGAACAAAGCTATCATATATTCAAGTTTATTTTGAAAATCAGTCATCAATTCGAGCAACTTATAGACGCGTAATTTTGTTCAGCGATGAGGATCATTTTTGGCTTAATGGGTTTGGTACAGAACATAGCCTACAGACTCTATTGCATCCAGAAAAATGCACCCTTTGGAGTGGTTTACACGCTGGTGGCATCATCGGACTTTATTTCTTTAAAGATGAGGCCGGAGCTCACGTTACAGGCAATGGAGATCGTTACCGCACCATAATTAATGATTTTTTGTTTGAGAATATGGATGACATTGATCCGGACGAAATGTGGTTTCAACCAGATGGCGCTACGTATCATACGGCGATCGCAACAATCGAGTTATAGAAATCAAAATTTGGCGATAAGTTGATTTCGAAAAATGGACCTTTCAATTGGCCTGCAAGGTCGTGCGATTTGA
This sequence comes from Phasia obesa, assembly GCA_949628195.1. Classification (NCBI taxonomy): domain Eukaryota; kingdom Metazoa; phylum Arthropoda; class Insecta; order Diptera; family Tachinidae; genus Phasia; species Phasia obesa. Next base: position 99,836,350 of record OX451215.1, on the reverse strand, counting down.
CACCTCTCGATTATTTCCTGTGGGGCTACGTGATGTCATTGGTTTATGCTGATAAACTAGTAACAATTGACGTTTTGGAGGCCAACAGTACTTGAAAAAGTGACCCAAAATTGGACGTCTAGAATGCGCTTCGTCATGAGCAGCCGCGGTGACCATATGCCCGAAATCATGTTCTGATCTTTCGTATAAAAAAAATTGTTCATTACAATTTAATTTTTTGTATTATTTTTTACAATTTAAAAAAACACCCTTAAAAAGACCCCCTTTACATTTCATTTGAAAAAGTGATTGAAGTAATGGAAAATAAAGATTAATGACCAAAACTAAACGTACATTAATTCAATCGGCCTACAATCTCGTGCCGTTCTATATGAATAGAAATTAAACTCTAGCAGGTCAAATATCTTTGTATACTTACACATCCCGATGGACGACTAATCTGAACAAGCTGCATATAAAAAATGGACCCAAATGAATTTAAAAATACACTACAAATAAACACACTTATTGTAACGATAAACTAATTTCTAGCGCGCTAGTATAACAGTTTGGGGGTTCGATTCTGAATGTTTTCTGCAGACAAGCAAAGAGTTTCGCAGGTAGTCAAGTCTTAACTTAGATTGCAAATTTGCACTTTATAATTCAATCTTTACATCAATATTGTGTTATGGTATCCATTTATGAGCTACTGCCTCATGCTTCTTTGTATTTTTAAAGTTCACACATTTAAAAAGAGAATGGTTAATCAGAAATCGAAAAATAACGGCTGGAAACATCCCAAAAGTTGTTCGCCCATTACATCCCAAGTGATCGTGGTTATATTCGACTAAAATGGTCTGATACTGCTTTTCTTGGCCGGACACCAGCTTGGATTTAATTAAGTAGAAGATCAATTCTAGAAAAATAAAAACATTAAGAAAGAAAAAGAATCTAAAAAATTAAAGGCAAATGAAAGTTTTAAGATCTTGCGATAGATTTGGGTTTAAATGAAATCTTATCAAACTTTCGATTTGAGTACAAAACATTCGATTTCCCCTCGTAATGTTAATATAAAATCTAAACTATTATAAAGTTCTATTAGGTCTTCCTCCTGAACCAGTTGAGCTTTATTAAAAAAATACTCGTTTAATAATTTTATCCAGGTTACTAAACCTCAATTTTTAAATGCGTATTACTTGTAAAGGGTGGTTAAATTTTAAAGGCCGATGTTGATTATAATACAAATTATTTAGGAATCTATTGACATTTCTTTTTATTTTGATAATATTGGCATGGTTCAATTACTAATGGTCGCCGCGATCTCGGCGCACATCTCCATATGATGCACCAACTTTTCGATGACGCTGAGGCGTAATTGAGGTTCTATGCCGTTAATGTGCCGAATTATCTCAGCCTTTAGCTCTTGAATTGTTGCTGGCTTATCGACGTACACCTTTTCCTTCAAAAAAGGAAGTCCAACAATGTCAAGTCACATGATCTTGGCGGCCAATTGACATCGCACCACATGAGATAACACGGCCATTAAATGCATAAAAAAAACTTGACGTTTAGGTATGGTTCACATTCAACATCGGCCCTTAAAATTTAACCACTCACTAGTAGCAGCTAAAGAAACTTAAGTGTTTTATAATTACACATGTAAGTGATGACCTACTTTGAAAAGCCCGAAAAGTGCCTCTTCTGAGGGATATACGAATTTTTCTTTGTAGCAAAAAAATCATTAAAAACAATAATTGTGATTTTGTCTTACTATCTAGATTTTTTTCCAAATTTTGGTTATGAAAATAGGAAATTGTTTAATCGAGTTAAAAACATTATGATAATCAAGCCTTACAAAAGGCCGCCAATTCGCGCCACCCTAATATTTCAAACAAAACTGAAAGTTGAATAAGAAAAGAGTGATAAATTAATAAAAATCAAATTATTATTTTTTTCTTGCCAACATGACTTTTGTTAACGAATTCAAGAGTTTTGTCTTTATTAAACATCTTTAAGTACTTTTACTTGTAGTTTTTTTTTTCAAATATGAACTTTCTATTTATTAAATTGAAAAAAAAAATAATTCATCATTAAATTGTTTTAACCGCATTTGGATATAAGTATGTATTTGTATGTAGGTTGATTAAAAAAAACATATTTTGCATAAATAAGCAATTGTACGAAGCCTTCGACCCTTGATTTTATGTAAAAGTCGAAGAAATCAGTTTTGACAGATTTGCATTTTCAATATTCAGCTTTATTTTCCTGGAATGACAATAATTATTTATATCAAAAGTCTTCGTATTAAAACACTATAAATAATATACTTAATTAAGGCCAACCAGCTGCTAACATTTAGAGGTCACCTCTATCAATTAATTTTTAGTCAAATATAACCTCGATCATTTACAATGGTATGGGCTAGTGGATTTCAAACTTTTTTAAATAGGCTAGCAAATGTAACACGACTTCTAATTTAACCAATGCACAGTGATTTAAAAAGCTTTTTAAAGCTTTCGTGAACTACTAAAGAAATCTTAATTAAAATTCACAGAGTCGTATTTAGTAAAAAAATAACTTTTAAATGGCACTGCCAGTGCGCACATTGGTTTTACGATACCTTAGAGAGATCACTGGTTATCTGACGATAGATGTAACTAAGTCCTGGAAATAAAGAAAATAAAGGCAAAAATAAATTTAGCTAAAACCCGCGGTGAGAAGTCGAAGCTGGGAGAAGCCTACACATCTCACGGTAAGCAAGTACAGTGGAGTGCCAGAAACGATAAAAGAAGATGCCACCATCACTTGCTAGTGATATGGATAAATCTTCTGTAGAGCACAGATCCAAGGATCTGTACACTAAAACTGATCGGAAAAAACTTTTCGAGTACCAAACCACATAACCACATAATAGCGACGGCGTATTGTCAACATTTAAGAACGATTAATTAGAAATATGAAGATAGCACTAATGCATGCTTTTTAATATCCCACAAACCCGGTAAACATCTGTTCATCTACAGAACATGCGGTCCGACAAGATAGCTACTTACATAACAAATATGGCTGAAGTGCTAAATGCCGTCAAGGCTCTAGAGACAAATAAGGCACCTGATGTCAAGATGCTAAAACTGATTGTCAAATTACAGCCAACCTCATACTACCTATTATCTTCTGTGTCACACTTCAACTTCACTCACAGCTTAAACACGCAAAGAAAAACCATGGTTACGGTATGGCCACAGGAACCATAGTATGTTCTCAATTTATGGTTGCGATGAACACATTTTAGGTGTTTGTAACATTACTTTGGTCCCGGTAAAAAAAAAAGTTTTGTTTAAAATTTTATCATTAAATGGTTACTACCCACAAACAATTTTTAACTATTTAACGTTTAATCCACAATCAAAGTTTTTTCGTAGGTAACCGAAAGATTTTTAAAAACAAAAATATTTGTTTGTTTATGTCAGCGGAGTTTATTGGTTTGTGCTTTAAAAAAATAATACAAAATGTATAAACAATTGTTTCGGGAATTCAATTTAAAGTAAATATTTAATTATTTCTTTTTCGCTGTTGAATCGAACGCGTGGCAACCATCTTCTCTGGCTACCCGCAATTCGAGTCCTCTCGGTGTGAGACTGTAATTTATTTTTAATTTTTAGACCAGAAAAATTAATAAAACCTCTAAACCATGAAAATCAACAGGGATAATATTACTGATGATGAAATGTTCGCACATACAAAACGAAATTGGTCGGTGATGTAATTTAACAGGTGACATTAAAACTGAAGATTTCTATACCCGAACTGAAGAAGCTGATGAGGATACAAACTAAGCCGTTGAGACCGGCGTTGATGCTTTCGGAGATAAGAAAGGCCTTACTTTGCACTTGAAAGACTACATGAAAAAGGTGTTGGCTGAATTTGAAAAGAAATCCCCCGAAATTGATGTCTTCAAGAACAATTCTTTACTGGTAAATTCATGAACTACGATGGTATGGGCCTTGTGCAAATGCCGTTAAATTAATGCCAAAGTGTTCCCTCCCTTATATCCTTGAAACACGGCTTGTAAGAAGAAAAATGCTAATCAAATTTTTGTATCTATGTATGTATGTATTAATAAAATCATCTGTTTTTTATATAAAATCATTATTAAGAAATAATAAATAATTTTGTATTTTAAAATGTAAAAAAACTGGCGTATCCATTTCATATGACATTTCATATTTATTAACCACACTATAATCGTTAATTTAACGATAATATTATAATGTTTAACAATAATATGGTTTAATAATAATATGTTGCTCTTACATTATGGTTACGTCAACCATGTTTTTCTTTGCGTGAAGAAGGTATCATTATAAATATTGCAGAAAAAGGAGACCTCACCGATTGAAGGAACTGGAGAGGTATGTATCACTATCCTTAAAGCCGTAAACATATTATATTATCATTTAAAAAATCTTAGATGCTGTATTAACAATCTCGGACCTAAACAGGCTGGCTTCCGCTCAAAAAAAAATAGTCTGGGTATAATATTAGAACAGTCCACAGAATAGCATTGAATTGGTCTTTGTAGAAAAAAATTTTCGACACACTGCACCAAAGTAATTCGGAGCAGTCTTGTTTGCAATGCTGTCCCCCAAAAACTATTAATTTGATCATAGTCCTGTAGGGTAGGGTGACACGTTGGTGTAGTGCAAAAAACAGTTTTTTGTATTACCCGTTCTTCAAAGTTTTATTTTGATAGAACCACATCTTGAGGTGCCGCAAAATCATTGAACCTACACACAAAAAAAAAACATGGTTGAGGTAACCAAAATCTAAGAGCAACATGTTATGGTTGAATTATATGATTATATTTAAACCATAATATTTTAAACCATAATAACAATAATATTGTTGTCATTGGAACATATTATTGTCTTAAAGAAAAATGGCGTTGAAAAATACAACCATAATTATCTTTATAAAATAAACATACTATAATATAATGTGAAACATGTAAATGGTTATATATGACAACGTATGAACATTTAGACTTACATACATATTTTGATATTTTCTGCTTACTTTTTTATATGTTTGATATTTTTAACTTAAAACTATCATTTATAAAAAAAATTTATTTGTTGACAATAAATTTGTATTTAATGTTTTTACGGTTTTAGATGAGCCGATAGCTTACACACATACATATTTCTGAACTGAAAAAAGGCCAAATCCAAAATATGTATTTTTCAAACCAAACATTTTTTGTTTAGTTCTAGTCATACTTAACACACTATGTTTAAAAATAATATTATGGTTATAAAAATAATTTTATTTTTAAATATTGAAAAAAATTTAATTGTGTTTGAATGTTAATATGGTTCAAAACAACCAAGTTGCTTTTTTGATGCGTATAACCCTTGAATAATTAACTATTAACAAAAACTTGTTTGTCGTGACCAAAGTATTGTTAAAAATAATTATAATTTGTTCACAGCAAACATGTATTGTTACAGAGGACATAATGTGGTTGCCGTGCCGTGTACTTATAATTTCAAATTTTATATTTTTTATTTTATTCATGGTTTTTTATGTTTATTATTATTTCAATTTCATTAAAACTACGCCTAAAATAATGCAGCACTTAAACATTTGTTGTCCGTCGTCATTTTATTACCATGTTTTTATACCTAAGTGGGTTATTAAAAATAACCCCACTATATTAGTATTCCCACTTTTTATACCGTTCTCGAAAACGGACCGGTTAAGGAAGTGGTCTGCTTCGATATTCCCCCTACATTAAAATAAAAAAATAATATTCTCCACATTCCGCTTGTAACTACAATGTTTATTTTCGGCCCCATAAAGTATATATATTCTGGATCCTTATATATAAAGAAATCGATTTAGCGATGCCCGTCTGAGTTCGGTTTGAAATCCAATTTTCCAAGGCACCAGAAGAGATACAGAAAATTTAAGCCTACCAGTCTGCCGGGGATAGTTTCGAAAATTTTGCTATTGTAATTCGGCAACATCAGACCTTTAAAAAAAAACACTCCTACCTAAATTTTTCAGGTTGTTTTCATTTTTTTCGGTTGTCTTGATTTTTGTTTGCTTTTTTTGTTACTAAAGTTTAGACGGCGATTAATAGATCATTTACAGATCCCGGGTGGCAACAACCTCCTAGGAGGAGCGAATTTGTGTTTATGTTTAGGTTGCTAGGCTTAACTTCTTTTATTCTCTCTGACTACTAATAACAGTTGAAGAATATTTTTATACAAATTATGTGTTTTATTATTAATTAAAAATTTTTAAATTTAAAACAATTCATTTATTTGTTAATTATTATTATTTATAAATAGATTCTTTAATTACACATTTGATACATTTACAATAACATGTTTAGAATCTAAATATTATAAATCTCTATATGTTAATAAATACTTCGAGTAATTAAATTAAATATTCGATTTCGATTTATAGTTTTATTTTATATTGACTTATTACATTTTATAGTTTTATAATCGTATATATTGTCTAATAACTCAATTACAGAAAACTTTTATTATATGATCAGCATCGTTTTATGGTCTTTGACAATTCTTTTTATAGCTTTAAAACGAAATAAAATTAGCAGCAACCAATTAATTATTTTCACATTAATTATTCAAAACTACACGCCGACTGTCAAAACAGTATTTAAAGTTATTTATCTTTATTTTTGTTGTAGTTTTTCTTATAGTTTATAAGAAAAACAAAAACGAAAAATTAATTGTTTCAAACACACCAAGAAGTAACAAATATAAATTTACCATAAAACTTTAGAGAAAAAAAATTATAAAAGCAATAAAAAACAAATCTATAAAATTTTATAAATTTGTTAAAGTAGCAAATTTAAAATATAATAAAAAACACTAAATCGAAATATGTAGTTTTTGTTGTTTTCCGTTTTTTATGGCTTAATTTTTTCTCACGCTTAACAAAAATTAAATGAACAAAATAAAAGTCGAAGGCATTAAAACAATTAAAAAAACCTACACAATTATATTTAAATCTTTATTTACCGTAACAATAATTATGATAATAAAAATGTTGAATTAAAATTAACAAAATACATAACGGTAGTTTTTGTAGTAATAAAATAAATGTGAATGAAAAAAAAACAATTATTTGGAGACCTTATTACGAACTTGCGAAAAGGAGGCACTCAAATGCAAGTATTACTTTATTTGTTTAATAATAATTAAAAGTTTCTTTTATTATTTAATTATTTATTAAATGTTACAATACAATTACAAATTATATTCTAACTTAATTTACTTAGCATAGTAATTAAGACCTTTACTCGTAGTAGTGAAACACCCAGAGTCTTTGGTGGGAATCGAAATATTTTGATAATTTTTTTAAATATTTTTTTATGTAGTGCTCTACCACATAAGATTCATGTAACAATCAATATCTGTACCGCAGTACAGCTATTCGAGAAAGCCAATCAGCCCATGCAGGTATAAACGCAAATAACTCGAAGGAAATAAGGATTGTACTTTTAAAATAATGACGATGTTGATTTTTATAAAAATTTGATAGAAAATTTTTCCTAAAAATTCTATCGAAAATTTTTTGTAAACATTTTTGGTAAAAAATTTAATTTGATCGAAAATTTTATAGAAAAATTATTATAGAAATTTTATCGAAAATTTTTGATAAAAATTCTATCAAAAATTTTTTGTAAACATTTCTGCTAAAAATTTTAATTAAATCGAAAATTGTTTGTAAAAATTTTATAGAAAAATTAATGTATAAATTTGATCGAAAAATTTTTTGTAAAAATTATATCCTTTTTTTGTTTAAATTTTACCGAAATTTCTTGTCAAAATTTTATCGAAATTTTTTTGCAAAAAATGATATCGATTTTTTTTGCAAAAATTTTACCGAAATTTTCTTTTAAAAATTTTATCGAAAAATTTTTTATATGGGTGAATTTAGTGAGGCTTAAGATCTTTTTGTAATAAAAAATAAAAACAATATTCTATATTTTATTATTTTTGTATTTAGTTTTGTTTCCGATATTTAACTATTTAACTAAATTTATCGAAACTAACTAAATTTATCGAAAATCTGTATTGCGTTAAAATGGTTAAACTAATAGGCAATGTGTCTTGTGACTGCTCTATGTTCACAGTGCCCACTGTTAGTCTATCGGCTACCTCTCTGTGCATTGCTTTCTATAAAATCCTTTAATACAAATCAAGGCAGAAAACCCCTACCAACCTAAAAACAAACCCTAAAAACAAGCCCCTCGCAGAGGCTTATTGTTTCCCCGAGATCTGTATGCACTCCATGCGATCTAATGGTCGCGGTCTAATATTTATTTAACAAAATGTAACAAAAAAGGATCGAACAGAATGGTCTGATGTGGCTCAATTGCACTGGCGAAATTTTCGAAACTATGCCTGATAAATTGGTGAGCTTTTCTGTATTTTTTCTGGTGCCTTGGTAAAGTTGATTTCAACCCGAACACAGAGACGGACAACGCTTAATCAACTTTTCTATGTATAAGGCTCCGATCGAAAAATTGTATGAATAGGTGCACTCAATGTTTTAAGGATTAAGGGATTTCTACACAATTTTTTTTAGATGTTCTGCTCGCCTGTAATGCAGAAACAGCACATTAAGTTGTGTTGATACAATTTATATTTGTCATGTACCTTTTATATCCATACCTAATTTTATGTGTAAATCTGCGTTATATGTTACCCATTGAGTGTTCTATCGATGAAAGAGACCAATACTAGATCCTCAAGAAATTTAACAACTTGACTTGACTAGTCCATCAAGAAAACCACATTTCTTAAAACAGTCTATTAAGAATGAACTTGTTGGAGATTTATGACTCCTCTGACTGGGGTATTCCCAAACATAAAATATAAATGTGTTTTATAAATATATGAATTTATTTTTATTTAAATCAAAATAAAACGAACACTCTTCTACTATATATTAGTAGTTTTATATTTCTTGTTATTGTTTTTTTAATATTGAAGAATTTTTTATTATAAATAATTCCTTTTTTCTATTTTTATATGTAAAATAAATATTATTTCAATTCGGTTGAGTAGTTAAACAGAATATACTAGCTTGAGCCTACTTAAGAATTAATTTGTATGATTTTTTTTCTATGTTATTCTTTTGCGTCCCACTGTATATAACTGAAACATAATTTAGTGGCAAACAAATTTAAAGTAAAATTATTTTTCAAATAAATTTTTATCTAGGTTGCCTTTTGTGAAAAATAAATTATTTATTTAATGAAGCTAATTATGTGTTCGTTTTTCACCAAAGAGATTTATTAACTTCCTCTCATTTAAAACAATTGTAGACAAGAAATTAAAAACAATTTTAACATCATGGACAAAATTATGATAATTTGAAAAAATTTCATAAGATCATGCACAAATTACAAACAACAAGTGAAAAGACAAAAATAAAATACAGAAACATTAATGCGCCTCTGTATATTGGTAGCGACATGGGAACTTCTTATAACGGAAACGACGACTGTTGATAGACAACTTGCTAGTTACAATAAAACTTATTCATTCAGATGTCGAGCGGATCATGGCTGAAAAAAGAAAAATTCGAAGAGTGGCAATCACATAAATATCATCAACGCAAATTCAGACTTAAAGATTGCACAAAACGGCTAAAACAGCTATTGGAATCTCAAGGAGAAGCACCTCTGAAAAATTACTTGGAAGACCTCGACGTAACTGCACAATCAGATTATTTAGTATGGAGTGCATGTAGAAACCTTAAAAGACCAGTCGTACGTAAGCCTCCCTTGCGAACTTCTTGTGGAGACTAGGCAAGAAATGATACCGAAAAAGGCAATTTATTTGTTGAACATTTCAAATAGGTTTTCACTTCAAATATATGTACTGATATAGTTGAGTTGCCACTAGTAGAGACTAGTGCCTAAATATCCCTAAGATTTTAATTTAGCGATATTGTTAGGGCAATAACGGATTTAAATACCAAAAAGGACCCTGGTGTTGATAAAACAAGTAACAAGATGTTATTTGAGTTGCGCCGTATAGGTCGCAGAATTATTCTTTTTGTTTGTAATGCCATCTTACGTCTTGAGTACTTTCCCACAGAGTGGAAGGTCTTTTTGATTACTATGATTCTTAAACCAGGAAAAGACCACACAAAAGTAGAATCATACAAACCTATAAGCCTTTTATCAAACATGTCAAAGTTGTTTAAGAGAATATTAATAACTAAGCTGAATCCAATTCTTAGAACGAAAGGATGTATTTCAAACCATCAATTCGGCTTTAGAAAAAAACATAGTACGATCGAATAAACACACAGATTAGTAAATGTAATTAAAAGGACCTTTGAAGAAAGAAAATACTATTCTGCTCTCAAGCATTCGATAAGGTTTGACACGAAGGCCTAATATATAAATTAAAGCTGAACTTGCCCGAAAATTGCCATAAGCTCTTAAAAAAATATTTAACGAATAGAAAGTTTATACTAAAAGAATGAGATTTTTTAAGCTCGCCACAGCTCATTGAAACTGGAGTTCCCCAAGGTAGTATTTTGGGAACAATTTTATATTTACTATACACATCAGATATGCCACATAGCACCCTAGTCCACACATCAACATTTGCTGATGACACAGCTCTTTTAAATATTCATGAAAGCGCCCAAGTAGCATCACAACTTTTGCAAGACCATATACCTATTCAATTTGGAACATAAATTTACTCACATAACTTTCACACTGCGTAGGTGCTCATGACCTCCAATAATCGAATGATACGGCACCTTTCAGACGTTAAATACCTGGGTATACATCTTGATCGGCGCCTTACTTGGGGAAAAGCCACATAGATTTCAAGTTAACATAAATGAAATTAAGAACAGTACAACTAAATCGGCTTATTGGCAGAAACTCCACCCTGAGCTTAGATTGTAAACCTCTACTGCACAAGGCAATCCTTAAACCAATTTGGTGTTATGGGATTCAAGTATGGAGCTCTGCCTCAGCAAGCAATGTAGAAAAAATTCAAAGGCGCCAAAACGAGATTCATACATCCACAAAGATGTAAGGATCAGTCAAAGAGGAAATAGCGAAACGTACAGTAACGTATCTTAAGAAGCTTGAATCTCATTCAAACCCTTTGGCGTGTAACATACTAAATGAACCTGGTTACATTCGACTAAAAAGAAGAAATACTGCTTTTCTTGGTCATACATCAGAGGGATGACCCGAAAATGATTGCCACAACCGTAAAACAAACATTATTTTTGTCTGGACTTAAAAAGTATATTTTTTTTTATTTTAGACTTAAGACATGAGTAATTTTTGTTAGTTCAAATACGTATATTTAAGATACAATATAAATTGAAGAAAAAAAAGTCTAGCCGCCATTAAGGCCCTTGATTCGAATGTAGTGAAGTCGAGATATGAACTGACGTGCATTAATTATCAAGCGTTATATAGCTTTGGTTTCAGGGCATGAAGAAATTCGTAGAAACGAGATTGCTGATCAATGTGTGAGGAAATTGGTTCGAAATTGGACGTAGTAAATGCTTAGGAGATATCAATACCCCCTGGCGAAATTTTCAAATACGTTACGGGAATAACCACCAAAATGAATGGTTCGCAATTGGTTTTCAATAACCACTTCCAGATTATCAATCAATTATCGTTTTCCCTCAATTGACAAGAAATGGACAAAGAAACTACTTAGCCCTCAGCGAAAATTCGATTTTGCTTCTAGTAGGCATCATAACGGCTCACTATGTGATTGAACGTATGGCGAAGCGTATTGGGATATGTCATATCGATAGCTGCAGAAGCTGTCTCAATATATGATGATCTCTTTTAGGGATGTGACACTGACTAGGCTGAAAGGTTTTTCAATAAGTTCTTACATTCTAGAAATACTGGATTTCTAGACGGTACTATGGTATAGATGGTCGTAGCGAATATTCATTTACAAGAAATATTTCGACATTTTCTCGACAATAAAGATTCAAAGAGATTTTGTTAATTTATATTGGCAAATTTCTTTCCTAATAATATTAGCAATCCTTCGAATTTTATTGCTTCTTGGAACAAAACTGAGCGACATGTGAGACATTTTCGATTTACATTTAATTGCCAATTTTGGATGTTTTTACGCACAACATAACCCCGAAGGCAATATCATAAGCAAAAGCCTTTGTCAAGTGGGATGCTCCTAGATGGGTCTGTGTGGACCAAATTAGTGAATTCAACTGCAATGTGAGCTTTCAAGATTGCAAGTTTGGACGTTTCTTGTGGAAAACCCAAAGGAGGCATCGCGACGCTGTTGATATCGGTTCTTTAACATAAATACAACATACTGTTTACCAAAATTACAGTATACTCACAGTGTTAACACGATATCCCCAAATTACCCTTTTCAATGTTATCACATCACCGTTAGTATAAATTTATAACGTTGATATAACAAGAAAAATGTTGAACATTAACTTTGCAGTATATTATTATTGTAAACACGGAATCAGAAATTTATGTATTTAGAAGCCGCATTTTTGTATTTACAGTATTGCAGCGGTACACGGATTCTATGAAAACGACATTTAAAAACTTAGGTCGTGTTTTTGATTTTACATTGTTATCGCGGTATTGAATTTTGTAGTCACAGTATTGCAAATCTAAGGTTGCAATATTGTTTTTACAGTGTGAGAAATTTTCGATTTACATCGAGACATTTTCGATTTAGTCTCGACATGTATTCATAGAAGAGTCGTAATTTTGTATTTATAGTGTTGGGGTGGTACATTATTATGAGGAGTTATGAAGAGTCACAGTTTCTGCCTGGCTACCTTTTACTTTCTATGCCGTTATGAAACAGCTGATCTGATTTTGATATCTAGAAATGTGTATATGTGACTCAAGCTGACGAAAGGGATTTTATCTTGCCAGGGGTCGAAATTGAGTTTTCGATGTTTTTCAATAAAGTACAAGATTCCGGACAGCACGCAAAGAAAAATCAGGCAAAAATCTAAGAAATTGACGAAGTTTGAAGTTTCTAGTTCAAAAGTATAGTTTGAAGATAATCGATGTTAAAGTTGGAAAACTAATTTGTTAAAATTTTTAGTTGTTAAGACTGCCTAATTAAATAAGTTCAATATGAAATAAAATCTATTTTGAAATTAATCTCAAGATATCGCTATGTGCAACAGAAAACACTTTCGTCAGCTTACGTCATTTATTTTTTTGGCTTAAAAAAACTTATAAAATGTATAATCCAATGCGAATTTATATAAGGTGGCATCACTGCGACAACAAATACAACACCAATTAACACCCACATGCATTTTGTTGTTAGTTACATGTACGACAGACGCCAAAAGCATCAAATAAAATATCACATCCAACAACTAAAAACACTTCCTTACCTTTTCTGGTAGTGTTTTATACTTTTTTTTTAATATTGAAATATTTTTTTTTCAAATTTTAAAAAAATAAACGCATTTTTGACAGCTGCCATCACAAAAAAGTAAAGCAAAAAATAATTTACTTCGCCGTGATGCCACCTAGTAGAATATATTCGTCTTGGTGTAATCTTTATTCATTTGTTTCTTTAAAAATAGTCAATTACACATTCATTCATTCGATATTCTGCTGACAAATGAATAAAGGTTTGTTCGCATCCTTTTTTGTGTTCAATTATTATTTATTGTATATTCAATATACATATTTGAACTAACAATAATTACTCATATCTTAAATCTAAAATAAAATATATATATATATACTTTTTTTGGTTGTTGCAATCATTCGCGGGTCATTCCTCTGATGTACGGCCAAGAAAAGCAGTATATCTTTTAATCGAATGTAACCACGTTGATTTAGTATGTTAAGCGCCAAAGCGTTTGGATGAGATTCAAGCTTCTTTAGATACGTTACTGTATGTTTCGCTATTTCCTCTTTGACTGATGGCATGTTTAGATTTTTGTGGATGTTCGAGTTTTTGATATCCAAGGGAGCAACTGTCATCATTCGTAGAATCTTATTTTGGCTTTTTCTACATTGCAAGCTGAGACAGTGACCCATTATTAAATCCCATAACACCAAATTGGTTTAAGGATCGACTTTTCCAGTAGAAGTTTGCAATCTAAGCTGAGGGTAGAATTTCTGCCAATAAGCCAGTTTAGTTGTACTGTTCTTAATTTCATTTATGTTAACTTGAAATCTATGTGGCTTTTCCAAGTAAGGCGACGATCAAGATACATATATACCGCGGTATTTGACGTCAGAAAGCTGAGGTAACATTTGGCTATTTATGCGAAAAGGGGGGATGTCCCTACGCAGTGTGAAAGTTATATGAGTGCATTTTTGTTCATTCACCTTTATTCTCCATTTTTCTAACCATTTTTTTAAGTATATGGTCTTGTAGAAGTTGTGATGCTACTTGGGCGCTTTCATGAATACTTAAAAAAGCTGTGTCATTAGCAAATGTTGATGTGCGTACTCGGGTGCTAAGTGGCATATCTGATGTGTACAGTATATATAAAATTGGTCCCAAAATACTACCTTGGGGAACTTCAGCTTCAATGAGCTATGGCCAGCTTAAAAAATCACCTTCTTTTAGTAAAAACTTTCGATTCGTTAAATAATTTTTTTAAGATCTTATAGAAATTTTCGGACAAGTTCAGTTTTAACTTATATATTAGGCCTTCGTGCCAAACCTTATCAAATGCTTGAGAAACGTCGATAAAAAGCTCAGAATAGTATTTTTTTCTTCAAAAGTCTATTTAATTACATTTACTAATCTGTGTGTTTGTTGGATCGTACTATGTTGTTTTCTGAAGCCGAATTGATGGTTAGGAATACATCCTTTCGCGCTAAGAATAAAATTCGGCTTAGTTATTAAAATTCTCTCAAACAACTTTGACATGTTTGATAAAAGGCTTATAGGTCTGTATGATTCTACTTTTGTGGAATAATTCTGCGACCTATACGGGGCAACTCAAATAACATCTTGTTACTTGTTTTATCAACGCCAGAGGCTTTTTTGATATTTAAATCAGTTATTGCCCTTTCAATATCGTTAAATTAAAATCTACTCCTAAGATTATAATTTTAACTTCGGCACTAGTCGCTACTGGTGGCAACTCAGCTATATCAGTACATATTTTTGGAGTGAAAACCTTCTTCAAATGTCCAACAAATAAATTGCCTTTTTCGGTATTATTTCTTGTCCAATCTCCAAAAGAATTGCGCAAGAGGCTTAAGTACGATTGGTCTTTTAAGGTTTCTGCATTCTTGACGTGACTGAGCTCAGCCTATTTGTCTACTAAGTCATTTATTATGGATTTTACAGTAGGACATCATCCATTGTTAGATGAAGATTGTAAAAGGCATATGTGGATCGCTTATTTTTTTTAAGCTGCTATCATGATTAAACCATTATCCGTTACAATTATATCGGGTGGTTAAATTGTAAGGGCCGCTGTTGAATGTGAACCACACCTAAACGTCAAGTTTTTTTCTGCATCTAATGTGACATTTCTCAATTTCAGACTAACTCAATTTGAACCATGGAAAGATACACAATCGAGCAACAATGGCAACAATGGCAACAGTGGATGATCAATTTTCGAAGAAAATCATCTTCACTGATAAGGCACATTTTCACCTCAGTGGATTCGTCAATAAGCAGTATTGCCGCATTTGGGCGAATGATAATCCAAGAGTGATTGTAGAAAAACCAATGCACCCACAAGGAGTGACTATTTGGTGCTCTGGTCAAACATAAGTACAATTAAATAAACGTCGAAAAAATATTTTTTTCTCAAATTAAAAAACTTAACAAGATATTAAAAAAAAGCAAAATATATAATTACGCGAAAATTCTACTTATGAGCGCTCACTCATGACGAATTTTTTATGCTCACGTTCAAGCACTCTCGCATTACCAGAATAAAAATCACAAGCTATTTACATCTCTAGTTATGACAAATGTTTTGGAATAAAAATATACTTATTTTGGAATAAAAATTGAATATTTAGCAACTCTGCAGTTTTTCGCTACGTAGTTTGATGCAAAATTCGCAAGAAATTAAAATCGAAAGTGACACAATCTATGAAGACAATAATGGCTGTCTGTATTGGTATGGCAAATACTACCGAAAATAAACGTTCAAAACATATACGAGTATGTAGATATCAAACATCACTTCATTCGTGATTATATTGCTAAAGAATTTGTAAAAATTTAAGGTATTTCGTCCAAAGATCAAGGAGCTGATATGCTTACGAAGTCGGTCGAAACTAGGATTTAACGATTGAGTGAGTTTTGAATCAAAGCAATTGTTTAAAAACTTGCTATGTATAATTTTTTTTTAATTTTTCTATTCACTTCCAGTCACACAATCGAATAATAAATCCAAAATTTCCTTTAATTTAAAATATCTTAACTAAATATGTTTATATCGAAATTTTTTCCATGAATCTTCATATGGATGTGTGCATGACATATTCAAATTGTATTAGTATGTTCACAAAAGTTATTCAGTTTTACCGTGGCTGCAATTTTTCCATCTACTACACTTTGGTAGTAGAATCGAACCAATGTTTCACTGTTGCACTGTGTAATTGCAACAATACGAGTTGGCACGAGCTATGTAAAATAAATAAATTAAAATAATATTTCGTTACGACTTACTTTAAACAGTATAATTAAATCAAAATCAGCGTATGTTCCGTTTATATGTATGTTTTTCCTTTTTTCTTCTTCTATAAACAAAGCTTTGAATTATTGTCGGTATACATCATCACTGCCCAATTTACTGTCACTAAATATTCAAGGCAGCCATTCAGACAATTGTATTGTTATTGTCATAACAGCATTCATAGGTGTAAATTTGTTAAGCACCATCATAAGTCATTAAGGTAACAAAGTATTTATAACTTATGCTGAGAGATTACAAATATGCTGAATTATGATTCATCTCTTAAACTATGCACAACATTCATTCATAACTGTACACAGTGGTTTAAAAACATTTTACTTTGGAAATAATTCAATTGATCATGAAATTTTACAGAGATAGAGATGTTTTCGAGTGGTGCTGCAGGTGGTGGCCCCCTAGGGCACCCCCAAAGTTGAGTTTTTTTTTGTCACCAAAGTCACCATAAGTTTATTTATAATTTAAATGTTAAGATTTTTCAACTTTGCTAGCACTTAAAATATCTACAAAAATGTTGTTACATGCCTGGGTCATCTCTATTAATTTGGGAGAAAATGAACTTAGAAAAAATATTTTTTTGTTTGAATTTTTTGCCGATATCTTAATATATCTTTAGTGTTTCAAGAGCTACCGAATTATTTTCAAAATAAAATGTTTTTAAACCACTGTGCGTATAACAAGCATAAACATATTAGACTTTTGTGCTTTATATACATATACTCTTATGACATATATTCGTTTGTAATACTTTCTTTTTTGTATTTTGAATTTCGATTTACATTAGAAAGACTTTGAAGGCTCTTGCTATTACAAAACCTATACATTAAATAATAGAGTCTTTGTTTTGTTTACATGTCGTAAATTCCAAATTATTGTGTTGCTCTAAATAGGAATTATTTTTAAATGAAAAACTATAATTAATCAGTTCTCTTGCAGGGAGAAATTGTTGTCATTGCACTCGATAACCGGGACTTGAGCTAGAATATTTTTTTAAAACTTAACAGATGTGCTTCGGTTAATGGGGTTACATTGATATGGGTAAAGGGTCACATAGGCACAACTGGGAATAAAGCAGCGGACCAACTAGAAAAAGGTGGATCTGCTGTGAATTTCTGTGGACTAGATCCCACAGTAGTGCTGGGTAATGGCATACTGCGAACTAAGGTCCTACAATTGGTGAACTTAAACCTGAAGAGGTGGAGAAAAGCCACTACGTGTAGGCAAGCTCGAATGGTTCTCAAAGAGTCCATAGACAGGAAAGCCAGTAAAATACTCAGATACAATAGAAGTACCCTAAGCTGGATAACTGCATTGTTGACAGGTCATGGAAACTTCAATGGACCTGAGCCTTGAACAAATTATAGCAAATACGAGAGACTGCGTGATGAGAAAGAAGGCCGAGAGTTACCAGTCGACACTCTAAAATCAAGATTAAAGGGTGGTTGTAGCACTTGACTCAATAAAGGTAGCTTGCGTTAATGACATTTAGGTTGCATATAATCATAGAGAACGGAAGGGGGTGGACCCATTCTGAAAGTGGTCGTCTTTGAAATTCCCCCTACAGTAATATAATATAATGATAAAATAACACCCAGACGACAATACTTTCGTGGTATATAGAGGAACCAGTCTTCGAGGCTAGCATTGGACCTGAAACTGGAAGACAAGAACCTTCGCGGTCTAAAATCCCCACAGGGATTTTCGCTGTCGCTGTGACCGATAACTGTTTTTGTGACCTACATTGTTTTCACCCAATGGTAAGATCACCGTCAGGTTAAGACGACAAGCTGGGCACTGACATAAATCTGTATTACATACCCATTTTTGTATATAAAAAAACTTTTTGTAAGCTAATCCTATACTAGCAGAATTATATTTTTTGGGCCACAATTTACTGAATATTGCCGAACTTGAAAAATTATTAGACTTGAAACCAATTTTAATTTAGATTTTGGTTCCTTTAATAACCCAAATCGGACGATGAGTTTTTGGCTTTTCGTTTTTACATAACGATTGTTCGTCGCCCTGAGTAATAATAATATTAATTTATTTATTATTAATGGTTAAATAAACATTAAGTTATATAACATAAAAAGTCGAGTATGAGTTTCTAGGCCGTTATTATTTAATAAAATAATAACGCATTTCCTGTCTGATATCTGCCTCTCTGCCTGTATTTCTGTCTGTCTCCTTTTTTTTTTTTTGTTCGCATCATGTAAAAACTATTAGATGAATTTTAACAAAATTTTGGGAGGAGGAGGTACCTTAGTATTCTGATTCCACTATAGAATACTTTTTCCGCAAAAATATCTAATTTCCAAGAGAAAGTAGAGAAAAAGCAGTGAAAGTACGCCGATTTTTTACAGATTTATAAATACTGCATACTTTAAGGCATTTTTTATTTTTGAAAGCAGTATATTTTAAGCAATGTTGCGTACCAAATGGCGCTGTTTTTAAACAATGAGTAACTCATTCCCTGCATGTCTTTTGCAGAGCTTTACAATAATTTTTAGAATTTTATACAAAGAGATATTCCAGGTATGATATAAAGTAAATTCAAATCAAAATCAAACAAAATATTGTCAGGACGTACTGTGTGGGCACAACTAGTAATATTAACAAAATAGCAATTAACGCAGTTATTTTTTTTTTAGTTTGAAAGAACTATTTCCAACGAAACTTTTTGGAATTAATTAAATTGCATGATCACTAATCCATAAAGATCAGAATATTTAGAAACAAAAGTTTTAAAAGCAAGTAGTAAATATTTTGCTCTTAATTATTTTTCAAATAATTTTTGTGTTCTTCTAAAAGATATTTACATATTGTTTATTTTTTAATCAAATTATATTTATTTTTTTAAGTAATTTTTTTTTGTTGTTGTTAATTTTCAATTAATGTAGTTTTTTTTTCAGTCTCGTTTAAAACTAATAATTAGTGACTTGATAAATGAACCAAATAATATTTTTAATAAAATTATTTTTGTTAATTAATTATTTACTAAATGGTAAATATAAAAAAATACAAACGTGAATTAAGTTTGGGCCATTTGACCCGTTTTTCACAGGACAAGTTTTCTTGGTTAATTTTGGATTTTTGTGGGGGATAGAAAAATAAAAGTAAAATGAATTTGTAATGCACAGTGGCAGGGCAGAATCAAAATATTTTGGAAATAATTCAGTCATTTATAAACGGCTAGTCCAATCAGAAATCAATCAAAATTTCAGATGGTACTTTTCTGATTTTAAAACTACACGATTTGATATTTCGTCGAAAAAAGCATTTTCAACATTTTTTAATAGAAAAAAATTCTTATATATGTCGTAGTACTTACTGTACGTATTTCAAAATAAAACGGCAAGCCATGACATTTTGCTGTCAAAGCTTGGGTGAAATCGACTGGCACTACTGAATAATTTGAAAAAAATTAATTTAAAAATGGATGATATAACGACATATGTATGAATATGTATATATAAAAAATTTATATTTTTGTGAAAGCGCATTTCAAGCTAGTGAGTTTAAATATTCGTCCTTGTTGGAGCGGAACTTCTTTACTTTGTTTTCTCACGCCACGTTGACAACGTTGGCTCACTTTTCGACGTTCATTAATACTAGGCACAACCTGTACGCTTGTACTGACCGTTCACAAGATATGTATTTTGGAAATTTTATCACCTTTGAGTTTTAAGAATTTACTTCCTTCCACCTTCGTAATAACAGCAATATTTTTATTAATTTCAAATATGACTACGTGCAACAATAAAATGTTAACCGGAAGACAACCAACAACCAATTGCTCTTTAAACACAGAAAACAATACAACAATATGATGTTAAGCAGAAACCTAAAATTTGACACATTAAATACACTTGGATTTTACAACAATAACACGCAGATTAAATTATTAATAAATTTTTATGATGCGTGAAATTCCACCACAATATTTAAAAAAATAATTAACACATTTATCTTATAACAAATATGCTCCAAATATAAAAGGCTATAGCAAGAAATAAGTGTTTTACACTAATCATAAAAATAGTAAGTCGTTAAGGCGGAATAAAATATTCATAAATATCATTAGTATTCAGGGTCAAAATGGTTGACACCTATCAAACAGAACGGATTAAAATAAAACTAAATGTGAAACCAAGAGGAACTAATAAAATAAAAACTGTCAACGAACTGTGGCATGGGAATTTACTGCAACTTCGTTTTAATAGGAATATTTACTTACCATCATGATCCACATTCATTTCGACGGCATTACCTAGAAAAGGCAATGAGGAGGGACCGGGTATTTTTCCAATCAATTTAACCAAACGAGCTCGTCTTTTATTGTAGATCACTAGAAAAATAATAACAGCCGTAGTTAAAAATACTGTTATGGGAGAGTAGCCGGAAATGAATTTAACGGTTTTTGAGAGTAAAACACTCTCCGCCATAAGGGTGGCTATAACACGAGAAGACATTTTCAATTATGATTTGTTTTTTTATTGAAGCACTTTTAATTTATAATGTTTTTTTTTAATTTTTTTTTAAATTTTACAAGATTTTTTTAGCACTGATTTATTTTATTGCAAATTTTATTTATTTTGTTTAAATTTTTAAATATTTTTTTTAATTTATTATATTTTTTTATATTTCCGATTAAAACACTTTTCTTTTTTTATTGAAATTAAAAATATTTATTTTCATTGCATTTTTTAAGCACCCGCTTTTTACAGCTTTAATGAAAATATTGCTTGTAACCACCCTCCGTCTAAAGTCAATACTAAAGAAGCTGTAGTGCAATACACCAAATATCTCTGTTAATGAGACGTTAAGCTGCTGCTGGTCGAATGTCAACTAACAAAAACTCATTGATTGCACAAAAATTTAAAAGAAGTGTTAGGTTAACAATTTTCGACTGTTTGGAGTATTTCGACAATGTTGGTTGGATTTTAAGTTTTTTCTTTGCATTTTGGTAGTGGTGTGCTGTGCTGTGGTGTGCTCTTTTGAGTTCAACATACAAACGCAATCGATCGCAGCATTTGTTAACATTCGTGTATTTACCCCTTCATGTTAAACTTACGTTATACTTAAGTAAAGTTTTAAAGCTTAGAAATTCACAAACACATTCGTTTTAAACCAAAAAGAAGCTGAACATGAGCACCAAGCGCTCACACACCTACAGATGACAAAGACCGGCTCCGGATATACCACAAACACATCAATTAAAAATAGCTGTTTTTGACTTAAATTTAAAAAAATAAGCGATTGTGGTAGAATGGGTAGAAGATGTTGGAAAATGATGCGTTCTAGACTGGTTTGAGGTTGTTTGCAGTTAACTTTGTTTTTCTATTAAAGGTCATTTCATATATTTTTTTAATATTAATCAACACTGAATATAACATGAATATTTTTAAAATTGTATTCAAACTGACACAAAACCCATTCTTCAAGAAACAACACATGACATTATTTTAAATCGATCGAATAGATTATATTGATTAAACACATTTTAAATATTTGAATAACACAAAAACAAACAAATCTATTTTAATAGTTAACGCCTTCATTTTATTATCAAATATAAACTTTTAAAATCAAAACATGGTTTAAAGCGAGACAATTGTAACTTTAGTCATCTAATAAATATGTAATAATAACCATACACTGTGGGGCATATGGTCAAAAAATTTAAATAAATCTGCAGTTTCTAAACTGGTATTCTAACTTCATATGGCTACGGAAGAGGTGTAGTCGAGTCACATTGCATTAGTGTATGTCAACTTTGGTCTGGCGTTGTGAGTTCTATTCCCACCAAAGACTCTAGTCTTTTTCACTATTATGTCGCTAGAAAGATGCTTGAATATAATCGGGTTATCTTAAACTGCGTTATTGACAGGAAACTTCTAGCATTATCTGGCCAAGATAAAGGTAGTAGAAAACGATAATTTTAAAATGTGCCTGGATATGGTAGCGCATATTATGTGTCAATGTCCAGCAAACTGTACTATACACTTTGCCTTAAATTTGACAAACTTTAACAGTAAAAATGGTTTTCGATTTTCTTCTTCTTTATAAACTAACTGGTGGCATTGGCACAGTAAACTATGGTTTATTCCAATTAGAGGTAAATAATGAATACAAGTATGCAATTGATATGTTACCCAAATTAAACTGATATATTAATTTAAGAAATCGCGACTATCAGGGCAGGTCCCTGTAGTTCTTGTCTTTACTTACTTATTACATATTAAAATACCATTACATATAATATTTTAACTTAAATTATCGTTTATCATATATGAATGTATATTTATCAAATGTAGTTATCATACACTGAAACAAATTTCGTAGGTAATGGTAACAAAAAAAATTTAATTTTTATTAAAATCTATACACAATTTATTCATATAAACTAATTTTATTAACAGAATTTCTTTTGTTAAAAAAATATTTCAATAAAACTTAAAAATACTTATACAAATTTGAATAAAACTGTTCAATTAACAAAAATTTCTTTATTCTAGGAAAAACAACCCATAAAATTAGTTAAATTTGCGTCCCTAAAAGAAGTAAAAATAACTAATTTATCCGTTGATGTGAGAAAATTTTCGTTTAGTCTACAAAGTTTTTTTTTATTTTTTCTGTATTGAAAATCTAAATTGAAAAATGAAAAAAGAGCTGTAAAATTCGTTAAAATTATTTGAGTTGACATATAAAATAGAAAAGTTATTAAATTTATGTACTATGTATATTTTTTAACATTTGTGGCAAAAATAAATTATGTTTGCGGTCAATTTCGGCGTGTTGTGAAAACTAAAATTAAGTGAATACATTTTTCGAAAAGATTTTACACTATTAGCGATTTTGAAGAGATTTACTTTCGTTGAGAAAATAAGAAAAACATTAAAACAATATCAAATGCCCACAACAGGAACTGAAAGCCTTCTCTAAAAGACAAGATTAAATAAAATATTAACTACTAATTTTAGTTAAATTAGATTATTTTTTCTTCAATAGAAGAAATTTAACAAAATAATTTTTTGACTAAAATCGACGGTAGATTTAACTAAAAAGTTTGTTAGTTGTATAATAACCTACCTTAATAACCCGGAATTCTATACCCAATTTTACAATATTTAGGTAAATTTTTGGTTCAGCGTAGTGCAAAAAACTTCAGTCGTTGCAGTTAAATACCCAGAGTCAGACAGACTAGTACACCATTTACTCGTACTAGCTTAAGGGAGCTCCAAGTTCTTGTCTTAAGCAATATAACATTTCACAGATATTTCATTATTTTATGTCAGGTACTAAAAGTTACGAAAATTTCGCTAAATATAACAAAATTAAACCTGGTTACGTGGGACCTTTAAAAGTTACGAAAAAAATGTAACCAAACGGCATCAAAAGTAAAGGCTAATAAGAGCAAGAGACTTAATATGTGTAAAGTATGGTCTAAACCAAAGACCCCCAACCAAAAAAAAGTGGTTAAAATGAAAATGCATTGGTTTGCTAAATATTTAGGAAAGTGACAAAAACCTACCTTGTTCAAAGCTGTTAGGCTACAGATTTAAAATTTTTACATGTTTTGTTCTCTTTGTGAGATTCTCGTTGAGATTGTGTATGTGCTCACAGATCCTTAGGGGTTTGCGTGAGGGCTCTTGGTCTAAACACAACTCAGACCAACGCACAGCATAACGGCACATCCACTCGGTGACCCGGAGTGTCCATTGTGATTCCTTTCAACTAACTAAAACCACCGATTTCCTTGATGAACATACATATATGCGACGACATCTTCGATTTTGCACCGCGCGAAGTCGTAGAGCCCATCGAAAAATCGTTCACATCGCCTTCTAAGTCTTCGTCCTGTAAAGAACATGAACACAAGCTATTTAAAAAAAACACAATTCCGAACATTTAAACATTTATTTAATTAAAGAAAGAAAAAACATCTTGTGCATTCCATGGTTGAAAGAAGACTGACTAAAAAAAATGAAAATGGACAATATCATACTTCACGTATTTAAACAAAATAAATTAAACAAAAAAAACAGAATGAGAAAATGCTGCTTACAGTCGGCCTTTCCTGGCCTATTCAGCGTCCTCGCTGAGGTTGTCGAATTCTTCATCGTCATCGGCGGGCGGAGGGATACACCAAGGTTTTAACCCATCAGAAGAATATACAGAACTGTAATGACGCGATGTACGTTTTGAACTAGTTAAATCTTCCACCACATAACGATCGTTAGATAAAACTTTCGTGACCACAAACGGGCCTTTAAATCTTGGTTCCAATTTACGCGAAGTACCAGAACTAGGGACCTCATTGCCCACAAGTACCAAATCACCAACCGCATATAGCTTTGGTGGCGAATGTGCGTTATCGAAACGGTACTTAGCCTTCGCTCTACAATCACCAATTCTCTGGGCAGCGGTCTGACGTGCTTTGTTCAAATTATGTAAACGCTGTTCGTCACTGTCTGGCGTCTGAGTATCAGTATCATCATGAAGCACCAATGATAGCTTGTTTCCGAGAATATCACGAGGTTGATAACCATATAGTAATTCATTTGGCGACCGGCCTGTTGTAGAATTTGTCGCGGAGTTGATGGCCCATTGTATAACTCGAAGCTCATCATCCCATTTTCGATCAGTTTGAGTCGAGGGTAGTAGCATCGAAAGGATTGTTCGATTCATACGTTCAACCTGTCCGTTGGCTCTGGGCGTTCGAACAGCATTCAAAACATGTTTAATTAGGTTATCGTCACAGAAACGCTTAAACTCTTTGGACGTATATGCTGTTCCACGATCACTAATAATTCTTTCAGGAGTGCCGAAATATCCGCTTACCTCATTTAAAATTCTTAAAACATGTTTGGTTGCTGTGGTGGGGACCGCTCTTATTATCACATATTTAGTAAATGCGTCGACGAGTACTAAGACGTGCTCATTACGTTTACTGGATTTGGGAAAGGGACCCAAATGATCGATGTGAATAGTTTTAAATGGAACCGTGTCCATATCGCTGTAATGATATTCGCCTTCCTTCTTACCGCCAGGTCGTTGATTGAACGCACACGGAACACATGATTTAATATACGATTTTACGAAGTTCCGCATTCGAGGAAACCACATCAGTTGCTGTAATTTTTCAATCGTTCTATTAACGCTTAGGTGTCCGGCTTTATCGTGTGCATCATGAGTCTTGCTCCACAGTAAACTCTTTGGCAATGTGCTTATCCTTTCTGTTCAGTTTATTAACAATTTCGAATCTTGTAGCTGCATGCTAAACAACCAATCACACTCATCAATGTTTGTTTTATCAATACGAAGCGAGGCAGGTTCAACTTCATGTGGAATTTCATAGGGTGCACGGCTGAGAGCATCGACATGACACATTCTGTTCTCTGATCGGTGTTCTAATTGAATATCATAATCCTGAATACGTAACCACCAACGAGCAATCCGCGGTATTAACTCTTTTTTTGTCATGGCACATTTGACAGCACTGCAATCTGTGACGACAACAACTGACTTACCGTAAATATAATATCTAAACAGTTCCAAACCTTCTACTACCGCTAATGTTTCTAATTCATAGCTGTGTATTTTGCTTTCAGTTGAACTGGTTGAACGACTGTAAAAAGCAACTGGTTTCCACGTTTCGTCTACACTCTGCATCAAGACCGCAGCTAGGCCAATCGAACTAGCATCAGTATGAAGTTGGTGTTCTGCATCAACATTGTATGATACTAGAATTGGTTCACTAGTGAGGGCTAACTTCAAATCATTAAACGCTTTTTGTTGTGGTTGTTCCCATTTAAAAGCTTCGTCTTTCCGTAATAAGTTGCGAAGAGGTTCAGATATAATGGCATATCCGGGAACAAATTTTCGAAAGTATCCACTTAGTCCTAAAAATCTTCGGACTTCCGTTACGTTTGCTGGTTGTTTAAAATTGCGAATAGCATCAGTTTTTATTTCGCCTGGACGAATCCCATCAGGAGTCAATTGATGACCAAGAAAAGTTATTGTGCTCTTACAGAATATACATTTGCGAGGATTAAGGGTAAGTCCGGATTCACGTAGAGCAGTTAATACGCGTTTCAATTTTTCAAACATTTCGTCAACAGTATGACCACCAATCAAAATATCATCCATATAATGGATCATGTTATTGGTCATTGTCTTCTCTTTTACTTTTGCCATCAACCGCTGAAAGGCTATGGGCGCATACGTTTGAATTCGTATATTCCGTCGGTTGTAACGAAGGCAGTATACTTTTGGCAATCATGCGCTATCGGTATTTGATAGTAACCGCTGTTTCAAATCTAAAACCGTAAAGACTCTATACTGCTTAGCTTCCTGTAATCGTTCTTCAATATTTGGAGTGGGAAAAATTTGCTTGGACATATGCCTATTTAGTAATCTGTAGTCTACACAAAAACGATCACTACCGTCTTTTTTCTTAACCAATGTTATTGGGCTCGCATACTCCGATTCCGATTTGACGATAATATCATGATGTAAAAGATCTTGCACAATTTCATTCACTAAACGCTTCTTGGGTTCTGGTATTCTATACGGCGACTGTGCAATAGGCTTATCCGTATTCAGATCGATCCTGAGTTCCACCAGGTCGGTTTTACCAATTTCACTTAAATCATATGCAAAAACATCTCGGTACTCACCAATAATTTTCTTCAAGTTTTGCCTCTGTTGATCATTAATTTCACCGCACTGGATATCGCTTTCTGGTATGACTGCCGACTGACCGTTGTAGTTTTCAAACTCGAAGTTTCCGTCTTTCACTACGCCTCTTAAATTTTTATTTTCAAACACATCCTGCCCGATTCAAACATCTACATGAAGTATATCGTCGTCAACAACGTAAAATCTTGACCGTAGATTCAGCCCATCAACGGATATATCAGTTTCTAAATAAGCCGTAGAATAACTTACACCACCGCAAATACCCTTCAATTTCAACGCCGTCGACTCTTGGTGACATGGTAACGTTTGGGCCACACTTTTACGAATTAAATTGCATTGACTACCTGTATCTATAAATGCCGTTAACTCCATATTATTGCAATAAATTTTTCTCGTAAAAACGTGATCACTTGCTTCAATCTTTTTGACACTAGCTGCTCGCACTTTCCGGCCACAATTTTCGGGTTCACCAATCGGATGTACTTTCTGACAATCCTGGCATCTTCGACGTCGTTGAGGTTTTGGACAATTAGACGATATATGCCCTTCTTCATTACAATTATAACACATGATGCCTTTCTTTTTAACATTTCCGTTATTTCGGGCGGTACTGCTGGTAGTTTCAATATTGTTCTTATCGTACGATTTTTCGAAATTAGTTTTAGTCAACGGCAAATTTTTTAAAAATTCATTAAAAGTATCGCGCATTTCTTTCACTGAGCTAAAACGTAATGCTGCCGTTGCAGATTGTAATTCACGATGTCTTAACCCGTCGCGTGTATATTTAATAATAGCCCGTTCACTAAGTTTATATCGACGACCGATAGCACAAATTCTAAAACTGTAATCAAAAATTTTTTCATTCGGTCTTCTGTACGCGTTGCACATTATTTTATGAACTTCAGCTTCATCAAGATCCTGACCGAATTCTTCAATTAAATTTTTAGAAAATTCATTCCAAGTTGAATGTACTTGTTCTGAGGTATCAAACCACAATTTTGCGACACCATTTAATTTGCTATATACCGCAAGCATTAAAGGTTTTTCATCCCATTCGTACGCACTTTTGGCGGCATCTACACGTTCAACAAATTGTTCCGCCGATAACGACATATCATTCGATGGATCAAGTTCCGGAATTGTCTCTGAAATTTCTCTAACTGAGTCCGAGTTACGATTAACCATTCGATTTTGATTGTATATTTCCGCACTTGCGTTATTATTTACATTATTTCTTATATTTTCATTAACATTATCGTTTACATTATTATTAACTGAACACTACGCGACACCGGTTGAAGATGATCTGCGCACTTCGTTCGATTGCATCATCACCATTAAATTTTCCATCATTTGTTTTAAACTGTCTATTTGAGACTGAACTGAATTTTCAGGGATATCAACTTCCACTTCATCGCTACCCGTTGCTTCTATAAAACGCTGAATTAATTCCGCCCGATTTCCCGTACTTATAACATCCCGATCCCGTAACAATTGTTTTATTTGATCAACCTTTAAATCGTTTATTTTCCCCATTTTGTTGTATTTATATTTTTTTAAGACCACTCTTTTTTTAAACGTTCGTTTCGTTTTTTTCCCGTTTATTTATAAAAAATATATTCTTTTCTTTTGTACATACATATGAATGTATGTATGTCATTGATAATGATCATTTATATATTTCTTTGTGTGAGGGTGAGTTTCATTCCACTTCTGAGAATTGTAAAGAACATGAACACAAGCTATTTAAAAAAAACACAATTCCGAACATTTAAACATTTATTTAATTAAAGAAAGAAAAAACATCTTGTACATTCCATGGTTGAAAGAAGACTGACTAAAAAAAATGAAAATGGACAATATCATACTTCACGTATTTAAACAAAATAAATTAAACAAAAAAAACAGAATGAGAAAATGCTGCTTACAGTCATCACACATCCTGCATAAGCCCGATGTACTGCAACAAATCTACTGGTTCTTGCTCTAATGTAGCAATGGCCTGTAACTACACCTATCACGACTCTCAGAACTTTCCTGTCCAAACCTAGAAGTATCGTAACTTTTGCTTTGTCAAATCTCCTCCCAAACTTTCCAGGACCGGTTAGTACTATTTACTACTCAATCAGACAGAAGCCTATAGTAGTGACTAGTGGTTGGCTTCACCGATTCTACACTATCTAGTTTGTATCCTCTGAGCCCAATCTCGCGAGTTCGTCAGCAATTTCATTGCTCTCATCATTGCAATAAACCGGAACCCATCCTTTTTACACTAGCCTACCAGCCTTGATTTTTTAAGTGCCCTTTGGCATTCGAAGAACAGAGTGAAATCCACCCCTTTAAAAACATGTCCAGACACCAGTTCGGTGGCATTCAGAACCGCCACCACCTACTAGTTCCTAGAATGTGGTCCTTTGAGTCCGACCTCTTTGTGTATCCTACACGCTCGTCCTCGCCAACCCTGATTCAAAAAGCCTATGTAAGTAAACTTCTCGCCGCCATTCCGACCACGACGCCCTCAATGGGAAGTAGGTGCAGAATGATGTCCAAAGATGCTTGAGGTATACTTCTCCTAGCACCTGTGATGCCAATCTAAGCACATCTCTGGACCTTGGCAAGAGTTCTCCTAAGAGCCTCCGTTCAAAATGCGTCCTACCAAACAGCACATCCATGCGTAACAAAGGTCGTATAACTGATGTGTAAATCCCCAGTTGTTAGCTAGGGAGTTCTTGCGGCCTAGTAGGTATTTAGACCCTTTTTGTGTCTCTCCTAAATGTTTCTATTCCAGATCAGTTTACTAAGTAGATAGACTCCTCGGTATTTAGCCTTGCTAGTTTCAACTAGACACCATTGACCTTAGGTGGTTTGAAACCTACCACCTTGTATCTTCTAATGAAAAGAACTAACTCAGTTTTCGCAATCAGTAAGATCATGCGCTTGGAGAGAAATTACGTATCACACAGGCTCAAAAAGATGTAATTAATTTAACAACATTCAAAAATTACGGCAATTAATTTCCACATCAATTGAAATTGTTAACACAATTACCTTGAAGTACTCGTTGTTCAAAACCTTAAATGGAAAATGCATGTAGATGCCCTGTAGGAGACTAAGCGATAATTGCCTAAAAGCTACTAGTACAATTACTAGAGCTACAAACACTAGTGAAAACAGAGTTAGAACCTTCATTACGAAATACTAGTCCTGATGAGTTGTAGTACTTGAAGTAGTTCAAGGGTACCACTTGCAGACTGATAGAAAATGTGGGTAACATAAAAATTTGTATTTTAGTATAACTTTCGGAGTTTGATCTTCGAGATATAGTCTTTGCTTAATTCTATTTTTATAATTAAAAATAAAATATTTTGAGAAATTCTAATTATCTATTCATATTTTTTTGTGTTTTTAAGAACTGCCATACCACAATAGGCATTAAAAACTAGTAACAAACTGGTTCAAAAGCACCCAATCGGGTCCATGTGTACTAGTATGCGTCTAGAACAAATGGTACTAGTGATTTTCCAAACACACTCAATGTTAATTCGAGCATTAAGATGATATAGGAAAGTTTACAGTTGAGAACTAGTACTGGTGCTTTTTGTACTAGTAAAACACTAGTTAGACACTAGTTCGATCTTCTACAGGGTGAGTAACGAAGCAGCATACATATACATATGTATACATATATGTATGTTATATCATTTAAGCTACTGCTCGAATAACACTGCCTTGGGGCAAGCATATTTTTCGCTAGCAGAATCGCATATCCGCCCGGGAAGCTCCTTACGTTGTAATAAACTCTAGCAAATACAAAACCAGTTATTAAAAATAATCAAATCACATGGCAATACAACCAGTACACAAACAAAAAATATTAAACAATGGCAAACCACAAACATATGTATGTAGCTACTGATCGTTTGGTTTTAGACGTCAAAAATATATATCACACCACTATGGCCATACAAATTTGTAATAATAGCAGCTTTTTACGGAAAATCGATCACAACCATAAAACTAGGAGCAATACTGAAATACAGGTTAAACAATTTAGTAACGTGTATGGAGGAAACAGCCTTGCAGTAAAACTACCAAACACATTTAACAACATACCGATTGATGTTCTGACAAAAACTAATAATAGCAAGTCAAAGAAAAAAAATTCAGCAATAAATTCTATTTTTTTTTTTTTAATTCTAAAAAAGAAAACTTTATATAAATTTTTTGTTTAAAAATATTTTAAGACTACATTAATATGTTAATGTTTACCTGCAGATAAGCTTGTGGCTTTGCAAGGTTTTTGATTATAAATTATAAATTATGTATTATTTTCTTGTTTAAAGATGTGGTTTTTCGTTGGCGGCCAGTGTTGAAAGTATTTATAACTCCCAAACATATCATGAATATATATTATCCAAAACATTACAAATAGAAATAAAAATCGTTTACAGTGAAACCTCACACCTCCTATGATCAGACACATCTAATAACGGACCAAATTTGCAGATCCGACATGTTTATTAGCACGGCAACAAGAGTGTTTAAATGGTATTTTTTTTTTTTTTTAATAAACTCTGATTCATATCTGTATAAATTTTAATAATATTGGTGTTACCCGCCAAAGGACATACATACTCATGTGTTAAGCACAGAAAAAAATAGAAATTATAAACGAGTTTGAAAAATAGAAATATTGGGCGCATGAAATTGTTACATTTCTTTTATGTTTTACAATTTAATATTGGCAAGAAACAGGCCATATAAACCAATAAAAAATAGATAGACAGATAGCGGGTGGCGTTGAAATATCAACATGTGCTTTAATTGGTTCACTGAGACTAGATGTCTAAATATTCCAATTTTTGGTACTAATACAAAACAAATACCCATTTGAAGAATTTTGCTAGAGACAACTTTGTTGCATTCCAATAAAATAAAGAAATATTGTACCTCTATCATAAGCGGGCAGCTCTAATAACCGGACAAAAATACCGCGACGCACAGAGGAGTATTTTGCCAATATAGGCGGGCACAAGCCCAAAAATTAAATTAAAGAAATGTAAAAATTTAAGTACCCAAAACCATATTCCGCATCTTATAGTAAATTTTCAAAGCTTTTGCTTGAGATTTGTCCTTTTGGGACACTGTTAAAATCGGGAAAGTTGAGTAAATTGCATAGGTTTTTATTGACTCTACGGTTTTGAGAGGTTTGAAATATATTTTTTTGTAGCTAAACCAATAAAGATTTTATATTGATTTTTTTTTTTTTTGTGAAAGGCTACATTGCCAGCTACTTATGTATAATAACTTTTAGAGAAAATTTATTTTAAATTTTTATGATAAAAAATTTCGTTCGAAATTAAAAAAAATTAAATTTTACCATTTCGAATGAAATTGTTTTGTTTAAATTTGTTATGTACTTTTTGTTTCTCGGAAAGTATTAGCTTTTTTCGTTATTGCCTTGAAACTAAAAACGACAAATATTAAGGCGGCGAATTTGCCATAGAATAGAGTGGGTAAGTCAAGCAGCACACCATTAGCAGCACCCCAAAGAAACTTAACATTGACATACATACTCGTAAATTAATAACACAGTGCAATAGTGAAAAAACACACGGTTTTCACAGTACTCGGTATGGCGAATTTATTGACCAATTTTCATTTATGGGTCACGATACATTGTGAAAATCAGTGGGCCTTTAAAAAATGGTGTCATCAGTTTTTTTTTTTAATATTTTATTCATATTAGGTGATACCGCTTAACTTTGTTCAGCAATAATGTAGCTGAGGATTCGTTTAATAAACTCTATTAGCATTTGATTAAAAAAAAAAAACTAAATTATTCCTGAATTTTTACGAAAAGAAATTTTAGTACTATTTATTTTTTTACTTTTTTAGCATAACTTCCAGGGACTCCTAAATTTTTACTAACAATCTAGGCATATAACAAAACAGTAAATTATTTCTTTTCTGTCTGTCTACGTTCGCATCACGTAAAAACTTGATGGATTTTAACAAAATTTTGTGAGTAGGTACCTTAGTAACCTGATTTAAATATAAAAGACTTTTTCCCTCAAAAATATTTTATTTCCAAGAGAAAGTAGAGAAAAAGCAGTGCAAGTCCACAATTTTACCAATTTAAAGGTACTGCATATTAAAGACCTCAATAGATGGCGCTGATTTAAATAATGACAAAAAATGAATTACTTACTGCCAAATAGCCTATTGAATAAAATTTGTATTTTTACTGTGTGGTATTACAATGTTTCTAATTATTTTGTTTGGCGACGGCAACATCGTCGCCGATTTTTTAGTTTTACCATTAAACAAGCTGAAAAATTAAGCACAATCACTTTTTTTTTGAAAATACAAACTTTTCGGGTGCTATTGGGTGTGTGGACGGGACTCACATAAAAATCTTGGCGTCGAAAAAGGAAGATCAGCATCTGTATTTTAACCTTAAAGGATATTTCAGATTAAATGCAATGATTGTAAGTTTATAATGCGTTTACGTTGTATTTTATATTTAAAAATATTTCATATTTACATAGATTTGCGATCATAAAATGTTAGATTTTTGGATGCTCGATACCAAGGATCTAGCCATGATCTGCTAATTTGGAACGTAAGTTATGCAAAACGAATTTTGCAAACACGATATAACGAATGTGATCGTAGTTCGTGGCTGTTAGGTAATATCTAAATGGTTATTTAAATGTCTTGCTAATTTAGAATTTCTCTTCAGGTGATGCAGGCTACCCACTTGAACCATATTTTATGACGCCCTATCGGTCGCCTGCTGCTGGAAGTGGAGAGGCAGTTTTTAATACAAAGCATGCTAAGGCGAGAAATGTGGTAGAGCGAACCATAGGTGTGTTGAAAAACAGGGTGCGTTATCTTCTTGGAGCACGTCAACTGAACTACACACCCGCAAAAGCAACTAAAATTGTTAATGTTTGTGCTGCACTTCACAACATATGCATTGAATATCAGATAAGTATTGCAAATGAGGACAATGAGGAAAACAACCCCAGCAATGATGTTGAAATGCATGATGACTCTGAAACTACACAATGCACTAAAGCATTTCTGATAAAAGAGCAAATAAAACACAGTTTTCTTTAAATTTAATTCAGTCGTTTAATTTATTTTTTTCAGGTTTATCAAATAACTTAAATACATATCGCACTTGATCAACAAGAGGGTATTAACTCAAAATTTTTAAATTTTCACTTTTTGCAAGAAATCAACCAACAACATCAATATTCATCTACTGTAAAAATTTCAACGTTCTCTGATTACTCTTTCATCTCGAAAACCGCATATGAGACCATTGTCGTAATAGTGTCTTGAGTACCTTTATATCAACAAAAAGGTATTATATAATTGCAAAAAATTTTAAAAGAAAAACAGTGTACATATATTATTAAATGGAATTTGCTTACTATAATATGTTCGGATTTTTAAATTATCTTAAAATTTAATCACAAACAGTTTTTACCTCTACTGAAAATTAAAAAATCTTGACTTAATACCCTCTTGTTGATCAAGTGTGATATGTATATAAAAAAAAAAACATAAGAAACAAAAAGTGTATTTTTTCATTAAAAAATAACATGTTAAATATATCTGTGGCAATAAGAAAAAAGTGCTTAAGTCTGATTTTTAAGTTTTGTAGGTTAGCAATTTTAAACTTTAAAATAAATTTAAAAAAAAAATAACTTATCTTTAAACTTTACCTATGGGAGTCAAACGTATCATTTGGAAAAATATCTTATATCTATCAAAAGTTCTCAGGCGTTGCAATTAATAAGTTGTGAAAGAAGTTTTTATGATTTCTTAAGCTTTTTTTCCAAATGAGATTCGACATTGAAAAAGATAAACAGAAAGTTATTTTGCTATAACTTCCTGAAAAATGGTATAAAATAATTGAGACTTTGCACATGGGTACATGGCACATGAGTAACTTAATTTTTGCTTAAGTCGGCTTAAGCACTTATTCCTTATTGCCACAGACATATTAAGGCAAAAGCGTGGTAACAAGAAAATAAAAAATTCAATCTATAAAATAAAAAATCTAAGGTACAAAGTGAAACAAATCCGTAGCTCATATTTATTTGTTAAGTAACTGAATTTTCTTTTATAACGTACTCAATTTTTAATTATATATATTTTTCTGATCCCTTTGGTGTTTTAATGTCAAATTATTGATATAAAATAGATCAAATTGAAGGACCTCCTTATTCTACAAGGATCATCACTTTTGCACGAAATTTGGTTTAAAATATAAAATTTTTATATACTCGTATATTTTATATATTCCTTAAGAATTTTTTTATTATAGAAAGATAGATGGCCTTTTTTAGGATGAAATAAACAAAAATGCAATAATTTTGATGTTTTTAAATTGAAAATCATCTACATATTTGTTAACTCAGAAAAGACATCATTTTGAAATTTTGCTCGCTAACTACAAAAAAAAAAACTTTGAAAAATGTACTATACTAAATAGATCTTTAAGACCATGTAAAATTTTTAAAAATCCAACAAAAATTGAAGAAATCCCAAATCACATTATGTTCTCTGTAACAATATTGGTTGCGATGAACACATTTTAATTTTTTGGTAACATTACTTTGGTCCCGGTAAAAAAGTTTTGTTTAAATTTTATCATTAAATGGTTACGAAGTACAAAAAATTCAACATGGTTGGTTTTAACTATTTAATGTTTAATCCACAACCAAAGTTTTTTCGTAGGTAACCAAACGATTTTTAAAAATAAAAATTATTTGTTCGTTTATGTCATCGGAGTTTATTGGTTTGTGCTTTATAAAAATAATACAAAATGTATAGACAATTGTTTCGGGAATTTAATTTAAAATTAAATATTTAATTATTTCTTTTTCTTTGTTGAATTGAGCGCGTAGGCAACTACTTCTCTGGATACCCGCAATTCGAGTCCTCTCGGTGTGAGACTGTATTTTATTTTTAATTTTTAGACCAGAAAAAATAATAAAACCTCGAAACCATGAAAATCAACAGGGATAATATTACTGATGATGAAATGTTCGCAGATACAAAACGAAATTGGTCGGTGATGTAATTTAACAGGTGACATTAAAAGTGAAGATTTCTATACCCGAACTGAAGAAGCTAATGAGGATACAAACTACGCCGTTGAGACCGGCGTTGATGTTGTTCTCAAGAACAGTTTACAAGAATACTTTCGGATACAAGAAAGACTTTACTTTGTACTTGAAAGACTACATGGAAAAGGTGTTGGCGGAATTGGAAAAGAAATCCCCCGAAATTTATGTCTTCAAGAACAATTCTTTACTGGTAAATCCATGAACTGCGATGGTATGGGCCTTGTTCGAATGCCGTTAAATTGATGGCCAAAGTGTTCCCTCCCTTATATCCTTGAAACACGATTTGGAAGAAGAAAAA
The DNA here is from genome assembly GCA_949628195.1 of Phasia obesa. NCBI lineage: Eukaryota > Metazoa > Arthropoda > Insecta > Diptera > Tachinidae > Phasia > Phasia obesa. The sequence continues at coordinate 99,799,462 of OX451215.1, read as the reverse complement.
TGCTTATCAACTTTTTGTATCTATGTATGTATGTATTAATAAAATCATCTGGTTTTTATATAAAATCATTAATAAAAAATAATAAATAATTTTGTATTTTAAAATGTAAAAAAACTGGCATATCCATTTCATATGACATTTCATATTTATTAACCATACTATAATTGTTAATTTAACCATAATATTATAATGTTCAACAATAATATGGTTTCACTACAACCATAATATGATGCTCTTAGATTATGGTTACCTCAACCATGTTTTTTCTTTGCGTGCAGACATTCTTATGCCTGAAGCTATTTGGAAGTACAATTAAAAAATCATGTTATTATCAAAAAGACCTTACGATTTCTCACTAAAATGGAAAAATATATCAGCTGAATACTGGCGGAAACTGATTAGGGCGATGCAAAAACGTTTGAACGCTGTAGTTCAGCAAAAAGGCCTTGTAACTAAATTAACAATCTCTTATACATAATAGAATTAGCAGAGTAAATAATAAAAATCCTGAACATAAATAAACATATATATATATATATATATATATATATATATATATATATATATATATATATATATATATATATATATATATATATACCAAAAATTAAATTTGATTAAAAACAAAAAATTCACACAAAAAACTAAAAACTACTAATATTTAAAAAGTTCACTCAAAGATCTAAGTTTCGCCAAAAAATCATATTTTTACCAAAAAATACCAAAAAAAATGTAATTCTATAATTTTTATTTCGAATCAATAATTTACAAGTTCGCTTTAAGATCCAAATTACCATTGTCTTTTTCAGCAATCTCCTGTGTAATCGATTATTTGAGATGTGCCTTGTAAGAAAGAATGTGATGCCAGATGTTTATTAATGTGAATGTTTTTTTATATTTGTATTTTGTTAGGGAGATTTTATAAATCTTTTATTGGTTTTTATTTTTCCTTAATTTTTTAGGTTTATATTTCTCACTTGTGCTGTTCTTTATAAAGAATGATTAAATGTAATTCAAGAGTATTGCTGTTTTCCGTAGGTTTTTTAATGTTTTTGTTTTATGTAGTTATGAGGTATGAAAGTTTGTCGGCGAAACTGCCTATTTTTTTGTGTTGTTTAACTTAATAATTTTTTTAAAAGGATTTTTCTAATTTATTATTTATTATATAACCTTAATAAAAGTTTGTTAAATTTTATATAATAATTGTAATAATGAAGTTCAAAATCATAAAACTAAAAACAGTGTAAGAGAATATTTAACATTAATATTTTGAAGGGCATATAAGATTCGGCATGGCTGAATATTAGGCTGGTATATGGCAGAAAATAAATGTTTGTATTACCCGTTCAAATAGTGATAAAAATTTATATTTTTGTGAGAAGTTATTCTCAAAGTTTTATTGTGATTGAACCACATGTTGAGGTGCCGCAGAAGCCTTGAACATATATTTTTTGTCTTTAAATCTTATATACTCGTAGTTATATTTTTTATTTTATTGGTAGTTTTTTATATGTATTATTTAATTTCATTAAAACTAATCCTAAAATAATTCAAAACATAAAAATTTGTTATCCGTCGTCATTTTATAACCTTTTTTCACGTTTTAAAATCTAAATAAACATGAAAAATATTTTTTTTTTTTTTAATTTACTTTTTTTTCTTTGTTTTAGTAAGATAGGGGTAGATATGCTATTTTAATGATTTTTCTTTGACTAAAACTTATTTAATAAACTTACCATGGTCCTTTTATTTATATAATACAGTTTTTGCAGACCCAAAAAAATTAAATTTGCTAAATTTCAATAAATTTAAATCTGCAGCATTTAAATTTGCGGCACCTCTTACCCTACTCCAATCGTGTTTAAACTTTACAATTGACATAACAATAGAAATGGTAAATTTTTATCACTATTTAATATTGAAATTGAATAAAAGTAATCGTTCCACCCTACTGAATATAGCATTCTTAGTTGTTTCTATTAATTTTAATAATAAATAAAATAAATAAAAACGTGTATATAAATAATAAATTGAATACATTATTTTATGCTTTAAAAATAATAAATTCTAAAATTCGTTCGCAGGATATATTGAAATATTGCATTACTTTCCTAGGACATGCTCTGTGTTAAGAGCAATGGATACTGGAAGCAGTACATATTCATTTCTTATTGATTATCTTTTCCCGCTGGCAAGGGTCGGAGCTTAAAGCGTCAGTCTGATATGTTGATCACAAGTTTTTGGAAGCAAATAATTTTATATCGCAGTTAAGAATTATTATCGAAATAGACTTCAAACGCAATAGTTATTTTGCTTTGGATTTGAATGAAAAATCGAGCTGTGGACGTTTAATTACAGTGTTTTTGCATACCACAGTTTGATCCGAAACAATAATCCGATCAAAACAGTACACCATTCACAGCCATTGAGTTTTTCTTACTCGAACAATACTACAACACTTATCGAGCGCACTTGCGATGGGTGATTGGAAGTGACAATTAGCCCCTTGGGGCCGTAATATGTCATACGGTATGACCTGTAGAGCGTTCCCAAAATTTAGGGGGTAAGGAAACTACCCCTTGCCCTCTACCGATTATGCCCAAAAACTATACAACTCTTCATCTCCATATACCAAAGGCACATACATACGTTACTGTTTATTACTGTTTATTACAGAGCGGTGAGCTATTATTTAGGTGTTTTCTAAGCTAGGCGCTAGACAGCCTTGCGCGCTTGTTTCGGTTAATCTGTTAGTTCCTTTAAAAACCCTCAAAGGAAAAAATCTGGAACGATAAAATCTGGATAACGCGGCGGATAATTCAAATTGTTGCTTTACCAAAAATGTTCAGAACCATCGTTTTAAAAGCACATTTGTGGGCGTTTCTCCACAGTTGGCGTCAAGAAGTTTTTCAACATGCTTCGGTATTGACAAACATGAAGAAAAAGGAATGATATTCCACATCACAAGCTACACTGAAGAGGCTGACGTCGATAGATTTCTCTATAACTTTGAGCTGCCCATATTCTGAGTATTTGTATATCCAACATCAAAAAAATAAACATTTGTAAGTAAAAGTATGGAAATTTTTCGTCCCCTGTTCTATGCCACAAAGTTTTAACGCGAAAATGCACATGGGAAAAATAAATTTAACCTTTGAAGAACAAACTGGAAGTAGTATATTTAAAATAACTTTTTTCAAGCAATTCTTAGAGACTAATTAACTATTTTACCGCAAAAAAATTAAAAAAAAAAATTTATTCGTTCCGAAGAAACTGGGGACAATGTATGATGTTTTTTAAACATCCTTTTTGAATACATAGTGTTTTAATAATTTTATGCATTGCCAACGAACTTTCATATTGCACTCAATACAACGTAGTTGCCTTGTCAGCTTCTGTATAAAGTGGCCAATATTATCTCGATTCTCACGTGGTACCCCTAATGAAGGCTTACAACGTCTTTCATCGGATCTTGCAGTGCCTGAATTCTTCAAATAAAATCGGCTGATACTTCAGACAAACTTGAAATGGTTTATATTTTATTAATGACTTGAGTAAAAAGCATTTTCAACATAAAAAAACCAAAAACAAATAAAGATTGTGGAGGATATCTGCGATTTTAAAGAAGCGTAGATATGGAACCTAATTCTAGAAAACAGATCATTTACAAAAGCTTTTTAAAACTAATTTAATTTTGATCCACACTGTATTTGACTATTTAGTCAAATATTTTTGTGTAAAAAAAATTCGTTTAATCTAAAGCAGACTCCGGCAAAATAGCGCACATGTGCATTTGCTCTCTCAACACATAAAAAACGCTCGGAAAATTAATCAGAAGAAAATAAAGATGGTACGTGTTTGCGGGGCCCTGATCTAAACACATGTCAAAAATATTTGCCTCTCTGTTATTTGAGTACAAGAGAGCAATGAATGAACAATTGCCGCCACACTAAAATTCAATTTCTGTAAAACAAGACATTAATATTAAATCAAAAAATTTCCTACAAAACATAGAAGCAAACTTTTTTAACTCAGCAAAACTCTAACTTTTTTAAGCGCTTCAGGTCCTCGCAATAGGCTAAAACATGTCTCTAATTTATAAAGACTATGCGGCAACAATTTAAAACTTAAATTCTGCATCTTAACCATTGAAACTTTATTCTCATGGAAAATCTTTTCATTTCATTTGGTTTTTTGTTTTTTTTTTTAATTTTGCTTAATGATAATGATGAATTATATTTGCAGAATGTTCTGGAGCTATCGATCACTCGAATCTCCAGGAATGTTTTAGAAATTTCTAGAGGCCCTTTTATCTTCAAAAGCATGCCTTTAATGTAAAAACAGGAACCTCATTCATAGCTAAGGGATAAAGCTACATTATAATTTATAACCTATTTTGATTATAAGCTAGTTTATTTTTTGTTTCAAATTCTCAGTGCGTCTATACGATTGTGTAAGGACATATCATCCTTACCTCGTATTAAAAATAACAGTATTGTCAAATTCTGTGAAATTTATTAGGTGCAAGAAAAAAACTAAAAATTCAGTCAATTATAAATAAAAAATCTAACGTTTCTTTTCATTTAAAATAAAAATTAACATTAAAACGCGGAAATAAACTTGACCCCTAAGTTGAATATAACAGCACATCTTAAAATACACTTTGTGAATAGAGTTATAAAAATACAAAAACAAAAAACACAGACTGATAAAAGAAAAATACCAGAAATACAAACCACACGAGGGGCAAAGAAGTGGTTTTACTGCATTATAATCTTTTTTTTTGTAACCCAGTTGAATTGAATTTAAATGAAATATTTATGGGGCCAATAATAAATACAGAGTCAAACTTATTCAAACATCCGATACAATAACAACAAAGTTTAGAAATATTAATGTTAAAAGATACACAATTTGTATGTATATTTTTATATATTTTATTAGTTATTAGTTTACATTCTTATTACTAAGAACCTCTTCAATTTCACGTACGCCATACAGTAGGACACTTAACAAGAAGTTGGCCAAACAAAAATTTTTTTGAAACATTTTATTTTTAAATTCAATTTTTTATAAGGGGTGTTTTTAGGGCATAAAAACTTAAAATGATTTGTTGGAATGATATTTTGTTATTATAATTTGGTAATTTAATTGCATTTATTTTTTAAATTGATTTCCGGCATATGTATGTATATGGCCACGGCAAAGAGTTACATGGTCTATTCCATCAGTTAAATTTTTGACCCTTGTTTCCAATAAATCTGGCCGTATGTCGTAAATGGTGGTATAATATTGGCTTCCAATGCTTAAAAAGTTGCCGGTTTGTCGCCATGAACTAATGACCTAACATAGCCCCATAAAAAATTAGGCTTTAAATAACGAACGATGGGAACAGTGAGCGGAACCACGTCTGGAAATAAACTTGTCACCGTTTATCGTAACGGCAACTCCTTGCTCTTTTTGAAAAAAATAACGACTGATGATGTCGCCAGAGTGTAAACCACATACAGTCAATTTTAATGGATGTAATAATGATTCGTTAACAGCTTGAGGATCGTCTTTGCTCCAAATACGGCAATTTCGCTTATTTATGTAACCATTTAACCAGAAATGAGCTTCATCAATAAACACAATTATTTGATAAAAATGCTCAATCAGCAAAATTGCAACATAAACGATGGTCGTTTGGCTTCAATTCTTCCATGAACCGTATTTTATAGGCATGTAAGCTAAGATTCTTCCGTAAAATTTTTCTCGTAGTCAAAGTTCAAAGGCTAACAAGTTGAGAAAGACTGCGGATGGACATTTTGTCGTTTTGTTCATTATTGTTAATGGTTTTGAATCGAGAAGAGTAAAACGAGAAGAGTAAAATTAGTGTGAAAACTATCAACAACTGCTCAAATTACTTGCTGACTAGGCCGATTATGTTGACCGCATAATTGACGATGTGCTCTATGAATTTCACGAACAGATTTTTTTTAAGAAACTTTACACAATTTGGAAGCGTTGTTCTGGCGTTAAACGATTCATGAAGACTAGTCAAACCTCACTTAACGTAAGTGTCAACACTAATTTACATTCTCAGCTGTCAAACCACAGTTATCTCAACTATGATACTCAATTTAAAGCTAACAAATTAAATGAAATTGAATTCACTGTAAACATGTCATGTCATTAATATCACAGGAAGAGTCAAAGAGCCTCTACAACAATATTTTTTTAGGTTGATTTTTTCAACCACAAATTTACCTTATTTATCCAATTTATAATTTAGGCTAAATATTTTTAAAAAGCTTAAGATTTAATTTTCTTTACGTTAATGCCGATACATCCTCTAATTTTTAGTTTCATATTTTCACTAATTACACGATAAGGCCAAACTTGCAACATCTAGGGAACACTCTTTCATTTGTATTAATTGTGTTTTTGTTTCTATATATCAAAAATTTAAAGAGTCTGCATATTATGCTGCAAAAATAAGGTTACATACGTAAAATTGCGTCACAATCAAAAGACCCTTTAACAGTCCAATAAATAATTTTTGAGCAATAGTAATAATCCTTCTGTGAAAATTTCAATATCCTACCTATTTTGGCTCAAAATTAAGTCTATCAGTCTGGGAGTTGTGCGTCTGATTCCCGCCAAATACTCTGGGTTCTTTCTGCAAACAACCCAGAAGCTTCGTAGGTAGAGTTTTCTTAAAAAAACGTCACCAAAACGTTCGCAACCACATACTGACATTTATGGACCAATTTTTCTAGTAAAATTAAGAAACTATATATGCCAAATCGGTACACATAGATAAAGATCATGGTTGTGGTATAGTCACAAGAAATATATTATGATCGCTGTAAGAAAATATTGTTCCTATGAACAAATTATAGTTATTTTATTAAGCCCAAAAATGCAGCATGTTTGGTTTGAAATACCTAATTTCAATCCACAACCAAAACTTAATAAGTATTCTAAAATCAGAAAGGAACCACAATTTGTTTCATACAGATCAGGGAAAAACTTCCATGGTTATTAAAAATTTTTGTTACCCCAATGTACATTGGTCCAAACATTTTGTAATTTAAAAATAATCGTTTAACATAAATTATGTTTTATATAAAAATGAAAAAGTCTTTAATAGAGAACAATCAAATGTAAAATAGTTAATGACTCGCAAAAAAAATGATTAATTTGTTATTAAAATTATTTTTTATCAGAGAGAATTTAAATATTTTTTATTAGAGAGAATAAAACGAACGAAAGCTTGAATTCAAATTTCATCTGTATGCAAACAAAATAGTTCGACTAAAAAAAACTTTAATATTCAATATTAACGACTTGTAATAAAATAAATTAGTCAAGTGCGAGTTAGACTCACACACGTAGGGTTCCGTAGTATGTTTAGTACAACTTTAAAAATTCAAGTTCTTAATTTTTCACGTCTTATGAGTCACCCTTTAATTTTAAAATTAAATTAATAATTACATCACTGTTGGAACACCCTTTAAATTTTAGCAATTTTTGTTATAGTGGCCATGGTAATACACTATCTATAAAAATATACATGCGCCTAATATAGTACGTGAAAAACATGTCACTGATGGAACACCCTTCAGATATTAGTAATTATTACAGCGGCCGAAGTACAACTTCTACTGTAAACATTTAAAGAGTCTACCTATTACGGTTCAAGAAATAAGGCTATTTACGTACAAATCATGTCTATGTCGGAACACCCTTTTATTTTGTTATTTGCTATGGCAGCCATGGCAATTTTCTTTCTATGAATATATCAAGAGTCTACCTATTACTATTAAAGAAATAAGTTACTATACGTGAAAAACATGTCACTGTCAGAACACCCTTTAATTTTTAGTAATTGTCATAATGGCCATGGCAACACATCTTCTATACAAATTGGAAGAGTCTACTTATTACGGTTCAAAAAATATGTCGTTATACATGCAAAAGACGTCACTGTCGGAAAACCCTTTAAATTTTTATTGTTTTTATAGGGGTCATAGTAATACACCATTTGTGAAAATTTTAAGAGGCTATCTATTATGGTTAACAAATTAGTCAATGTTTATGAAAATCATGTCACTGTCGGCACACCCTTTAATTTTTAATATTTGTTATATACACCTCCTGTAAAAATTTCAATAGTCTAGCTATTATCGTTCAATACTTTGGCCATATACATACATGCAAATCACGTCACTATCGGAACACCCTTTAATTTTTAGGTTTAATATTGTATACTTGCTTATAATATAGATTAAATTACTGTCTGCTAATTTTAAGTGTTGCCTCCTATAGCTCAAAAATAAAGACATAAAGGCAAATAACACGTCACTTTAGGAACACCCTATAAGTTTTAGTATTTGTTGCTATAGTGGCTGCAGTTACACACCTTCTGTGAAAATTTCAAGAGTCTACCTATTATGGTTCAAAACTTAGGCCTTATACATGCAAATCACACCACTATCGGAACACCCTTTAATTTTTAGTTTTATTTTTTTATAGTCGTTTACATAGTGAACTAAGTTTTAATTACTGTTTGTAAATTTCAAGTGTATCCCACCTACAGTTCACGAAATAGGCACATATTCGTGAATAACACCTCTCAATCGGAACACCCTATAAGTTTTAGTATTTGTTGCTATAGCGGCAACAGCTATACATCATCTGTGAAAATTTCAAGAGTCTACCTATTACGGTTCCATAGATAAAAGGCGCTGACAGACGGACAGACATTGTAGCGAACACAATAGGGTTACGTTTTTACACTTTGTGTACGGAACCCTAAAAATATAGTTGAATCTTAAAAACGTGATGAGTTAACAAAGTAAAGAAGCTTCAAATACAAAATCGTTAAACGCTTAATCACAATGACCCAGTGAACTTCTTCTGTACAAAGTTATCTTTTGTTTAAATGACAATGGTTTTATGCCTTGAAAGAATCCGTATTCGTTTAAGCTCTATATGATTATTATAAATTGTTTTAATAAAATTTTAGATTTTTATTTCACGGCTTATTGTTGTGACATAAACTATTAAATAAATCACCATTAATATGATATTAATGAACCGTAAAACCTGTGTGCTTTTCTAACTCGAAAATTTTGAATTCCTAAACTCTTTATGGCGAATTAATTCCTAATGTAACAAAACATATTTTTATTCCTTGATTATCTTTTTAAGCAGTTATTTGTGAACCCATATACGAGGTCTGTTCAAAAGAAAAGCTGAATTTTTACTTTTCGCGGGCTGTGTACATTCGATTATCGAAATTTTTTCAGTTGTCAACAACAAACTACTAATCCAAATTGGCTTATAATGCCATTATATGACTACCAACATAACAAAAAAATTTCGATAAGCGAATGAATGTTCACAGCCCGCAAAAATTTAAAAATGCCCTTTTCTTTTGAACAGACCTCGTATGTTAAAATCGCTTTTGAATGGTATACCCTTTAACTTTTTATTACATGTAATTACTACATAGTAAATTTTAAGCGCCTGTCTGCCCATTGCGGTTCATAAGACAAAGCCATATACGTAAAATTAAATCACCTATGGGGACACGTATTTACCGTTTTACAGCGAACATGGTTGCCAATTTTCTATATATAACATACATAAATAAATATACATATATTAAAATAACATTATTAAAATTGCGTTAGTAAGTCATTCTATAACACTGTGGCAATAAGGAAAAAGTGCTTAAGATTACAATGGTGCCAGTAACTTAAATTTTGCTTAAGTCGACTTAAGCACTTATTCCTTATTGACACAGAAATATTAATTAACTAAATTATAAATTCAAAAATTTTATTTTTAATAATTTTGAATTTTTGCTAAAAAAAAACGTCGCCTTCTTTATATCAATTGGTCTCTTCTAAACAATTACTCCTTATTTTGAAAATTTAATATTATTGTCCTTAAAATTAAAGACTTTTTTTTATTCTTTTTTTTTTGTGATAAAATAGTTTAAATAAAAGTTAATGTCAACTCCATATATTTTTAATACAGCAATAATATTAATTTTATATCTAATTTAGTTTTTTATTATAATTCCAAATACTTGTTATTATACCAGAGAAAGAAGTGGACATTCTGCCTAATTTTAAGTGTTAGTGTTTAACGGTTCAAAAGATAGGGCCATATAGATAATATTACATAATTTATGGGGACACCCTTTTATTTCTAAATTCAAATTATATTCTTGCTATAGTGGACTTTGCAATACAGGTTCGTTGTAAATTTCAGCTGTCTGTCTATAACAATTCAAAAGTTTGGCCACATACATAGCAGTACATTAACTATTAGGTCACCCTTTTATTTCCAAATTCAAATTTTATACTTTTTGTTATAGCGGACTTATCTATGCAGGATCTTTGTTAATTTCAGCGGTCTGTGTACAACTGTTCAAAAGTATGGCCATATACATCAAATTAAATGAACTATTGGGGCACCCTTTAATTTATAATTTTTAATATTTATACTTTTTATTATAACGGTCATAGTAATCGACATTCTGTCAAATTTTCAAGGTTTTATCTATAATGGTTCAAATTATAAGCCCATATAGGTCAAACTATGTCACCTTTAATTTTTAAATTTATTTTTTTTTATTCATTTCTGTTGTTGGGAGCTATAGTGACACGCAATTTTTTAAAATTTCAAATAAAGAAAAAAAATTTAAAATCGGTTCAGAAATGGCTGCGTTCTGCGTTTACATATATAAAAAAGCAACATTTAGACGAATTGCTAACCTCCTTCTTTTTGAAGTCGGTTAAAAAGCAAGAGTCTTTAAATTTCGTGTGAAAACAAAATTTTAATAACTATTGTTAGGATACACAAAACGTGGCGGGTTCTGCTAGTCGTAAATAAAAAAAACTTATATATGTACATACAAAGTTGTTTCTTAAGCCCGTTTCACACTATATTACTGAGTATTATTTTCATTGGATTTTGTAAGATAGAAATTAAATGAGAATTGTGTGATTGTCAAAAAATCTAACGTAACATAACATTTCGTTTTCACACTATCACACTTCAAATAAAATGATAAATATATGCAAAGGAACAAGCCGAGATGAGACATTGAACGGCGTCAGCTGAGCAATTTTATGTGGACGGCAGAGGTGCAGGATCTTAAGTTTGTGTGGCCGTTCAAGCTTTCGGTTAATAAAACAAAAAAAACAAAACAAAACAAAAATAATACGTACCTTCAACAAACTCTAGGCATGACAGAAACAGAGTACATACGTAGCGATATGACTAATGGTAATTTAAGGCAGGTGCAGGAGAAAGGAAAAATATTTCATTTTCTAAAAATGGTTTGGTACTATGGGATGTCAAAATTCTTTCCGTATTTTTTCACATTTTGATAACATACTACTTTCACACTATCACACTTTCTCATTGGATTTAAGTATATACTCAATATAACAGTAATACTCAGTATAACAGTGTGAAAATGGTTTTAATACTTAAGTGAAAAGTATTTAAGATATGGAACATATGAAAAAAGCCTTGTCTTCTATTTTTGAAATACTTTAAATTATTTTTTAGAAAGTGTATACATATGTATGTACATACGTTCGTAAGAGGTAAACTTTAGTTTATATTAACTTATTTTTTTATAAACGTCATGGACTTGATTAAATTTCAATTTGAAAGAAATATCATTCTTTTGATTAAAAAACTAACTAACTGCGGTTTGAAAACACGCAAATTATTTTTTTCTCAGCGTGGTCATTCATTTTTTTATTAAATAGTAATAGTTCTTAACAAGTCTTTTTTAAGTTTTAAGATTTTATGGACAAAATGCCAGCCAAGTCTTTCAAGGTCCTCCAATCAAAAACACAAAATTCTGCATATTAACAATTTAACAAAAAATCTCGATTTTATAAACTGCAACATTAAAAACAAGTTTTGCCAAAACTATTAATCATTTTGTTTTTATTTAGATAAAGCGTTGCCGTTTAAATGTATTTTTATGGTCCTAGCAGAATTTTTGTTTTTTATTTTATTATTTTTTTTGTAGCTTTGACGTTGTTGGTTATTTTTTTTTTTTGATCACAGAATGTTAAGTTCAAACTCAATTTGCTTATATTTTTTTTAATTGAATGTTAAAATTTGTAAAAATTAGCGTTAATTTTGCTGCAAACGTTAGGAACACTATGCAACACAGAACAAAATAACAAGGTACCTACCGGCTACCATGGATTCTGAGAAAAAAAACTTGTTTAATGTTTAAAATTCTTTTTATAGATGAATTCTATTTTGCTATTGAAAATCGAAAAAACAATTATAAGATCGTGTTAAAAATGAGCATAAGAAGCATTGCTTGTCTGCGAAAAATATTCGACAGATTAAAATGTTTGTTACGAAAAAGTATACAAAAATCCGCATATTACTAGGTGTTCATATTTCGACAAAAACTCATTTTTAATTCCCATATGATCTACTTCGAGCATCAGGCATGAGTAAAAAAAAGCGTGTTTACATTACGTGTACAAGTCATATGGAATGACAGATTTTCCATATGTAAAACTATACACATAATGTAAACCTCTTGAAACATAACATATGTTATTTTCCTGTGTGCAATAACATGTGTTAGTTTTTTTATTTAGAGCACACTCTACTTGATGTGTAAAACTATATGACAACAGCTGTTTTCAGTGATGTTTACTTTTATTTTCAAAAATTCCGCTCATACATTTTTACATGAATTTAAGGAGTTTAAAATTAACCAATATCTTTATTCTAACTTTTGTTAGTAACTTAATGTTCGAAGATTTATATCGATACCTCATAGGTGATATTAATAATAAAGTTATGTAATCTAATATACATACATATATTATATGTATATCTATTTGCAAGTTTGAATATCTGTACGTCAATCACGGCTAAATCAAATTTAATGATATTTAAAACATAGATAGAACTTTATTTTTTGTGAGTCCAATGGAATATGTCTGTTTTCAAAACTAGGGCCAGGTCATTTTTATACGAATGACGCAATTTTAATAGAAACAGAGAACACAATTACATATACATATGTATAGTGATAAAAGGCAAGGTACCGGTACTAAGAAAGACTGAATTAAATTAAAAATTTACTTTACTATAGTGCATTTTTTTTAATTCTTTTTTAAGACGGTAAGCAAACTGTGTAAATTGTAATATTACCTAATTAACAACTTTGGACCGTAGGACAAAGGAAAATGTTATTAAGGTATTGTGGGTATCGAAACTGCTACAAATTACTTAATTGAGCCGTTGCTTTTAAAAATGAGAGTACTCCGTTTTGTGAATATAAAATGAATAAAACCTAAATCTTATTAAAAATTAACATAATTTTATGTTTTTAATCCATGTTGAATAGTTCTATTTTTAACCGACTTCAAAAAAAGAAGGAGGTTATCAATTCGTCTGTGTGTTGCTTTTTTTTTTTTTTTTTTGTATGTTTGTGCCTTTAGAACTCGGTCATTTCTGAACCGATTTTCAAAATTTTTGCACTATTACAAAGGTTATGGCTACAGATTGGTCCCAATTCAAAAGAAGTTCAAAATTTTAAAAATTAAAGGGTGTCCCCATACAACATACCTGTTTTTTACGTGTATTATGAACTTTATAGGTCACCAATTTAAAATTAAAAAAAAAGTGCGTATCACTGTAGCTCCCAATAACAAAAAGTAATTAAAAAATAAAATTAAAAATTAAAGGGTGACCCCATAGGTGACTTAATTTCACCTTTATTCTCCTATCTTTTGAACCGTTATAGACAAATTCTTGAAAGTTGCACAGAATGTTCGTTACTATGTCTCTTATAATAAGTATAAATATTTAAAATTAAAAATTAAAGGGTGTCCCATTAGTTGGTTTATTTTGATATATATATGGCCAAACTTTTGAACCGTTATAGACAGACAGTTAAAATTTACAAAGAACTTGTATTGCTAAGTCCGCTAAAATAACAAGTGTAAAATATGAATTTGGAAATTAAAGGGTGTCCCAATAGTTAATGTAAAAGTAATATATATGGCCAAACTTTTCAACTGTTATAGATGTAATCTAAGAAATATAAGTATTGTAATTTCTTTTTTTCTTTTTTCACCTTTTACTTTAAAATTAAATATAATTTTAGTTTTTTTTTTTTGGTTTTTGTTTTACTGCACCAAAGAAGAATGAAATGATATTGAAATAAAATATATAAGTAAATAAACTATTCAATATTTTTGGTATTATAATTACATTCCAGTAAAAGAAAATCAACATTTTCATCAAAAAATTGCCTTTGAAAATGAGACAACTACATTGGCGTATTGCATATTAAACTTACGTGCAATAAGACCACAAATAATATATTAAATAAGTCTATCACGGCTTGTGAATTTTTTAACGCCATTCAAATGCAAATCATTAAATATAATAAAATGGATTTCTCTCATTTTCAAAAGCAACGGTTCAATTATTTTAAAGAAATTTAATTATTTTCTATTGTCATAAGAATTAGAATAAAAATATTTTATTCCAAGTAAAAAAAGAGTGAAAATAAATTGACATTAACATCATCAAAATTATTAATTATTACTTATTGTATTTATTATTTATTATAATTATTTTTTGTTTTGATATAATTTCTTTCTTATAAATTGATTTCTGTACTGTTGTAGAAGCTCCCAAATGATAACGCAAAACGGTAGTTCTTTGCATAGTTGACATCACTAGCGGGTTTCTTATAAAATAAAATGGCGGCAAAAATATGCAAAATTACTTTATTACAGCAATTCCCAATAAAGCTATTATTAGTTTTATTATATAGCCTAATAATTTAAAAAAATATTCCATCTATACCACACTTTGAAGACCAGCTGTTTTAAAGATTTGATTTTTGTTTTCAACAACATGTGTACGTTTGAACACAAAAATTATAAACCATATGTAAAACACTGATTTTGACATACACATGAAATTCCATATGGATAGCAATTTTGGCAGTACATATGACTTGTACACTCAATGTAAACACACCTTAAAACTGTTGAATAACACAATAAATGCAAAAATATTTTTTCCCTTTTAGCTGTTTAATAACGACATATGTATAATTATCAAAGCAAAATTTAATAACTAAATGCTTGTTTAAATTTAAATTTTTATTTATCTTTTTGACAGTGGCACACGCAAATAAAACAAACATTTTTAAGTTTATTTTTCGAGTAGTCTCTGTCAAATTTGAAGTATGTGAAGAATTGCATTTCTTTACACTGAAATAAAAGTTTACTTAAATACTGTAAAATGGGGTGTAGAATTGAAGAAAAGTATATTTTTATACAACTAACAAAAGTAATTTATTAAAATCCTTTTCGTTATTTAATAAAGTGTAAATATGAGAAAAACATAGTTAAATTAACTAAAATATTAAGTTAATTTTTTATTGCATTATAACATTATTGCCTTATTAGCCTTATTGCCTTTAATTAAATACAAAAAAAAAACGAAAATTAACTTATTTAAGGGATGTAAATTTAACTACTTTTATGAGTTGTTTTTAGAATGTACTAGGTTTTAACAACGTTTTTTATAGGGGTTTGTTATAATAATATGCTTCAACAAAAGAAATTCTGTTAATTTGTATACAATTAGTTTATATAAATAAATCGTATATAAATTTAAATAAAAATTAAGTTGATTTAATTATTTTTGTCGTAGAGGTTTTAATATTTTTTCATTAATATTACGGTTCAGTGTAGATATGAGGTAATTACTTTATATAGGGACTACTAACCACCAAGCTTAATCAAAAATAAATCTCAGAGCACATAATTTCAACGCTATACTTATTATAGTTCCGTAGGTTCACGATAATTGTTCACAATAATTGTTCTCTTTGAAGGCGAGGTACGATACCCACTGCTCCAGTCGAGATAGTTTTTTGTTCGAATAGGCTTAATAAGTCGGCTTGCTGGCATATTATTTAAAAACGCTACCTAAATATTATTGTTCTCAAGTTATATAAAACTTTGTATGCACAGAAAAAACAGTGACTAATAAATTTCTAATAAAATAAAAGAAAATTTATAAGATCCCACCAAACCAACTATTTCTAAAGTCAGACTTGTCGTAAAGAATTCGTTAGGACACTTCGGTAGTTTCTCTGAAATCAGACTTTTCGTGACGAATTCGTTAAGACATTTCGGTTGTTTGTCTGTACAAATAAAAATATATGAAACTTGGATTTACATATAAGAAAATAAAATTCAATATTGTATTACATAAATAAAAAAAAACAATAGTAAATACGAAACATGGAATAAATACATGCAAGATGGACAATTGAAATCGAATTGATAAACGGTAAAGTATTGCCTTGAATACCAAATTTTTAACTAATCATTATATTCACTTTCAGAGATCGAAGTTCTAGCTTATACGGGGGTACTCATAGAAAACAAATCATTGCGATTTTGTACCTACATGTCGTTACGATTTCGTACCTACATATCGTTACGATTTCGTTACTACATATCGTTACGATTTCGGTACTACATATCGTTGCGAAGTCGTGTCAACCCTTTCATATAAAAATCGTTGCGATTTCGGTAATATTTCGGTTCCGAAATCGGAACATTTTGTCGAACAGTCGTTACGAATTTTTTACGAAATCGGAACTTTTGGTTTGGTAGGAAATATCTCTATAGTTTTTTCACGACGGAAGTCTTATTATTTTAAGAAGGAAAACCTTTTTGAAAAAATCTTCTTGTTTTTTCTTTCGATTTCATTTTAATTGCGATTCTTCTCGATTTCATTTTAATCGCGATCTTATTATTAATATTATTATTATTTTAAATAAAAAACTTAAAAAAAATAAAAATTAAGAAACAATTTTTTAATAAAAACTGAAAAAAAATTTTAAAATTTCTGCAAAAAAGCTTTAAAAATTTATTAAGCTTATACAACTTTTTTTGGCATCTCCTTTGAAATTTTTAGCAGGTAACTTATGGTTTTTGGGTAACCATATGACGATATAAACAGTTTTTAATGAATGATAATCATATACTCAAAAACTATTTAATATTTTCACAAAATAATAAAATTAAAACGTATATTTTATGTTTTTATGTTTTAAGAATCAAATTCTCTATGTTGATTTATGTAAATGAAATAACAGGCAAACTAATATGATCAAGATGTCCTTATTGAGAAAATTATGAAGATGATTTACACATCATAAAGATGATTTATACATTATTGAGAAAATTATGAAGATGATTTACACATCATAAAGAAGCCTAACGAAATCAATTAGGAATACCTTTTTGAAAAACTCAATTAGGTAGCCTAATGAGTCAATGAGAAATCGCTTTTTTATACAATTCAGAAGAACCCCTAATAGAATCAAAAAGTTTTTCTTTGTGGATTGTTTTTTGGTGCCAAATATGAGTAAACAAATTGTGAATAACAAGTTTTCTTATTGATTTAACCCATTAACGCCCATGTTATTTTCTTTAATTTATTGATAATTATTATTTTAATATAGACTAAATTAAACATTTTTTGTGTTATAGCGCTGTACTCAGATGTGTACAATGGGCGTATTCAGGAATGAAATTATATATATATATATATATATATATATATATATATATATATATATATGTAACGAGCGATAAAGGGTTAAAACATACTGCCTATTACACCACACATCGGTACTTTGAAGTTGGAGTTGAAATAAGAAGTCAGTCGTAAGAAGGAATCGTCAAAAACAGGTCGTATTCAAAGTCAAAGTTGTGTTTTCTAAAGTTGTTTGAAAAATCTATTTGAAGTTGATCTAAAGTTGTAAAAGTGGTTAAAAAGTCGTTTAAAGTTTTATTAAAATCTTTCCTTAAACTAAATTATTTAATATTATTTTAATTGAAATTATAAAAATATCTTATATCATTAAATTGAATTTATTAAAACCTCAAATCCTTCCTAAACTATATGAATTCAAATTACTAATAAAACTGAAAATATTTAAAATTGAAATTTAAGTCAATAGTTTATTATTTCATACGAAAAGCTAAAAATATTTATATTTGGGGGCTCAACCGTGCCTAATAAGCTATAAAAGTTACATAAGACATACAAAATCAATATAGTGTTAAAAACAATAACAACAAGGAACATTGTCTTTCAAAGAATTAACATACAGTGCTTGGTCAAAAGGAATAGTGATAGTGAGAAAATACCAAACCACGTAATAATAAAATTTATTTTGCTAAAACTCCTTTTAAAAAATAAGAATAAAAAATATGTAATGAACGAAAATAACGGTATCGAAAGAAAAGAAATAAGTGAACGTAATAAAGAACCTTATAACACAAGATCAAAAAAAGTTAAAAATACCACAGATAATACTCTTAGTGCGACAGAACAAAGAGAATTAAATTCACCACAGAATACCATTTCAAAAAAACCGAAAAGAGAAAAAATTGAAAGATCAAAAGTAAAAAGTACGATAGAAAATACTCTCATTGCCACACAAAAAAGGGAACTGAACTCACCACAAGATATTGTTTTAAAAAACGCGAAAAAAGAAAAGTTTGAAAGTGATTGTTTGCATCGTAAAGTTTTTGAGTCATTGAAAGAAAGTGAAAAGAAAACAGTTGAAGCAGATTTAGAAGAAAGAAAAGAAGTTGACAGAAGTAGTTTGGAAAATATAGAAATAAATATTGAAGAATTTGAAAGTGTAAACAAAACAGGTGATAATAAAAACGTTGAGGACGGAACTAGAATAATGGCAAACGAGCAATTAAGTGAATTAATAAAATTATTATCGGTAAAAATGCTAAAAGAAGAGGACTCAGAAAATAAAGTTCACATTTCGGTCGAAAATTTTGCTAAAATTATACCTGATTTTGATGGCAAAAATATGCCTGTAAAAGATTGGTTTAACACGTTCGAAAGTAATGCATCGGCTTACGAGTTAACTGAAAAACAAAAATATGTGCAGTCGCGTAATAAAGTTTCGGGAACGGCAAAATTGTTTTTAGAGACAGTGAATGTTAAAACTTATGATGAGCTAAAACTGCAGTTAATAAATGAATTTAGCAAAACGTATAATTGTAACGAAGTGCATAAGATGTTAAGCAGCAAACGCAAACAAGAAAACGAATCGTTTCACGAGTACATGTTGCAAATGCGAAAAATTGCGGCACTAGGCAACTTCGATGAACTGTCAATAATTCGGTATATAGTGGACGGGTTGAAAATGAAATCAGAACTGAAATATCAATTGTATGCGGCAACATCATTTAAAGATCTCCGTGAAAAATATGAAATTTACGAACATATTAAAAATGATTTCAGTTACCAAAATAAAAAACAATTCAAAGATTCGCAAACCAAAACGGGAAGATGTTTTAATTGTGGTTCTACAGACCATAAAAGGTCTGAGTGTAAAACTTCTTCGAAATGCTTTAAATGTAATAAATTTAGACACATTGCGAAAAATTGTTTCTCAAATGCTCAAGACAAAAAAGAAGTTGAAAAAAATGTGAACATTGTCATAGACAGAAGTCGGTATAAAACAATAAAATTAAATGGTAAAGAACTTGACTGCCTAATTGATACAGGTTCTGATGTTTCGCTTATACGTGAATGTGTATTTACAACAAACTTTGAAAACTGTGATTTGCAGGAAAATAAAACTTTACTGTTCGGTTTCGGTAATAAGAAGACAGTTCCTCTTGGACGTTTTAATGGAACAGTTGTAGTCGATGGTTTAGAGACTGAACAAGATTTCGTGGTTGTGCCAAATACTGCAGTTAAATGTGATGCCATCTTAGGCTATGATTTTGCAAAGAAATTTAAGTTTTACGCTGATGAAAACGGATTTACGTTTGAAAATAAAAATATCAATCAAACTGATGATGAACTTAGTGTTTATAACATAAACGCGGTAGAAATCGATGTTGACAGTGTGTATAAAGATAAGGTCGAAAAATTGATAAATTCGTATGAACCGGTCGTACCGCGTGAAGAATGTCCGATAGTAATGAAAATAACACCAAATAATGAAATGAAACCGTTCCGGCACTCACCAAGTCGTCTTCCTATTCAACAAGAGCAAGT
This sequence comes from Phasia obesa, assembly GCA_949628195.1. Lineage (NCBI taxonomy): Eukaryota > Metazoa > Arthropoda > Insecta > Diptera > Tachinidae > Phasia > Phasia obesa. The sequence continues at coordinate 99,779,326 of OX451215.1, read as the reverse complement.
ATTAAACAGTCAAATCGCTGAGTGGCTTGAAGAAAACATCATTAGGGAATCAACGTCAGATATGGCCAGTAGGGTGGTACTGACAAAGAAGAAAAACGGTGACCATCGAATTTGTATAGATTATCGTCAGCTGAATAAAATGGTTTTAAAAGACTGTTTCCCAGTTCCTGTTATAGATGACGTTTTATTAAAACTACAGAAAGCTAAATTCTTTATTGTGATGGATCTAGAGAACGGATTTTTCCATGTGCCTGTAGACGAGCAAAGTAAAAAATATACAGCTTTCATCACAAAACAAGGTCTGTACGAATTCAATAAAGCACCATTTGGATTCTGCAACTCACCCGCTAATTTCATCAGATATGTAAGTTACATCTTTCAAAAACTTATTAATTCAAATATTATGGAACTTTATATAGACGATATTATAATATATGGCCGAAACCGCAGAAGAATGTTTAGAAAAACTCAAAATTGTTTTGAATACAGCTGCCAAATATGACTTAAAGTTTAAATGGTCAAAATGTTCCTTTATAAAAACCAAAATCGAGTTTTTGGGATATTATATTGAAAATGGTAGCATCTCACCAGGCAAAACTAAAACCAAAGCGGTTGAAAAATATCCAACACCAAAGAGTATTAAAGATGTGCAAGCTTTTTTGGGTTTAAACAGGGTACTTTAGGAAATTTGTGAACGGATATGCCCACATCGCAAAACCTCTAACGGAATTGCTTAAGAAGAATACACCGTTCCAAATAACCCCAAAAGTTTTGACAGCGATAGATCAGTTGAAATCAGTCATAACTAGTGAACCAGTTTTGAAAATTTATAGTAGAAGCGCTAAAACGGAGCTGCACACCGACGCGTCTAAAGAAGGTTTTGGTGCAACACTTTTTCAAGTTTTTGATGGTAAACTGTTTCCTGTTTTCTATTGGAGTAAGAAAGCTTCGTCACAAGAATCTAAACTACACAGTTACATTATGGAGGTAAAAGCAGCTTATCTTGCATTCAAAAAATTTCGACACTATTTATTGGGTCTTGAGTTTAAATTAGTGACCGATTTGTTCGGCATTTAAGCAAACAATATCTAAAAAAGATATTCCAAGAGACGTTGCACAGTGGGTTATGTACCTTCAAGATTTCTCCTACACGGTTGAACACCGCACAGGTACTAGGATGAAGCATGTGGACTGTTTAAGCAGATACCCAGTTGATGTGATGGTGATTTCATCAGAAATAACAGCCCGTATTAGACGTCTTCAGCAAACGGACGAGTACATTAAAGCAATATCATTAGTACTGCAATCACATGCCTATGAAGATTTCAAAGTCAAAGGTGGTCTAATATATAAAACAGTAAAGGGAAATGATTTACTCTTAGTACCAAAAGCCATGGAAGTGGAAATAATAAGAAATTGTCATGAAAATTGTCACTTTTCTGCTGCAAAAACTATGCATGAGGTACAGCAACAATTTTATATACCACACCTGGAGAAGAAGGTTACTCAGGTTATTCAGAATTGTGTTCGATGCATAATGCATAACAAAAAGTTCGGCAAAAAAGAAGGTCTGCTGGAATGCATTGACAAAGGCGATTTACCATTGCACACCATACATATCGACCATCTGGGGCCAATGGATGCAACATGTAAAAAGTACAAATACATATTGGCTATAGTCGACGGTTTTTCAAAATTTGTTTGGATGTTTACGACAAGGACAACAAATAGTGATGAAGTTGTAAGACATCTTTCAGTATGGTCTAACACTTTTGGCCATCCAAGTCGTATCATCAGTGACAAAGGTCCGGCATTCACTTCACAACATTTCAAAGAGTATTGTGAGCAGAATGCGATTGAACACGTTTTGATCACAACTGGTATTCCACGAGGTAACGGTCAGATCGAACGTGTGAATAGATGCATATTATCAGTTATCGCTAAGATGTCGCATGAAGACTCATCCAAGTGGTATAAACATGTTGGACAAGTTCAAAAGTCTTTAAATTCTTACGTTCACAATTCCATAAAATCCACGCCCTTTCAAATCCTGTTTGGCACTAAAATGAAGTCTAAGCCTGAAAGTAAAATCCTTGAAATACTTCAGGATGAACTTATTGATCAATTCGATAAAGACCGTCAACAGTTGCGAAATGATGCAAAACAACAAATCCTGAAAGCCCAAGAAACCTATAAGAAGCAGTATGACAAAAATCGAAAAAGCCATGATGAATATTCAGTCGGTGATCTGGTCGCAATCAAGCGAACACAATTTGTGGCTGGAAGGAAGTTAGCCAATGAGTATCTGGGTCCGTATAGAGTAGTTAAAGTAAAGCGCAGTGGACGATACGACGTTTCAAAAGCAGCAGAATTCGAAGGTCCGGCCAACACATCTACAAGCAGTGACTTCATGAAGCCCTGGAGAAATGTCGAAGATTACGATGTCTTATCATCGGAGACCGATGATTGTCAGGATGACCGAATGTAACGAGCGATAAAGGGTTAAAACATACTGCCTATTACACCACACATCGGTACTTTGAAGTTGGAGTTGAAATAAGAAGTCAGTCGTAAGAAGGAATCGTCAAAAACAGGTCGTATTCAAAGTCAAAGTTGTGTTTTCTAAAGTTGTTTGAAAAATCTATTTGAAGTTGATCTAAAGTTGTAAAAGTGGTTAAAAAGTCGTTTAAAGTTTTATTAAAATCTTTCCTTAAACTAAATTATTTAATATTATTTTAATTGAAATTATAAAAATATCTTATATCATTAAATTGAATTTATTAAAACCTCAAATCTTTCCTAAACTATATGAATTCAAATTACTAATAAAACTGAAAATATT
>OX451215.1:98711263-99139696 GCA_949628195.1 Phasia obesa | reverse complement strand
TTATGAAATGGAAAGAAATCCTTCCCTTGCAAGAGGGTTCCAAAGAGGTTGTACCCCCAGTGGGATGGTTTTGCTGTTGCATTAAATGCTCTTGACATTCTAAGAAAATCTCAAGATGGGTGGCAAAAGGTGTGGATGTGAATAATATACTTAAATAAAGGACACTCTAAAAAAACTGACGAAAATTTGATTACAGATCTGGCTTAAAATTTAGAGTAAAGAAGGAAATGATTTCCAACACACCTGAGGCTAAAGCTACTGGGGGTGGAATTAATTATAAATTTATATTTAGCCCCCTGGAAGAGGCTGTAGCAAATTTACTATAATTCAAAAAGCACCTAAACTCTGTAGGTGCCGTCCAAGGAATACATTACGGAAATCTTGTCAGTGTGTTCAAAATTCCAGAGAAAGCATCGGAAGTAGAATCAAGCGAAAATATTGAATGTTGCGCTGTGGACTTACCAAAAGAAATTGAAAATGTATTCGTACCAGCCAGTCAACATTCAATAGTTCAAAAAACAAACGAAAACCAACTGACCTCCGGGAATTGCCGCAAGAACATAGCGTTGAACTAGCCAAATTGTTGGGTGATATCTCAAATTCATCGATACAAAAAAAATTTTTTAATTTATTTATATTTTTGTTTTAAAAATTTTAAACAAAATAGATATTTATTTATTTATTTATATAACCAGTCGTTATAATGTTAGATAATACCAAATTATAATCGAATTAATGATGACGTCGATACAAAGTGATGTCGCTCGAACAGTGACGACGACGCCAAATGGAATAAGGGTAAATAATTACTTAATTCTCGAATTTTGTTATTAATTTTCGACCAGTAAAATATTTTTTGAACAAAAAAATGTTTAGGCAAGTAATTTAAAATGTTTTTACACTTTACTCATAATTATAAACTTTTTTATATCACAACGGTTTAATGCTGTTTCATTTGAGCACCTGTATGGGTTATTTAATGCAAGCGTATTAATTTGCTATTAATAAACAGCGGTATCGATTAAGGCCATTCATTCACTATCATACTCAGTCGTACGATTTGTCAAAAATTGCATGTGCCCTCAAAAAGTATGATAGTGTGGATTAGAAGTGTATGTGTGTGACATACTTTTTGAGAGTCTGTACGATTTCATAATCTTTTGAAAAAAATCATAAATTAGTATTTTTCATGCGATCAGAGTTGCAAAATCTTGTTTTGTATGATAGTGTGACATCTACAACGCCATTTTGAAACGATTTTTTAAGTAGGACAGAATTTTGTCAGATTTTTTTTGTGAATAAAACATACGATTATGTAGGATAGTGAATCCTGCTGGGCTTTACCAATATTGGATTAGTTTTAAAATTCGAGTAAAAAGTACTTGTAACTAACTATATGGATTGTAGCGATTTTTATCACTATTTTAACGCGTTTTAATAAAAAGTAAGCAACACTATATGGTATTAAATGGAAGTGCAGAGGTGTATTTTTGCATTAAGTTACACCAAACAAATACAGGGTGTTAATTGTTTAAAAGTACTCTATGAAAAATAAAAATACAATTATCACAAATTTTTAAGAAGTTGGCTCATGAAAACATATAAATATTGACAAAATTTATACAAGTTTTGAGCTCATTGTTTACCATTGTTTATTAGGATAAAAAAAGCTCTAACTTATTTTTTATTTAATTGTAACCAAGGCGAATTCATACCAGGTGTGAGCAGTACGGCAACAACTACAACAAAACAACAACTTTGACATTAGACTAGCAGATATAAAATAATGTATTTTTGACAAGACATTAGCATAAAAACGAGAGCAAAAACTAACCACCTGGTATAAATTCGCCTTGATTGTAACATTAGTAAATTGTTTTAAATTACCATATATGTAGATAGACCATAGTCTCACACTAACTTAGATATAATGTGTAGTTTAGAAATAAGACTTTTTTTGCAAAAGCGATGAAATGTTTCTTAAACACATTTTACTTTATAAAGGACTTAATAAAAAATAATTTAGTCCTGGTCAAACCCCCGTCTTCATTTGCTATTAACATGTCTTAACAAAAGTCAAACTTCATATAAAAAAACCAGTATAAAAAATAAAGTTTTTTTATATGAAGTTTGACTTTTGTTAAAAAATGTTGATGTCTAATAGAGACAGGGGGGTAAAATCAGTAAAGTGTCTTTTTATTAACATGTCGTTAATTTAATTTTATTGTTATTTAATAGGGTTTATTATCATTACTACGTAAATTGAGGCCAAATCCAGAGAAGGAAGCAAGAATTTTATTGCTGGGTTTGGATAATGCTGGAAAAACAACAATATTGAAACAATTAGCTAATGAAGAAATAACAATGGTAAAAAACATTATTTAGAATAAGGAATAAAGCAACATTTTTCATCAAACATTTTGTTAAAATTATTAAATATCGAAAAATTTGTTTATCGGCTGTCTACTTGCGTTTGAGTGGTGTGGCTTTTTTATTGCAATAAATAGTGATAAATTAAAAGAAGCATCATTCAAATGCCTTGCAATATCTTAAATTCTTAGTAAATGACACGACTTTGTAAATTTTTGAAAATATATTTTTTTGTTACACTTTGGAAAAAAAAAAACACTTTCATATGTACATACGACTTTAGTTTCCGTACACTTAATTAGTTTTGACATAAACGTCGTTTTTAGGCTTTACAACTTTTAATGAAAATAATACCTGTGGCAAGGTAAAACTGCCTAAGTCTTATTCTGTATTTTTAATGTAGACCACTTTAAACCTTGTAGCTGGTTGTTATAATTTTTTCCGATTTCAGCTTGGGACTTTTCTTTCGTTCGAGATCTTATAAATTAAAATATAGTATGTCGTACTACATTCCCATAAATAACACATTCTAATAAATGAGTTAATTATGATCACAAAATTTGTGATATACTGAGATTATATAAAAACTTAATTTATTAGAACGATAACTTTATGTAATTAGTGTTTAAATATGATTTCGTAACGCTTTCAGGAACTCCAATTATACACCACTTTTTCAAGCAAGTAACTCGACACATCGTTCAAATTTGTTAGTTTGTTTGAGTAAACCGATATATAACCGATATATATTCCTGTTGTTCCCATAAGGTGCATAGGGCCATAAAACCGAATAAACCGATGACATCGCGAAACCGCAGAGAAAGTAATCGCACGATCTTTGTGGACAATTGGCTACACTATTGGAGCAGCAAATCGGTAATTACCCCTATTTAAGCAATCCGTCTTGCCAAGGTAGGAGCGTATATGGCATAGTGTAGTGAAAAATGTGTCGTGGGGTTCCAATTGTCACTGCAGGAATGGCAAATGCTTTGACGCGGTTCACTCGGGGAAAATAGGGGCACCAGACGCTAGGGTTCCTAGAGCCTAAATCTGGAAGAAAAGGTCAGTGATAAAAATCGCGAGTCCTCTTCGGGGCCCGACCAGTGCCCAAAGGACTGGTACCACGGGAATCGGTGGCCCCACAGAGAGCCTATTCTCTCTGTGACCCCTTATTGGTGAGGTCCCCTTCGGGGGTACACGTGATGGTTGTGGTTTAAGATCGATTAATGTAGGTATGGTGCAAGGTCGATTAAGTGTGCTGTTGTACTCTCAACAGACGGAGTTTGGATAGTCTCCAAACCCCTAAGCAAGAGGGTATAATATGGATCTAGGCTTGCCTTGGATAAGGCTTGCCATATTGTATAAATTGCTACTCATTGTGATTGTATCATACACAAATTGCGATTGGTGGCAATCGTAGTGTTGTTATACTACACAATGGGGGCGCTAGTCTACGCTTAAATTTCACTCGGTGGTAAGACCACCGTGAGAATAGGCCAACTAGGCAGGTACTCACGTTAATCTTGTTCCACAATAACTAAATAAAATTGAATGTTTGGCAAAGAAGTTTAGAAAAATAAGGTAACTTCTATTTGATACACAAACATAAATTCAATATACATACTTATTTACATACAAAATTGAACAATTTTCAAGATAAAAACATTTTGAACTTTAAAGCCATGCCTACTAAATAGTGGGCGTCACCAACAAACTGTTACTGTGTGTTCATCTCAGCCAATACTCTATTATAAAATGTAAAACGAAATTTGAAAAATGTTGCAACTCTGGACTTAACTTACAACAACTAATAGAATTATGTAATAATGATCATTTATCTGCAGGTTACGCCGACAGCAGGTTTTAACATTAAATCAGTTGCAGCTGACGGTTTTAAATTGAATGTTTGGGATATTGGTGGACAGTGGAAAATTCGTCCATACTGGAAAAACTACTTTGCAAATACGGATGTTTTGGTAAAACTTAATTATGGTTGTTATCTTTCGCGGCTGTAATATTGTTGCATTACTAAAAACATTATTTGATTAGTTTTTTTTACGTTTTACATAAAATTGTGAGTTTTTTTAGATTTACGTAATTGATTGTACCGATCGTGAACGCTTGGCTGAAACTGGCAATGAACTTTTTGAAATGTTAATGGATAATCGTCTTAAACATGTACCTCTTTTAATATTTGCTAATAAACAAGATTTACCAAATGCAATGTCGTCATCTGAAGTTGCAGAAGCTATTGGTTTAGTGCGTTTAGAGGAGCGAACTTGGCAGATTAAGGCATGTTCTGCTGTTGAAGGTACCGGAATTAAAGTAAGAAATTAAATTCCTTTAAAGATTAATAATTTAAATTTTATTTAATTTTATTTGGAAATTGCAGGAGGGTATGGATTGGGTGTGCAAAAATATGAAAAAATAATTTCCTTTTTTATTACCTATATTATTCTTGTGATTAACTTTGGTTTGTTTTTAAACTAAATGTACACATTATGTTATTAATTAAATAAATTAAAAAACGTTTAAAAACAAGCACTTTATTTAATTTGGTCATGTATTTTAGGATGATTTAAACATTAATCTCTAACAGTTATGTATGTATGCACATACATACATAAACAATTGTCTCGTCCAGGTTTTTATTGATTTTCGTCAAGCTTATCTAAAAAATATCATTAATAATCCCAACAAATGACGGTGGTTATTCTTGCGAATTTTTGGTTTTTGTAAATTCAGTTTTATACAATTGGAATACAATAAATAAATTTAACATCAATATAAATGAATTAGCACTTAGGCGGCGGCAGGCAACTGGCTACAAGCTGTCAAAACTAATTACACACGTTTATATGAAGACGATATTTTTGCCTCCATCATATATTTATTCATAGCTTATAGCCATTGGCTACACGAACACCATTTTGACTGCAGTCAAACTAGGCTAATTTCTATTTCAGTGTGCGCCAATTTTATTCAATAGAAGGGATTTAAATAATTTATTTAGAATCAGGTTTTGATTAAATAAATTCATTTGTTTTACGATGTATGTAGCTGTCGTCTTCAGTATAATTAATTTGTAATATTGTATCCGCCCTGTTATATGTATGTATTTAAAGCATAAAAAAGAATTGCTTAATTTTACGTTTTGCTTGTTAAAAATTCGAAATCGATTTTGAATGAAACTTTTTTTTCGGCTAATTTAGATTTTTTGAGAATTTTTGTTGTAGGTTACTAAATTTTTAGTGATATTTGAAAAAAGAAAAGTTAAAATTCCGATTTTTCATTGAATATTTATTTATAATTCGTAGGACTGTCACAGAATCCAAATTTGTCGGAATTGGATTTAAAACCGACAAAAATAAAAATACTTTGGTATCATAAAATCCAATGTTATTAGTTTTATTTTCGAACTAGAATTATAGTCGGTTTTAGGAGTCAGAGAAACCAATTTTATCGTTTTTTTTTATTGGAAATAAACCAATCTGCAAACAGTTGTCGCTTTTATTTTACTCGCTCTTGTTTAACGACAGATTTGTTTGAAAAATGTGTGCATTTTTTTATCTACTGTTAGTCGTTTTTAGAGTTATCTGAGTTTTCTTTTTGTTGAAATAAAATTTAAAACTTGGTAAAATTTTGGAGAAAATATGTTTTTTCTGTTACTTCTTTCGGTGAATCTTGGATATCTGTAGTTATTTGAGATTTTTTTTGGGGAAACCCGATTTAGTTGTTTTGATAGAATTTAAATTTGTTGATGACACCACATGTATTTTGGTGAATATTTTATTTGTTGGTAAAATTTCGATTTTTTAGTGCACTTTTTACATAAGAAAAGAGTGAGTGAAATAGTTTTTTATTAAATTAAATTGACAGATAGTTATGTACATATTTTAAAAATATTCGTGAAAAAATAGGTTTTTACGTCAACGCAACGTAACTCGGCAACCTGTAAGCGTCCAACATTTTTATATTCTGGGGTCGCACATAAATATTTAAAATAATTACCTGTTGTGATTGGTGTAAAAATCCATTTTGTTTTAAATTACTTATGTACATATGAATGTTATTCTTAACATAAAGAAAAATCTTAATAACGAGTATCTACATTTACCATACGTCTTTAGCATATTTATGATACTCGATATCAAATTCTGTATTACCACAATAGTTAGGTTTTACTTAGGTACATAAAAATTTATTTATATAGAAATCTTTTTAGGTTATGAGAAGTAGAGACATTTATATATTATATATGTACAATAAGTAATAGAAAACTCACAATTTAGATATAAAATAGACAATGTAAAATTAAAATACATTTTAAACTTAAATATGTAGGTATACGAATGTAAAAAATATCTAAAATATTTAACACCTAAAGTTTGTGATAATTCTGTTTTAGTTGCATTATTAATCTCATTTAATAGAAAACTTTCTTCCAACTCAGATAATTATTTAATGTTAAACATAAACGTGAAATATAGTACCATAAAATGTTACAAGAGACAGTCGTAACACACACTTGCAGGCAATTACAATTCATTGTGTATATATTCTGTAGTCACTTTAGCTTCACCTTCATGGAAACCACTGCAATCAACAGGATATTTAACCTAAAAACACATAAATTTAAAATAATAAGTTGTTTGAAGTGATAGATAGCCAAAACGAGTATAGAATCTTTATTTGACTTCATTTCAATGCCAATTTAAAAAAAAAATACAACGAGATTTGATCAGAACTAATGTAGCAACTTAACTAGGCTACAACTATTTGTATTAAAAGACTTGTTAATTTGCTCTAATTTAATAACAACAACAACAAAACAAATAAAGAAAAGAAACGTGTTCATGTACACATTTGATTTAATATACAGTTATATTTTACTTACCATACAATTTGATGCTGTAGTAATGACATTAAACAATGTCCAGAACGGTGTTCCCGTTTCAGTGCTAATAAAGAAAGCAGCACCCATACTGCCAACTTTAACAATTTTTGGACTAACACCTGAAATAAGACCACGTGATTCTTCAGCTGAATACTGTTCGGGATCATTTAATTGACACAATACATAGCGATCACAATGCGGTTGTTTCACAGCATATCTGTAGGCACGATGAACTTTTAAAACGGGTTCAATAACCTGGTTAATAAAAAGAAATAAATTAAATATTTGATTCAGTTATTAGAAACCATTGAAATCAAGGTGCTAAATACGGTTTTCTACGATATTAAATCTTCCATAAGAATTATGCAGGGCTAAAAATCAACATATTTTAACATCTTCCCAAGAAACCATTGAAATCAAGGTGCTAAATACGGTTTTCTACGATATTAAATCTTCCATAAGAATTATGCAGGGCTAAAAATCAACATATTTTAACATCTTCCCAAGAAACCATTGAAATCAAGGTGCTAAATACGGTTTTCTACGATATTAAATCTTCCATAAGAATTATGCAGGGCTAAAAATCAACATATTTTAACATCTTCCCAAGAAACCATTGAAATCAAGGTGCTAAATACGGTTTTCTACGATATTAAATCTTCCATAAGAATTATGCAGGGCTAAAAATCAACATATTTTAACATCTTCCCAAGAAACCATTGAAATCAAGGTGCTAAATACGGTTTTCTACGATATTAAATCTTCCATAAGAATTATGCAGGGCTAAAAATCAACATATTTTAACATCTTCCCAAGATGTTCCTATCTCAGTCTGTTCCATTTTACATCTTTAAATTATTTTAGTGCCATTTCTAAAAAAAAACCGACTTCAAAACAGATAGATTGGCACCAATTCTAAACTAAAAATGTAAGAACTAGTATTTAAACCTGTAGCGGCAGATGTAAAAGATAAAATTAAAATGGTCTGGTCGTTGGCGATGCTGACATGCTCGCGTTTAGCACCGGCTAGTGCTCGCCGTCTTGGGCTGGTTCTTGCCAACTTCTGACCTGGTTTGCCACACAAAAAAATCATGTCAGACTTAAAAAAATGAAAATTAATGGAGCCCGAAGCAAGCCTGAATCGTCTCCCTGCATGCACACACAATAATCACATCCTGGCTGGTGTTGTGCCAGGAATAATCCCTCCCACTAGAGATAATAAAATCTCACCATGACATCCTTGAGTTTATGTAGATGCCCCTGTAAAACCCTCTTGCAACTCAGCTACCCTACTTACCGCATGAAAAAAGGTTTACACTTTCATTTTAAATGAAAAATATGTAGAAATTTCTATTTTATAGCAATGTACATATTAAATTTATTGTTATATTGAACTTTACATTTACATCAATAAAAAGTACTCAAAAAAAAAGATTAAACAAATAAAACAATGCATGTAGCAAAAAGGAAATGTATTAAATTCAAAATTAATAAAAGTTATTATTAACAATAAATTGAAAAAATTAGAAAACAATTTTTTTTTATATAAAAAGGTATTTATGAAATAAAAAAAAATCTCAAATTTTCATTATTTTACAAAAAAATCAGATAATTAATTTCTGGTATTTATGAAATTGCGATTAAATAAAAAGTTTTAAATTTTCATTGTTTTACAAAAAAAAAATCAAATAATTAATTTCTATTTTTCTACTTTCAGCTTTCTCGTTTCAGGTTTTCTTTCTTCTTTATTTTCAGGTACACTTTTTCTAGGTACTGCTTCCGGGTGGCTTTACGAGATTGCCCGTCCGTCCGTCATTTGTCTACGTTCGGTATTCGGTAAGTACACAAAAAAAATCTCTGGTTTTTACAATATATATTTCACTTTATTGCCTTTTTTTTTTTTGTTTAAGGAAGACACTTTTACCGGGCTAATAATCCCTACCGCGGAGACGAATATACAGGCCTGAGCTCAACCCTACAGCGCGCACTCTTGGGCCGAATTACCCAGAGGAATTGTTTTCTTTTACGCGTAAGGTATTCCCTAATTTATTTATTTTTTTTAAAGATTAATATATATATATGTAATTATAGTTACTGTTTGTAAATTGTCCTCAGGTCGTCAGTGGAGCTGTCCAAGGTCAATGGCAAGATACCTGGTGACAAAACCAGATGCTGGTGCAGATGAAAATGTCCCTCGTTGGGTGTGACAGCGCAAGTGTGGTTAATTTTTATGAACCTTTAGATTCTTTAATTATTGTTTTTAAAATGGTTTTCTTTAATTAGAATATATATTTTATCACCACAGTTTTTCTTTTGTATGGTTCTCTCTTTGTAATTTAGTTCACTGCTACATATGTACATTCAAAAATATTCTTGTTTTTTTTTAAATTACAGTTTAATTGTAATTTTCTTTAATTAATAAAATAGCAAATAAATTTTACTTGAAAATGAAAAACACTTTTTTTTTTAAACGTTTTTAATTTATTTTCTTAGGTTTTTTTTTAACCTTTTTATGCAACTCGACGGCCACTTCACACCTTCTCCTCCAAAAAGCCAAAAGAAAAAGAGGTCGACATTTTGTTCAATGCCTCGTAGGAAGCCTTGGTCACGCCTACAAAATGTTTAAATTAAAAAACTTGGACCGCTAACTTATTTTCAGCAATAAGTATTCCTTGAACCTCAAACATTTGTTTTTGTTTACATTTGTATACTATAGCCGTCTTTCTTTTCAACTAACAGCTGACCATACTGCCTTACCCGCAAAAATTACAAATGCACAGGGTGCACACGACAAACCAATAAAAGATTCCCAAAATGTGCCAAAATTAGCAGGAAAAAAGTAAAGACTATGTGAATTTCAAGCATCTACCTTTTACTGTTCAAAAGTTAAGTTAATTTTACCAACATCTGCCTTTTATGGGGACACCATTTAATAATTTAATAATAATTTAACATACTATGGTAATTTCAATTTAACTTTAATTTTTTGAAGATATTGTTATGAAGATATAGTACTACAGACTCTGTGTAAATTTCAAATGTCTTTGTCTATAACCGTTTTTAAAAATTGAATTTGCGCCATAGATCACCTATTGACACCTTTTAATTTTAAATTAAAGACCTGTTGTTATAGAAGACTTGGTCACAAAGATTCTGGGCAAATTTGTCTGTCTATAGCGGTTCAAAAGTTTGGCACTATGTGTACATCAAATTATATGAACTATTGGGATACCCTTTAATTTATAATTCTAAATATTTATACTTGTTATTATACCAGAAAAGTGGACATTCTGCATAATTTTCAAGTGTTTGTCTGTAACGGTTCAAGAGATAGGGCCATATAGGTCAAATTAGATCAGTTATGGGAAAACCCTTTAATATCCAAACTCAAAATGTATACTTGTTACAGCGGACTTAGCAATATAGGTAACTTGCAAATTTCAGCTGTCTATCTATAACGGTTCAAAAGTTTGGCCACATACATAAAATTATATTAACTACCGGGACACCCATTTATTTCCAAATTGAAATTTTATACTTTTTGTTATAGCGGACTTAGCAATACAGGTTCATTGTAAATTTCGACGATCTGTGTACAACTGTTCAAAAGTATGGCCATATACATTAAATTAAATGAATTATTGAAGCACCCTTTAATTTATAATTTTGAATATTTATACTTATGTCAAATTTTCAAGGTTTTAACTATAAAAGTTCAAAAGATAGGCCCATATAGGTCAAATTACGTTACCTACGCTTTAAAATTTAATTTTTTATTTTATTACTTTTTGTTGTTTGGAACTACATATAGTGATACGCAATTTTTTAAAAATTTAAATTGGTACCCTTTACGGTTCTTAATACACATAAAAAACATATATGTTCTATGGGCACACCCTTTAATTTTTAAAATAATGAACTGTTTTTAAAATGGTACCAATCTGTAAGCATAATCTTTCCAAAAAGAAAAAAGTTTTAAAATCGGTTCACAAATGGCTGATTTCTGCGGGCACATACATTCATAAAAAAGCAACATTCAAACGAATTGATACCTTCTTCTGTTTTGGAAGTCGGTTAAAAATGGGAATAATTTGGATTATTTTAGTGACATGAATGTGATCATGTTGAAAAAAATATAAAAACATATTTTTATAAACTCGTAAAAACTCTTCCTTCTCCAAAATGCATTCTATAACTTAAATTCTCTACAATACAGCAATAGTTAGTCCTATTATTAATATTTTCTGTAAACTTATCTTTTTATTTGCAAAATTATGCGTCATTACTTTTAGTTTTTTGAGAGTTGAGTTGATGGTAGATGGATGTAAGATGTTGTATGATGTAAACCAATGTTTCATATTTTACCCGTATGTTTAAATCAGATGTTGATCAGTGTAAATAGGCTATCAGTAATACAGTATTTTAAATTAAATATATGTACATACATATGTATAAGAACCGATTCTTAAAGTTTTAGCATTTTGAATTCTGCTAGAAAAGACCAAGAAAAAACATGTTTGCAATTTACGAGATATTAGATCTCAAAACAAAATTTTGCGTTTCTGGCTTGACTTTTTTGCTTATAATATAAAGCGAGCTGTCGGTCGTCAGGCATAAGGGAATAAGTTATCGTCTGAAGGCCTTCTTAAGTACATTATTTTGTAGCTTTATTCGCCACTCGCTACATTAACTAGTAGCTATTTAATAACTACTGCATCATTATTTTCTTGTATAAAATAAAGTATTTAATTTAAAAACGAAAATTGATGTTTTGCGATATAGTAGGAATAACTTTTAGATCTAAAACTTCTAAATATGATAACATTTACAAGACAACGTTGTTTTCCTTAGAAATAATGTGTTATTTGAAAAAATTATTTGTAATACATTTTTTTTTTTTGGATTCTGACCAAAAAAAAAAAATTGGTAAATGGCAAGGGTACGAAACCAAAGCGCCAGGGTGTGATTGCCTTAGCTTCCTCCAAAGAAGACTTAGTCAAAGTTAGACGGCTCAATCTCTAAAGAAATTGCTTGTAACAGGCTATGAAAGTTTTAAGTATAATCTGACCAAGATGAAAGTCAAAGAAGACGATGAGACTTTAAGGCCGTGCCTGAAAGAATCTGAGATCATAGAGCACAGTATGTATGAATAGGTTTAGGAACACGTGTAGACACGTATTTAATGTGATACTTCTGCAATCCCTTCGCCTTAGAAAAATGTTGGCATTTGCGAGGGACTCTGTGATGAGGAAAAAGTCGACAGTTACCAGAAGACAGACTAAAATCACTAAAGTCGAGAATAAAAGGCTAGTTTTAGAACAAGAGTCAGTGAAATTAATGTTATCGTAATTTACCAGTCGGGTACAAAAAGTCATTGAGGAACGAATGGCTCGAAAAAGGCTCCACCTCCGCGGATAACGAAAAGTCAGCTGTTTACTGTTCGCTACGCACAACGAGCTGTTAACTGGAATACCTTAGCAACTCTTTAGCAGGAAGTCTATGCATAACACATTTTACTCTATCTGCTAACTTGTCGCATATTTTTTCGGCATTTTAATAAAAGTTTAAATATTGTAAAGGACAAGAAACACTTAAAATGGAAAAACAAAAATTGATGCTTATACAAATAAATCTGAGTTTGGACACGGAATCATTTGGATGGGAAACATTTAGTTTGGAGCATATTACGGGTGGGGAAGAGTATCTTTTTTGTGTTCGGTACTCGGCGATACGCTTTGTTTACATTTGCATCAATAATAATAAAATATTTCCGACAAAATATTCGTTCGTTTGAACGCAAATGAAAATACAAAACTAAACTGGAACTAAAAAGTATGATTTTTGTATTATATCTTGACAATAACTAGCTGTTCCTACATTTAGAAAAGTTAAATTTTAATTAGTAATTTTTTATGTTTTTTTAAAGAAAACTTTTTAAACTTTTTTATGTTTAATTCCACTTTTAAGGCTTTAATAATTGAACTTTATTTAGACTCATGTTAATACCGCTTACCTCTAAATTTAATGTGTCTGTTAGTTTGTCACTAATATCGGTAGCATTAAATTGCAAGACTCCACGTGCTTGTCCCAATTTCATGAGATCCTTTGCATAACCGACAGCTGGTTTAACATATTGGCGTGAATCTATTTTAACATTAAGATGATGTTTTGCGACGTGATCCAATAAATTAGAGATGGTTTCGCTGGGACGACTGGGATCAAAGAGGGTATTTTTAGGATAACCTTGAGATTTGAGGAAGCCATTGAACATTAATTGGGCTGTTTGGAAATACCTGAAAATAGTATCAACGTTATGGTTTAAACCTATAAATGCAAGACTGCCAATATCATTAATTTAATGTCTTATTTAAATAAACGGTATTTCTTATACATAGGTTTCCTAAAATAAATTTTAAAATAACATTTTTTTTAAATTTATTGACTAAAAATGTTATAAAAAGCTTACCTACATAAATTTTAAGCTTGAAAAAGTTTTAAGAATATATTGAAAAATGTTTTCGTAACAATTGTAGAAAAATCAAAACGGCACCGTTTTATGTGTATGATTACTATAAGCTTATTCATGCAATTGTAGAATAAGTTTACTGAAACAATATTGTATTAACTTTTATATAGAAAGGCTTCTTCGTCTCAATATTTTTATAAGCTTCTTTACATAGTTGTAGAATTATCGTCGCAAATAATATTTATATGTAGGTACATATATGTATATGTAATTTGTGGATAATTTCCACAAAAATATTCATCTTAAGAAAAAGAGCAATGGTTCACCTCAACATGTTTTCTAAAATCTACGTTTTCTAAAATCTCATAATCACTTCTTACTATAAACATCTTTCCAGAGTAGGCTATCTTATATGCCTTATATTCGATACATAATAACATCGCCTTTTCAAAAAAATAAAAGATTTCGATGATATCTTACAGTCAATTTGATTT
Organism: Phasia obesa; assembly: GCA_949628195.1. Lineage (NCBI taxonomy): Eukaryota > Metazoa > Arthropoda > Insecta > Diptera > Tachinidae > Phasia > Phasia obesa. Next base: position 99,125,469 of record OX451215.1, on the reverse strand, counting down.
TTTAAATTGAAATATAGGAAACGAAAGACCCTTTATGAGTATTCTTAAGGTTAACGTTTTTTCTCTTAAAAATGTAATATTTAAAAAAAGTATCCTATACTTGAACCGAGGTACTAAGGTAGCTTTTACGTGATGTGAACACAGACAGACAGAAATTGGTATTGCATTCTATATCGATTGCTATCTGCACAAGCAAAAAAAAATGTAGATATAGATATGTATGTATACGAGTATGCTACATACATTCTTCAATTATTTTACATCTCTCTCACATAAACAACTGATTGATTACTTATACAAATATTTCTTTATCGTTGATTGACTTAAAATTTCACTACTTTTACTTTACCATACGTAGTACAGGTAAAGTAAAGTAATCGTGGTTGTCAAAATAGTAATCTACGAAGTCTAAAAGGGGTTGCCAGAGAAACCGCTTAATAAAACGTAACAGCTTCTCTTACAACTGCATTCGATTGTTTATTCGATTCGAATTTTATTGTTTTTTATATTGTTTGTTTGCTATGATTATATCCACTTCTAAGAGAAATCAAAAGAGAGTGCAAATGATTGATAAGCTATTTGTGCGTGTGTTCTTTCTTTTCGCGATTCTATCTTTTTTAAAGCAACATTTAAGTTTCTTTTGCTAATTGTAATTGAATTAACTATGGTTCATCTTTTGCTACCTAAACCTAAAAGTACTATCAGACAGACCATTGCACTGGTTTGTTTGCTTGCTGCTCTAAAAAAATCAAACACAAGTAAACCGCGAAGGGATACTGGATCTCTCACGATATTAATGGAAACCTGCGAACAGATTCAGTTGAGAAATCACTTGGTACCTTAATAAATATCTCTATAAAATAATTTTTTACTATAATATGCCTTGGTGGAATTGAAAGTAATTAAAGTTTGATATGATAAAATACGAAAAGAAAACGGGAAGGTCGATTTTATTTTAGACCAATGGGTTCTTGGGCAAACCTTCTTAGAACTCATCATAGACTACGATTTTGACAACCACTTGGTGGGATTGAGTCATACCATTTGTCATATCAAAATGAAATTCAGTAGGCTAATCAGTGCGCATATTCGGGAAGGGGCAAGCGTTAAGTTACTTGACACTCCAAACCGAAAATAATTATTTTTTCGATTCCAATAGAAGTACTTTGAAATTTTATTCTTTATATTCATAAAATCTATCTGTTTCCATGAGGTATAGTAAATTGGAGTGGAGGCCATTCTAGATTTTTTAAATTGTTTTGTTATATTCGTATTCGAGAGTCTGTAATGTATGTATGTAAGTACATATGTACACATGCACAATTACGAATGCAAATCAAAATTTATTAAGGTGGCCTGCCGTTGATGTTCGTGATATTAAGCGATGTTGTTTACTAAGCTAATAAAAAATCACTTAACACTTTACCTATGTATATATAGGCATATATATATGTACCTAAATAGGTATGTACATACATATGTTTTTTTATATCTGAATGCTAACAGCAACCACAAAATTAATGAAGAAAAGAAATAAAATCATAACACGCACGTATTAATAATGGAAATTGTTTGTGTATGTTAAAAGATAGACATTTTTTATTTCCAAACAAAAACTTAACTAACTGTTATATTTTGTTTGCTTACACTTTATACATACATATGTATGTAGTTACAACCGGCTAAAAATGTTGCCGATTTACAACACCTGAGCACAAACCAGTTGTAACGATCAACAAATATAAAAAACAAATAACATCTACCTTACCATATTTATTTTAACAGTTGCTTTCAGTGCAAATGTGTAACCCCGGGAATATTAACAAAAATCTACCATATTTAAAAAAGGCCCTAAATTATAAAAGTGTATGAGTTTTGATTTATTTTACAGTGTGATCGTTACAAATGTGAATTTTTTTGTTCGCGAGTATTACGAACCTGAATTACGGACATTTATATTAGTTTTAATAGTAAGGTGGCCACTAGTTACTGTTCATTTTCCAATTTTTCCGTTTTTGTTTGATTATAAATTATGTTTTTAATAGACCTAGTGTTTGTCTAATATACTTAGATTTAATGTAGTGAGATACATTGGTATCATGTGTGAAAGTCAATCTGCTATTAGTGCGTTTAGCTCATATGAGTTTACCACCAAACAAATTTGGAAATGCATACAAAAATTAATCAGTTAGGCCGCACCAACAAAGGTACCATCTGCTGAATTTCCGGACACGTTGGAGTGGAAGGCAATGAAAAGGTAGGCTGTGAACCATTTTGTGGACTTGGATCTAAAAAAAATCCAAGTGAAAATCTGGGCAGATATCAAGAACACCTGGAATCACCACTGGTTTAACCTCACCGGATAAATACATACGAAGCTGACAATTAGGCCATTTCATCAAGTCCCTTTACAGCCTTCAAGTTACTGGCTTCCTCGCATGCCATTGCAGATTGAGGAAACATCTCTGCAGGCTAGGCATTGAAAGTACCAGCCGGTGAATATTTGGTGAACCTTATTTTAATTTACTCTAAACCTTCATTACCTCAAACTTGATTGTTTTAATTTTAATATTATCATCTTGTTGTCTCATAGTTATTAGAAATGTAACTATTTTTTAGAAAAATTATAAATTATATACCTATTATAGTTTTTTAACTGAGCTCATACTCTAGCGAACGTTTTATTAAGTAGCGGTTTAATATACTTATAAAATTAAACGAAATATATTTGTAATATTCAATATATTTGTAATATACAATATTTTTCAAAAGCTAACTTTACATTTAAATACATAAACTAATAAAACTTATTTATTTATTGTTTGATTTGTACATCGCACATTTTATGGGAAAATATCACATAATTTGAACAAATATTTGCAAAGGCGAACAATTTTTTATGTGAGTAGCTGTACATAACAAGTTCATTTATATGTGCATACATGTTTGAAACAGAGATGGTAACTCGAAATTTTAGTATCAAAAAATATTGTTATCGTTATTTTTTGAGAACATACGAACCTAATTTTATAAAGCAGATAAAGATTTAAAATGATGAGATATAATATACTACGTTTCTACGCAGCACTTATTATAGAAAAATTTGCTGTATAAGCAGTGAAGTAATTTTTTATTTGCGAATAGTTTTCACACGAAAGCTATTCCTGATTAACGACACTATTTGCAAAAAACCCGTATGGCGTTGCCACTTCTTTTAAATATAAAATGTATTGTGTGAATTAATGGAAAATTTGCTTCCACATTGCATTAACCCATTAAAAACCAAGAGCATTGTAAAAACAATTATTATGTTCGATCACAACATTAAACATTTAAGAAAACAGCACTAGGTAACACAAACATAAAAAAAAAAAATATATATATAGTAACTATTATTAAGTGCAATTTTCCGCATAAACAGTGGGTTAATTATTTGCGAATAGGCTACGTATGTATAAACGTGGTAATTTTATTTATCAAAATAATAATTTTTAATAAATTTCGGTCTCCTGAAATTGTTTTAAATTTCATGGCTGCGTGAAAATCGTGCTTGATTATTAAGTGCAATCTGCAGACAGGCTTTGCAGGTTTAGTTAAACAAGGTTCATAAGAATTTTTAATAAGGTCCAAATAAAAATAATCAACTACTAATCAAAGTACTGAAAATTAAAATGCACAAACTTTTCCACCTCTGGTTTGAACGGTATTATTTTTATTTATTTATTTTCTTGTAGCAAGGTAAAATAAAAGTGTGTCACGAAGTTCTTTCTTCTTATGTTTACTTATTTTTTTTTAACTTTTACCGGTTTTAAAAATGGATTTAAAGATGTTACATTTAGTTGGTCACCCATACAACTTCAACAAACAAAAGAAAGTTTCCGTAGTTAATCTTTGTCTTTACTTAAATCGTTAGAAAAGCTTTAGATTAGTTAGAAAATATTAATTTTAGTTAAAACAATAACGAAAAATAATTGTAAAAACTTAATTATATTGTTACAAAATACATTATACATTTTACTCAAACTATGAAAATGTTAAATCTCGCCGAAAGATATACAATTTTTTTAATATTCTGACAATTTATACAACAAGGTTAAAAATAAAAGGCGGTTAAAAGAGGTCAACTTACTTTATATAAACCTCGGGATTAGATAAATAACTGGTCCAGTCGGCCAAGTATAGGGTTGCAGATTTTATCCAACGTCTTCGGAATGATTGGTTATTTAAGGATTCAAATAATTTGTCATAATCTAATTTGCCATCACGACCCTTAAAACCCTGCCGAATAAATTCGTTCTTAAAATAAAATGTTGTAAAAAATAATTTATTTTTTTAGTTTGCACACACCTTCATAATTTTATTAACGCCTGACTTTTCGTAAAGAGCATCAGCTAATTCCGAATTCGAAAAATGATCCCATAAAACATGTAAATGTTCTAAGAATGGTGGCAAGACCCAGGCATGATCTTTATGTTTTTCTTGAGTTTGTTGACCTTCAGGACCAGCAAATGAACTGATGGCTTGTATTACCAAAGGAAAAAGACTCATTAGACCATTATCTTCTTGAGGTTGTGGGGTGGCTGAATTTGTGTTGACAGAACGCTTTTGCTGGTTGTGATGTGATGGGGCTTGATTGTTTTGACCCATAAAAACTGAAGCAATTTGCATTATAGAGCCCAGATCGATACCAGAATCAGCTTCACGCTTATGTTGATGATGCTGATGATTATTGCTATCGTCTTCATTATCGTCGTTTTGAGTAAACATTTCAATAACATTTCCTATAATGGAAGGATCAAAACCACTTCCTCCGCCATTACGACCTCCATTATTGTTTCCAGCACTTGCTAATAAACTTCCAATGCCTGACAAAATTTGCATGGCTCCGGAACCTCCGGAGCTTTTACCCTGTCCACCACTATTAGCCTGCATAAAAGAACCTACCATCGATGCTATGCCAGCAAGGCCAGCTGCACCTCTGCCACCATCTCCACGCTCACCATTATTATTTTGATTATTTAAAGCTTCCTGTATAAATATTGAAGCCATATCTAATAAAGGATTCCCATCATCATCCCCACCTGTAGCGCTTGAGGAACGTTGTGTGGTATTTCCCAAAGATATATTAATGCATAATAATGCCAACAAAAATACAGTTTTTTTCACTAACATTTTTTCACAATTATTGAGTTTAATTAATTTTATATTTTCATCAACTTTCACAAGTAATTTTAGTTTTATATGTGTTAAAATTAAAACTTTACGGTTTGTGATTTATGTACAAATATTTAAACTTAATTTTTTTTGTTTCACTGTAGCTGCATCCGTTAATATTAAAATAACTTTACTTTTGCGATTTTAAATTTGCTCTAGATTTTTTCTTTTTTATGTCGTTTTCTTTTGCCGTTGTAGTAAATAACTGAAACAAACTTATTCTCACTTGTCCGCTCAATACGTCAAACTAAAATGAAAACTTTCTTCCGTCTGTTTGGCTTAAAAGTATTGTAACTCTTCTTTACCTTTTTATTTTTCTTTATTCTATACATATTTATTTCAAACCAGGTTTGATCTTTTTACCTGTATATTGTATACGTATAAACGTAAGTACGACCCAACATGTTGCAAGAATCATTTTAGCTTGCTGTGTGGTGTTTAAGAAGCCAATTTAACAGCTGTGACACATAGTCTTCTTAACAAAACGCTTAGTTTTACGAATTTGAATTTTTCGACTCTCTTCTCTTCAGATAGGTAGGTACACGTCAATAAATTTTTGTTGGCTTTTTCATTGTCATAATCTACCTACTTTCTTTTTTCAGCATTCTTAATTAAAAGAGCGTTAAACAAATTTTTTTTTGGAAATAGCTGTACAAGTGTGAATGATAATGTGAATAAGAATTTAGCTTTTAATTGGGTAAAAAATAACGTTTAACTTTTATAAGTCGTATATTATGTATTTGAAAAGCCATTAGAAGCAGGTGTAACAAATCTTTCTGTAGATCTTAACTACTCTAATAGATCGCTCTACAGTATGTTCTTTGAAACGAAGAAGAATTTTTAATCTTTTAGCAAAATGCCTGGTAGGCTTCATGGTTCATTTAAAGCAAAAAATTATAATCATAAGACATTATCTAAACCAGGGCTGTCCAGCATTAGGCCCTGTTATATAAAAATGAACCTTAAGTACGAAATATGAACGTTGTTTGAAAATGATTAATAGCCTATTCAGGCTGCCACGAAATTAAGTAATTTCGAGCTGAAATTACGAACGAAATCTAAAGTGTTCATACTGGGCTTTTTGACATTTGAGTTAATTTCGTAAACAGAGAGACCCGCGAAAAAATGCTTCAAAAACTAAGTTAAATTTTTTGTCGTAATAATTGACTTCCGACAATTAGAAAGAAATGAATACTTAAAATACATAAAATACATTATGAAACAATTTCTTTATAAGGGGTGTTATAAATCGGTAGGAAATTTATAGCTAATTTATTGTACAATTTTGTATTTGCACACATGTAAATATAATATGCATTAGAGTGGCTAATATTTTCTATTTGATACAATGAAATTTATAATCAAGCTTAAGTTCGTTTTTATTCAGTCTGAGAAAGAATTAATTAAATTACAAATTATGTGATAATATTTAAGAAAAATTGGGAAAATTTAATTTTTAGACACCAGCAGGAGCGGAATACACATTTTCTAGACAGCCACGTCTGTCATCAGAACTCTTTTGTTTTACTTTTTTTCTATTTGTGTTACTTTTTTTATAAATTTGAGGGTTAGCTGTACAAGTGTGAATGATAATGTGAATAAGAATTTAGCTTTTAATTGGGTAAAAAATAACGTTTAAGTTTTATAAGTCGTATATTATGTATTTGAAAAGCCATTAGAAGCAGGTGTAACAAATCTTTCTGTAGATCTTAACTACTCTAATAGATCGCTCTACAGTATGTTCTTTGAAACGAAGAAAAATTTTTAAACTTTTAGCAAAATGCCTGGTAGGCTTCATGGTTCATTTAAAGCAAATAATTATAATCATAAGACATTATCTAAACCAGGGCTGTTCAGCATTAGGCCCTGTTATATAAAAATGAACCTTAAGTACGAAATATGAACGTTGTTTGAAAATGATTAAAATAAATTATAGAAATTATTTTTAAATTTTATCAAGTTGGTAATGGGACTTAAAAAAATTAGGATTTTGAGAGTTTCAAATCTACGAGAGATTTAAGTTTTAACTCAGCCCCTTAAAATTTAAGTTAAGAATGCAACTGTACTTTACCTTCAAATCCTTTTTACCAGGAAAAAACTAAAGCTGAGGTAGACGTTTTCAATTTGTTGTCAGAAGAACGAAATTCCAACTTGCAAAACTTAGGGCTTACAATGGGCTCAATGGTGGGAAGCACGTATCTTCGCAAAATCAGTCTTTGATAGGTCACTGATTTAGTTACTTTATTTATCAAGAACAAATATTAATGTTAATATTGATGCATTAGTTAGTGAAATCCAACATCCTTAAATATTTTTTTTTGGTATTAAGTTGATTTTTTCTACCAGTGAAGACCGCAGTTTTTTTGTATGTACATACATATATATGTAGATCATTTTTGAATAAATTATAATATAATAAAAACCATAGCTATTAAAACTCACTGATAAATTTTCATACCTATGAAGTATTTTATAATGCGTCCCGCAAACCGCATTTGTTTAATGCAGCCTTTTGTGCTTTTGTAGTTGGACAGCCCTGACTTAGGCAATATTATTTATATATCAGTGTTATCATAATTTCAAGTTTTAGTTAATTTACAAATGAATTTTTTCAGGCTTAAGTTTGTTTATTCTTTCTAAATACTCCATAGTATTAAAAGAATATTTTTTTTATAAATATGGTCTTTAATTTTAAGATTTTACAGTATTCGCAAGTATGTAATTTATATACAATGTACATGCCAGTGTTGGGATCTCACAACGTTTAAATTGTACCGCCACAATGATAAAATTGTACTAAATCAGTCAATTGTATCAACATCTGGAGTGGGCTACCTTCAACTATACCATACCTAATGAAAACAAATATTTGTATGGATATATTACATAAAGAATAAAAGTTCAAAGTATATTCTAATCAAAAAAATTATTATTTTCTGTTTGGGGTGTAAAGTACACTACTTCTTGCCCCGTCCCAATTATGCCCAAAAACTATTCAGCTCTTCATTTCCCCATGCCAAAGGCACATACTGATTTTCATTTTGATATGTCAAACGGTATGACCCGTAGAGCGATATTTTTCACGATTACTATACTTTACCTATATTACGTATGGTAAAGTGAAAACAAATAAAAAATACTTACAGTAGCATGACAATAAAATAGGGCAAATCAAAACTTTTATGTTAGCGTATTTTAAGTAATGATAATTGACCTCGATTCTTTGAATTTCTATTATTGTGTTACAAGCAAAAGGCTTTAAATATTAGGAACTGGTTTCTCTACAATTGCTAACAAGTGCTTATAATTCCACCGAAGCCATCGGATCTTTATCCTTTAGAGTATGTTTACAGTTATTTGGAAGAATAAGTAAAGAGACATCTAATTACTTAAAAGACCTTACGATTTCTCACTAGAAAGAATGTATATTAGCTGCATACTGCCGGAAACTGACTGCAAAAACCGTTAAACACTGTATTTCAGCAAAAAGACCTTGTAACTAAATTACCTAAGCATATAAGGGTTATTAAAGCAAATACATAATAAAAATCTGGAACATAAACCAAGAATGTTACAATTTGTGTATTTCTAGACAGAGTTGGAGAACAATGAAATTATAATTGTTTATTATTTTAAGAAAAAGTAAAAATATTGTTTAAATAAAAAAATTTATTAAATAAATTTTATATGAAATTGTACCAAAAAAGCATGATGTGTACCACTGATGTGTTGATTGTACCAAATTTGGTACAATTGTACCACAAATCCCAAGACTGGTACATGCTTTATTCGCATGTACAATTGTGTGCATAAAAATAGGCATGACCACAGCATAAAAGAATTTGTAGGATTAAAAAAAACAAAATTTTATTTCACTTTTCGATAATAAGTAATCGTAATCAATTTGTTATCAGAAATTGTTTAAAAGAGAATTACATATGTACATATATAATCAGTACAATTCTTTTTAAAATGTAATCTAATTGATTCCTAATCGTAATAGATATTTAACAGCTCTGATTTTAAACACCTTTTACGGAGCTTTATACTATGTTTCCACGACAAAACGAAGCACTTGCTTCGCTCTCTGAATAATGATTGCGAATCATACCGTTTCCACGACGCATACGTGCTTCGTTTTGTTTGGATTTTAAAATTTATTGCTCGATTTTGTTTTTTACCACTTGATATACTTTTTTGTTGTTTTATTTATCAATTTTAAGTTATATTTTAATTATTTGCTTATTTATTTATGTTTAAACATCACTTTTAATTTTATTTTTTTCTTTGTTTACATTTTTATATAAAAAAGAGAGCTAGTTCAGATAACCTTGCCATAAAAATTAGAGAAGGTAGAAATTATTCATGCTTCGCAAGTAGATTCAAAATGAATGAAACGTGCTATTACAATAATTTTTAGAATTAAGTTTTCAGTACGAGCTTTTCAGATAAAGAAATTTCCTTTATTATACGAAATTTTATCCTGGGATGGGAATGAATTGAATGTTTCTTAAATTCCTAATGAATTATTAAGTTATTTCAGGAAGTAGTATTTAACAAAACTCATATCTAAAATCGCTGTTTACAATAACAGGAGTATTGAACCAGATCATAACAATTTCAACTAATAACTAGAAAAAAAAAATAATCCACAAATTTAAATTTTTGATTTTTCCTTTTGGAGCAACTAAAGCTCTTAATCGAAATAATCTAGAAACTATATCATCATAATCATTCCACTGTATAAACAATTTTTGGACATCAGGTTTTTAAGCTACAAATAAATTATATATGAAAAAACAAGATATTTGGTTTTTCAAGTAAAAAGTTGTGAGCCTTAAAAGCATATCGAGTCGAGTGAACTTTTATTAATGTGAGAGACCCGCGAAAAAATGCTTCAAAAACTAAGTTAAATTTTTTGTCGTAATAATTGACTTCCGACAATTAGAAAGAAATGAATACTTAAAATACATAAAATACATTATGAAACAATTTCTTTATAAGGGGTGTTATAAATCGGTAGGAAATTTATAGCTAATTTATTGTACAATTTTGTATTTGCACACATGCAAATATAATATGCATTAGAGTGGCTCATATTTTCTATTTGATACAATGAAATTTATAATCAAGCTTAAGTTCGTTTTTATTCAGTCTAAGAAAGAATTAATTAAATTACAAATTATGTGATAATATTTAAGAAAAATTGGGAAAATTTAATTTTTAGACACCAGCAGGAGCGGAATACACATTTTCTAGACAGCCACGTCCGTCATCAGAACTCTTTTGTTTTACTTTTTTTCTATTTGTGTTACTTTTTTTTATAAATTTGAGGGTTTGCAGCAACGAAGGGTTAAATCCGAAGTGACAAATAATTGGACGAAAACAAAGGCGATTTTCCATTTGTAAACAGTTTTTTGTTTTCTCCAAAAAATTATAAAATTTGGAGTTATCTCTTTCTTGCTGCAAACCATTCAATTGATAAAATTATATATTAAATAAATTTGTTTCCTAAGCTATTAGTTGAAATCTTAAAACTCAAATTCGCACTAAAACATATGTACATACATATATGTATGTGAAAATAAGGCTAAGTTTATATGCAATAATTTCAGCCGTTAAAATCAAAATGACTACCAAGTTATTGCTCGGTACATTACAATTATAGTGGGGAAACTCTGACATTATTGTAGACAAGGCATATTTAATCAGAGGGCAGCAGGAGGCGAGAGAAATTTTTTAATTTTTTTTATACGGAGTTTGACATTAATCATTTATTTTAAGAGAGAATAAAATGAATATTAAAAAAATTATAAAATTTTTTGCTGATATTTCCTCTCCCTTGCGCTATCACCTTTGTTAATATGCCTTTGGTATATGTATTTATCTTAATAGGTAGTGGCGACTCTACAACAAATACAACAATACAATACCAACATGGTATTTTGTTGTTGCTTTGTAGTTCGAAGTGTCATAAAACATAGAAGAAAATTGAGAAGGAGTGTATGTGTTTTATATATTTAACATATACAACTTTATATACAGTTGTTAATGTTAAATATAAGGATACAATTCTAAAATTTCGTTTAATAAAGGAAATTCCATTATCTGGAAAGCTCGCACTGAAAACTTAATTCTAAAAATTATTACGATTACGATTAGGTATCAATTAGATTACATTTTAAAAAGAATTGTACTGATTATATAATTCCAATTAATTAAACCAATTAATTACGATTACTAAAAATTACAACAAAATAATCAAAATGAATCAAAAATAATCAAAAACTAATTCGACTACTTTTAAAGATTACTTTTGTTTCTTTTTGATTATTAAAAGTAATCTTTAAAAGTAGTAGTATTATTTTTATATTACTTTTGATTTTTTTTGAAAATTTTGTTGCAATTTCAAGTAATTCAGATTACTGTTCCATTATTAGTAATCGTAATTTATCATTACTTCTACTTTCAAAAAAGTTTATCAAATTACTAATTATTACGATTACTAATCATTACTTAACAGCAATGTTTAAAATAACCCGCCTTAAAGTATGCATATCGGTAAATTTTGTACTTTCACTGCTTTTTCTGCACTTTCTCTTGGAAATAAGATATTTTTACGGAAAAAGTATCCTATATTTGAACCGAAATACAAAATTGTATAAAAATCCATCCAGTAGTTTTTACGTGATGCGAATACAGACAGACAGGAAAAAAGTTACTGTTTTATTATATGTTTAGACTAGGGATCAAGGTGCGCTTAGCTAACTTGTGGCACATATTTTTGTGAAGTGTGCCAAAAAGATTTTTCTATGGATCGCGATTTATATTATATATATTATATTACTCATATGAATGTTAATACCAGTGTACCTCGGAAGTCAAATAAAATACTGCTCTTTTTCAACTTTATCACAGCAAACAGGATGGTATTTTGCCAATTAAAAAAAAATTTGGAAAATTTTAAATGACTAAGGCCCATTTTTATAGCTAAAGTTAGGATTTTATCGGAGAGATAAAAGTAGTTTTTCGTTATTATAATTAAGACCAAAATTACCTTTAACTATCGCGTACTGTAAAGGCAAGTTATAGGAACGAGTCTTATCCTCGTTATCTCGCCAATAAAGTCCGAATGGGCCTATAACTTTTTTGTTTTAAAGGATGCAAATTAAATTCTGTAACTTATAAGCTAAAAACTAAGTCAAAGTAATAAATAAAGTCTTTCAGATATGTTTAAGCTTAAAAAAAGTCAAAATTGCCCTTAAATATCCTACTTCATAGACAACAATTCCTTGGTATCCCTTAAAAAATCTTGCTCCATTTTTAGTCCGAACTCTTCCCTACGACCGTGTGCTATGAGGGACCTGTGTTCTAGAAAAATAGAAAAAAGTTATGTGCTTGTAAATTTTCTAAGAAGAAATATCTTGGTGCTTTTTTCAACGAGATCATATATGTAAATTTACACAAGTTTTCAACTTTTAAATTGAATATTTTTGACTGTAGTAAAAATTGTGTGTACTTTTACAATTTTGCTGAAAAAGCTATTTTGGGACCCTAATAAGCTAATCCTGAAGGGTCTGGAAAGCTCGTACTGAAAACTTAAGATCGAATACTCCCTTGTTATGAGCGAGTAAAATTTTCAAAGAGATCGGTCATTAATTGATATTTTAATGCCAAACTAATGTTTTCGCCTCACTGTGCAGTGCAAAGAGTTATAAATATGATTGAAACGAAAACTTATATTAAAAATATCTTATCTTAAAACCATTAACTTATTTATATGTATACATGTTTATGTACATTTAAGTAAGCACCCAGTCAACAAATTTGTACGAAATTCGTAAGATGTCTAACAAAAAAGTCGAAAAAAAAAGTCAAAATCAATACGCATTCTACCAGAGTTTTCTTGTAGTCGTTTGAATTTCGTTGGCTGCAATAATGACGACAGTGAACGAATGTTCTATTGTCGTTTCTATCTTAGTTTCAAAATATAATAGTATCGGTATTCTATTATATTTTAGTATCGGTATTCTATTATATTTTACGACGAATGTCGCTAACTTCAACGGTGATGCCAAATTGTCGTTTTTATTTCGTTTTCAAACTACAACGGGAATAGGGCCGAATATTTATATGATTATGGAAAGCATTAGATTTGATAAAATATATAAAGTGGCTGACACGAATTCTGAGTTTGTTTCTGAGAGAAATCTAACCGAAATGTAATAAAAAGACATGCTAAATTCTGTTATGTCAGCCGACATTCGTATTAATTTCTGAAAGATATCTGAAAGAATGTCTGATGTAATTCTTGTCTAGTTCTGCGGTTGTTTGTTAGATCTCGTTATCTAATTGTCTTGAATAAGTTAAGAGAATGAATTAAGTAAATTACACAAAAATGTATTGAATCTAAAACTAAAGTTGAGTGTTTTTAAATGTTCCTTTAGATTCAGGCGAAAGTAAAGATTTTTGCAATAAAAAACCCAGAAGACAACGAAATTAAACTAATTAAATTATACCTATCTACATATTTTTTATTAAATAATTTCTGAACATCGCTAATACTCGTATTTGTAATGCGATTGTGTGAGTGAAAATACAAGTTTTCTTTGTTTGCAAAAAAGCGGAAAAACACTTTTACTTTCACTGAATTAAGACACCATTTTCACTGTACACTACACAAACAAAAGAGAAAATGTGGTGTTTAAACAATTCAATCAACATAATTTTTATCAAAATTGCAGAAAATATATTTCAGTCTTTCAACAAACGTTTAGGCAAACGGATGTTTCTATTGCTTTGCAAATTTATTTACACTTTTCCAACATAAAATTTAATATCATCTAATAAAAAGAAATTTGTGAACTGAAGCGACCTAATATTAAAACAAGAGTATATACACTAAATACAATTTTGCAGCATAAAAAAGTGCAGACATAAATTATGGACTTAACGTTTAAAGAACTAGACAAAGAAGTTACTAGCAAAATCGACGCTTTATTTCCCAAGAAGAATTGTTTCATAGAGGTTTTGCCTGGAAATGTTATATTACCCCGAAAATTTGCAGAAATTGGAGAATCCATCAGAGATTTTAAAACTTATTCGGATGATGTTTGGTTAGTATCATATCCCAGAACTGGTTCTACATGGGCTCAGGAAATGATTTGGTTATTGGGCAATAATCTAAACTTTGAAGGTGCCAAACAAATGCAACAGGTACGAGTACCTTTGATTGAGTTATCTGCATTGTTTAGTGAAGATCATCATGAATGGGTAGCGTAAGTGTTTTTTTTTTAAATAATTATAAAACTTTGGTTATTTAAAACTATTATTTATTTAATAGTGCAGTTATTTTATTGTTGTTATTATTATTACTTGTTTTATTATTTTTTATTATTACATTATTATTATTATTATTATTATTATTTTTACTATTTGTACTGAGTGATTTGAGTAAAATTAAATGATTTGCAAATCAGCATCAACTGTGCGGTCCAAAGCACCTAACAATATGCTGCATCGGACCACATATTGCTTACTCAAATTAAATTCCTCGCCTACGAAAGGCTTACGTTTTGTTGATATTCTGAATAATTATTAAATAAACTAGTTAAACGTTGAGGCGAAAAGTATCAAATGTGTGGATTTAGAAAAATTTTAAAGTCCCTTTTGTAGAGACAACTTGGTAACAAATAACTAGAGACAAATTTGTCTATCACTAAACAAAAAATAATAGTTATTTTAAAAGCAATTGATCTTTATTTTTCGCGTATTTGGAAAAGCTAGCAAATCAAAAACAATTTTTCTACAATATATAATTTAAAATATCGACGTATATCAACTTATATCCATCTTCATCACGCATGTCACAAATTCCATTCCGAATTGAAAAGATTCCGAAGTTACTAATGGTTTTTTACCTTCTACGAATGTAACAAAACAATGCTTTGAAAGACAATAAAAATTCAAGAAATATACATACATATATGTTATTCTGCCGCGGGTGATTTATCAGCTTTGTGGATTATCCGCGGCGCCTAAAGTAAAATGAACACAAAACAAGTTTTAAACTTAGAATTATTTCGTAAATACGGAATTAATATCAATTGCAAATTGAAAGTGGGTTCATTCCAATTTTTTTTTGTTTTACGGTTACGGAAGCAAAATACGGAATCAATTCCACTGAATTTATCTCTGTATAATTGTTTTGTTATGCTTATTTAACAAATAAAACAATAACAAATAAAACAATAATCAAATTCCTTAAAAATACAAAACTAGATATAATTAATATTAACATAAATAAACAAAAAAAAATGCTCTCGATAATGTATAGCTTTTGCTTCTACCATTTAAAATTTATCTGACAGCAGAAAAGCTCCTCTCAGAGAGCCTCAAATTCACAGGGATAGCCTGAAATTTTATAGCCATGTTTGAAAGGACTACATACATATGTACACATGTACATATGTATTTTCTTTAATTTGTAACCCAAAAAAGGGCCTAAGTTTCTACAGTCTCATCTTAACCACTTAAGTCTTCAACAGGTTGGCTGAGTTTTTATGATAAAACTTAAACAATATTTCTGTGCATTAAAATTGAAGTTGTTCGCTTCTTAGTTTCGAATATCTACATATGAGCGGTTTAATTTGAGAGTGATATAAGTCACTTTCCAAAAATGCCAAGTTAATGATGAATGATTTAACGGTATTTCTTCATTTTTACAAAAACTTGCAATCAAATGTTAAGCGTCACATACCCAATGATCATGAATTGGGTGTAATAGAAATGGCTTTGGGAAAAACAAAATATATGTATATATACCCTAATTCTTAAATATATCGAAAGTGACTTATGCCACTTTCACAATAAAAGGCTCGTATATTAATAATTGATCTTTTTTAATCTGTAAGTAGGTATTTGTTCGCCCATTTGCAGTTTATTATTAAAATGACACTATGAAGTTATTGAATTACAAAAAACAAATTGCAATTATCCCTGAGTGAACGACGAAGACTAATTTTTCTATTCCTCTCCAAACTGTGCATTCATCGCATAAATGCTAAAAGATAATTGCTGTTTCCGCTCGGCTTAAATTCTTTGTTGCAAATATTAAATTTTGCAATAGAGGTTTCCGTAGGACTTTTGTAAAATTTGCATAGTTCGATTTTCCAGATATTGTTGTAAAATTTTACTCATAAGCTTGCCGAATGATATTTTTTGCCTCCATCGCGCAATCTCACACAACAAGTCTTTAAAAAACTAAAATAATAAAAAAAGGGGCACGTGTTCAAAATCGACTGGACTTTCGATTACACCTAATATTTTGTAATTTTTTAAATGGGATCCTTTTTAATTTGAAAAAATAAGCATAACATGTTAGTAGTGGTCAGGGTTGTCAGATTTATTTTCACATATTTCGGCAAAATCGATGTGAAAAATCGCCAAACCAGTTTTTTGTTAAAATTTTACTCTAGTATATACAACATTTTTTAATTTTAAAAATATTTTTAACAAATCTAAAAAAAATTAATTTAATCCAAATTGCTAAAATTAGTCTATGGCTAAAATTCGCCAAAAATAGAAAAAAAATTTAAATATTCTGTTTTTTATACAAAATGAGTAGTAAACACCAGAAAGGTAAAATTTTTAGTTAAAACAATGAAAAATATTGGTCATTATAATAAATGAAGACCTGAACATATCCATTCTTAAGGTATTTGTTCTTATTTAGAATATGTTTTATAGGAATTAAATTTATTAAAACATTACTAAAAATCAACAGATGTGTGCCACATGCCCTATTTCAATTCATAAAATTTATATCATGTGCTTCGCAGGCGAGTTTCGGTGGAATTCATTTTTTGAAATCGATCTTTCTATCAAGTAATTAACAGAATATAAATTAAAAAAAGTCAAATTTTTCTTTAAAATGAATTACTTAATTTGTAAAAATTATTCTTTCAGCTTAGAGAGAATAAAAAGAACTTAATCCTTACTTCAAAAATTCCTTTGTATGTAAAAAATAAGTACAAAAAATTCATTGGAATTAGCTATAAAACTAATGTAGCTGTAATGTAATAATTAGAGAGAATATAATATTTTTTTATAATCTTTCTAAAACAAAAGTTAATATTTTCTAATATGGTTGATAAGTATCCAAAAGTATGTTAGAATTTATAAAAATTTTTGAAAATAAGAAATTTTGCTTGTGAAAAGGTATTACAACATTTTAAAATCGAAAGATGTTTGTAAACTTAAAGTAAAGTTTCCAGTTTCCAGAATAAAATCATCATTAGATATGAAAAATATTTTTAAATATTAAAATGAAAAGATGTTCGAGAACTTTCGTTTCCGGTTTCCAGAAGTAAAATCATATTTAAATATGAAAAACAATTTACTTTTAAAACTTCAATGTCTTTGTTATCCATTTTGATATTCCTTAATTCAGTTTCTAATGTTGACCAAAAGTCATTAAAAAATTGACTAAAACAACTCTAATTCCACCCCAAAAAATAGTTCTTGCTAAAAACCACACTACACGAGTAGCGCTGATCTTGTTTTTCTTTTTTGCTTTTTGTACCTAATTGTTTCTAGCATAACGCGGTTTGATTCGCTACCCTTTGAAAAATAAACATATTTAAGTAGCACATTGATATGGGGATTTCTCGTACATAATTTCATGGCTCTACTTGCCATAGTTCCTCAAGTACACGACAATAATTGCTCGTTTGATATGGGTGGTATAAGACCCATGTCCCAATCCCGCCAATTTTGCTAGACTATGCATATTATTAAGAGGATTAGTTTTACAAAATTTCAAGAGTACCTATAATAGTTCTCTAGGTACTCTATTATAATTTTGTATGGGATATATCAGGCCCACTGTTGTAATCTAGCGATTCTACTTATTATAGTTCTCAAGTAACACGATTAAAAATATATTTTTTCTGTATGCGAAGTGCCACGCCAGTGGTGTATGCACCTATGTATATATAGCTTTTCGACAGAAAAACTTATAAATAAACATACATATTTTGTGTTTTATAACTATTTATCGCACACTAAATCATAAACAGCCAAAAGTCAACTCAAAATTGAAAAATGTTCTGAAAACATGGTTGTAATTTTATAATCAAGTTGAGTTCCATAGTAAAGAAACCCGTTCAATTAAAAGAGACAGTGATGTAAACGAAATTTTTATGTGAGTTGTGACTGTTTGTGATTTAGTGTGCAATATATGGAACTCAAGATTATTGTAAGTAAAGCTAAAACCACGTATACTATTTGTTCTACGAATGTATAAAGTTATAGCACACTTGATATAAATTCGTTGATTTATTATAAATACTAATGAAACTTAAAAAAACCCTTTTTAAGTAATTGTTTTCCACAAGTCAATAAAAGTTTAAAAAAATTTACCAGAATTTGTGTTATCATAACTTAAATTTGTGGTGTCTGAACGGACAAATACATACGTACATATACATATGAATATGGATATAAATAAAATTTTTCAGGAATTAAAACCCTAATTATAAAACCTAGTAATAAATTTAATTTTTGTCTCTGTTGCACTTATGTAAAACTCGTTATTATCTATTTATAAAATTTTTTTGTTTTTATTTTCTTATATAGAAATTCATTAGGTAATACAGTAGAAGCTGTTGAAAATATGCCACGTCCTCGTTTCGCACGGTCGCACTTGCCATGGCATTTATTACCCCGGGATCTCGAAACTTCGAAAGCAAAGGTAAGAAATTAAATTGCATCACTTCACATAAACCTTGATATTCATACATTCATTCGTTTATTACAGATAATATATACTGCTCGTAATCCTAAAGATCTATGTGTTTCATTTTATCACTACTGTAAGCTTATACACGGTCTACAAGGTCCAATTGAAGATTTTCTAGAATTATTTATTAGTGAACAATCCCCAATTGGATCATATTGGAAACATGTTTTGCCTTTCTGGAAAGTTTCGACCGACCCGAATGTATTATTTTTAAAATATGAAGACATGAAAAACGATTTGCCTGCGGTTGTGCGAAAATGTGCAAAGTTTTTAAAACTTAACTACCACATAAATGAGGAAGATATGAAACGAATTTGCGATCATTTAAAATTCGATAAAATGCAATTAAATCCAGCTGTTAATTTGGAACCACTTTTAAGCCAAATTGATGCCAATGGTAACAAGGATTATGTCACGGAAATAGAAGAAAGGAAATTTATACGAAAAGGACAAATTGGCGATTGGAAAAATTATATATCTGCTGAAATGTCGAAGCGTTTTGATGAATGGATTGTAAAAAATTCAAGAGGAAGTGGTTTAACTTTTGATTATGAATGAAATTATATGTCAGAAATATATACATACATATATACAGCTGAATCTATTTATCTGCTCGTAACTGTATATACAGCTGAACCTATTTATCTGCTCTGTATGTACTTACATACATCTATACATATAATAAAACAATAACTTTTTCCTGTCTGTCTGTGTTCGTATCACGTAAAAACTACTGGGTGAATTTTAATAATATTTTGTCAGGAGGTACCTTAGTATATTGGTTCAAATATAGGATGTTTAAAAAAATATCTTATTTTTAAGAGAAATTAGACAAAAAAAGCAGTGAAAGTACCCAATTTTACCGATTCAATGGTACTGCAAACTTGGCAGCAAATTTATTTTTGAAAGCTGGATATTTTAAACTCAATTTAGAGAACCCTACAACAATTTTAGAATAGTATATTAATTTTAGAATTTCTCGAGGGATGGGTACCTCTATATATAAAAAAAAAACTAAATCATAACTGAATAGTTATGGTTTATGTATTGACTTAAGGTAATACGTCTAATACAAATTGCTATAAAAGTGAATATATAAAAGAAAATAATGATAAATAAATAGTGATTAAAAATATCTTAAACACCTATATGTTTCAACTATATTTGAACAATAATAAATCGGCTAAGTGCGGATTGGACTCGAATTCTGAGGGTTTCTTATCACCGTACTATATATTATTTTCTATTAAAAACTTCATAAAAATGCATTTTTATTACTTATTTTTTATCTAAGCTCGTTAATGTTGTAAATGAATAAAAAATAAAGAAATTTAACCCGACTTTTTGCTTAATTTGGCATCAATATTTTTTACTTTTAGGTTAAATTTAGCGTATTTTTTATTTTTGGTATGATTGTCCAATTTTCATTGTTTTTGGTGAAATTTTAATTTTTTTGGTGAAAATTGATTTTTTAGTTAAATACTCATTTTTGTTCTTTAGTTTCTTACATAAAAAGTTAAAATAAATTAGTCATAATTAGAACACCCTTTAAATTTTAATATGTAATTCATTTAAAAGCGGCCATGGTAATACACTTTCTATTAAAATATCAGGAGCCTACCTATTGCGGTTAAAAAAAATAAGATAATATTCGTGAAAAACACTAATTGACACACTTCCATTTTAAGTATTTGTTATAGCGGCCGAAGTAACACATCTACTGTAAACATTTCAAGAGGGTATCTATTATGGTTTATAAAATCATGTCACTGTCGGAACACCCTTTAATTTTATTATTCATTATAGTGGCCATGGCAACTTACTTTCTATAAATATATTAAGAGTCTACTTATTGCGATTAAAAAATAAGTCACTATAAGTGAAAAACATGTCACTGTCGGAACACCCTTTAATTTTTAGTAATTGTCATATCGGCCGTGGCAACACATCTTCTGTACAAAATTTCAAGAGTCTACCTGTTACGGTTCAAGAAATAAGGCTTTATACATGCAAATCACGTCACTGGCGGAAAACCCTTTAATTTTTATTATTTGTTGTAGTGGACATAGTTATACACCTCCTGTAAAAATTTCAAGATTCCACCTATTCATTTTAAACTTAGGATATATACATGCAAATCACGTCACTATTGGAACACCCTTTAATATTTAAGTTCTATTTTGTATACTTGTTTATAAAACAAACATAGTTTTAATTACAGTCTGCAAATTGTAAGTGGTTTCCTCTTACAGCTCAAAAAAAAAGACATAAACGTAAATAACACGTCACTTTTGGAACACCCTACGTTTTAGTATGTTTGCTATTGTGGCGGCAGTTATACACTTTTGGTAAAATTTTCAAGAGTCTACCTATTATAGTCCAAAACTTAGGCCTTACACATACACACACCACTATCGGAACACCCTTTACTAGTTAGGTTTATTTTTTTTTTTTGGCTTGTTTATAAAGCGAACTAAGTTTTCAATACTGTTTGTAAGAAATAAACACATATTCGTAAATAATACCTCCCTATCGGAACACCCTATAAGTTTTATAATTTGTTGCTGTAGCGGCCATAGTTATACACCTTTGGTAAAATTTTCAAGAGTCTACCTATTATGGTTCAAAACTTAGGCCTTATACATGCAAATCACTCCACTATCGGAACACCCTTTAATTTTTAGGTTTATTTTTTCAGACTTGTTTATATAACGAACTAATTTTAATTTAGTGCTTGCATATTTTTAGTGAATTCCTCCTACAGTTCAAGAAATAAGCACATATTCGTGAATAACACCTCTCTATCGGAACGCCCTATAAGTTTTAGTATTTGCTAGTATAGCGGTCACAGTTATATACTTTCTGTGAAAAATTCAAGCGCCTACCTATTACGGTTCAAAACTTAGGCCTTATACATGCAAATCACGCTACTATCGAAGCACCCTTTAATTTTTAGGTTTATTTTTTTATACTTGTTTTAGTGTATGCCTCCTACAGCTCAAGAAATAAACACATATTTGTGAATAACACCTCTCTATCTGAACACTCTATAAATTTTAATATTTGTTGCTATAGCGGCCAAAATTATACACCTTCTGTAAAAATTTCAAGATTCTACCTATTATGATTCCAAACTTAGGCCTCATAAATCAAAATAACACCACTATCGGAACACCCTTTAATTTTTAGGTTTATTTTTTACACTTATATATAAGACGAACTACGTTTTTATTACAGTTTGTAAATTTTTAGTGTATGTCTCCTACAGTTCAAGAAATAAACACATATTCGTGAATGACACCTCTCTATCGGTACACCCTATAAGTTTTAATTTTTGTTGTTATAGCGGCCATCGCTATACACCTTCTGTGAAAATTTCAAGAGTCTATCTATTATGGTTCAAAACTTATGCCTTATACATGCATTTCACACCACTATCGGAACACCCTTTAATTTTTGGTTTTATTTTTTTATACTTGTTTATATAGTAACTAAGTTTTAATAACTGTTTGTAAATTTCAAGTGTATCCCTCCTACAGTTCAAGAAATAAACACATTTTCGTAAATAACACCTCTCTATTGAAACACCCTATAAGTTTTAGTATTTGTTGCTATAGCGGCAACAACTATACATCATCTGTAAAAATTTCAAGAGTCTACCTATTACGGTTCCAGAGATAAAAGGCGCTGACAGACGGACAGACGGACATACGGACAGACGGACATACGGACAGACATTGTAGCGAAAACAATAGGGTTTCGTTTTTACACTTTGTGTACGGAACCCTAAAAATGATAACTCCGTTAGTTACCGATCAGTTTTAGCCTAACATACATACATACATACATATCGTTGGTCTCAAATAGAAAGACCCTAACTCAAATAATTGCAACTTAATAGGAGAAGGTAAAAAAATAATAGAAACTGTAATATTCACAATGTAATTTGTAATGTACAACTGATTGTAAAGCATATTTTTTACACTATGGCAATTAATTTTTGTGAAAAGTTGTATTGTGTGAAGTGTGTTGGAATCACTGAAAAAATAACTTTCGTAAAAAATACGAGTTAGGGCCTTTCTACTTGAGACCATCAAGCTAAATGAAATAATGGAAATTTATACATAACCAGCTGACCCGTCCGCGATGCTGACGCTAAGCAAACATTAGTGTTGTATTACCACACGATTTAAATTGAGCTTTTAACGAAATTTACCACCTTTAAATAAAAATCCATGGAATACCTATTATAAAGTTTTTTTTTACAGAATAACTTACATACATATTGTGTAGATTGGGCTCAATCAAAAAAGAAACGCATGTATTTAAGGCAAATTGGAAATTATATTTATTTATTAGTTCATCTTAAGGCCAGCGGATAGACAATGTTTTTTGTTTTTTTATTTGGTGTAAAAACGTATAAATTTTTCGGCGTGCCAACTCGGGAGCAAGCCATATACAACTGACCGTGTGAAAAACATAAATTTTCCAAAATTAATTAAGCCAGCAATAGTCAATGATTGGCCTTGTGCTTTGTTGATGGAATTGGAATGGTAAATCGTTGGAAATCATCGGAATTCGTGGAATAAGTACTTCTTCGCCTTTAAATCTGCCACCGATGATTGTTGCCTCTATTAAATTTGGTGAACAATTTTTTATGGTCAATCTGGTTCCGTTGCATAACTTTCGTGCGTTTAAGTTGCGAATAAGAATTATCGGTGATCCAACCTTTAATGTTCGATTGACAATATAATATTATTTTTAACTTATTTTACAATGGCACCCTTAGTAAGCGCGGAATATATTGCGTTATCGAATGATTTAAATATTATGTAAATAAACCGAAAACTCGAATTTTCGAATGCAACATTTCGAAAGTTTTAAAATTTTGATATTGGATCATTATTAACATAGGTTCCTGTAAATATCTTTGGAACTACATAACCGATTTAAGAGTTTGATATCTCGTTTTGAAAAACATGAGAACGGCTTAAAAAAAAATAAATAAATAAAAATAAAAAATAGCAAAAAAAAAAATAAATATATATATATATATATATGTCATTGGTGGTGCAATATGAAAATTGGAATTTGCCACGCCCCTCAGACCGAAAAGAGATCTCCCTCGGGATCCCAATTATACCGAAAACTGTTCCCGTACTGCAAGATTGGGTAAAAGAGAGTAATTTTGAGAGAAAGTATTCTTCTTCTTGCACGAAACAGCCCAAACTTTTTCTTTGGGTTTATTGTGAAAATGCAAAACAATCAAATATTTGAAAATACAAACAAACAAAATTAAAAAAATATAAATATGTTTTTATGGTCACAAAAACTATTATTTAAAAGTTTTTTCATAAAAGATTAGAAAAAAATGTCATGTATACAAAATATTTGTGTTTTTAATTTTTATTATGAGCGAATGCATGCAAAACGCTTTGACATCACGTTTTGGGATACAAAGTTGGTTTTTTGTGTTCCCGTACTTTCGGGCATTTTTGTCTCTAAGAGAGTTTATTTTTGTTTTCTCTCATTTTACCAAACTTTTCCCAAAAAGTACGGGATCGCACCTATTATAAACAAATTTTGTTATAGATTTTTTTTAACACTCACATAATTTTAAATGAATACTAAAGTGTTGCAAAATAATAAAATTATAGAAATGTAATTAAACGTGATCAGCTGATTGCCAAATTAACTTAAATGTCAAATAACCTAGTATGAACACTTTTGATTTCGTTCGTTATTTCAGCTTAAAATTACTTAATTTCGTGGCAGCCTGAACGGGCTATAAAAAGTATACGAACTTACGTAATGTCAAGTTGATTTCCGCCGAAATCACGGAAAACTTAAGTTCATGGCAGCCTGAAAGGGCAAAAAAACATGATCAGTTGTTTAAAAAATTAATAGAAATGTGCATTTGGATAAGCTCTTCTGTTTCGTTTCGTTCTCTTGTCAACGAACCTGTTAAAAACAAATCTTTGATAACTTTTTTAACTAAAAGCAAGAAATAGATAATAATCTCTCTACAATTCTTTCTCTATTTGATTTATTTCTGAAATACAAATATATTATTATATATACCTATTAGAAAAATAAACATGCTATTAGAAAAATAAAATATGCTTTTTAAAGAAAAGTAAGTCCCGAATTACATTAAGCAACTTTTGTCGCTGCAATATTTCTCGTTTCTTCTTTAATATTGCATTTATTTTTATAAGGTGAAATTTTTATTGCATCTATTTGTATGGATATATATGTATGTACATTTGTTTACATTTTAAACTTCAAAATTAAAGCTACGAATGAGAGCACAAAACGAATTTCAAGAGTACAGGTATATGTGTACCCTTTTCAATTCCGCTCTCCCCTCTCGCCGACTGATGAGGAAGTGCAGCGACAAAAGTTGGGTAATGTACATATGTACATTTTTACGGAAAATGTAAAATGTACAAAAATTTATTTCCAGTACGGAAAGTTAAAGAACGGCAACGGAAGGTGAAGAATAATAAACCCTGAACACCTTTATTTAAGCTATTACAAGGGGAATTAATAACATATAAACTCGAGAGCTCCGCTGACTATTTTTGTCGCCATCTTTCAGTGTCAAAATGTACTAACATTTTTTTTGACTCCGGAAATTATTTACACAGAAACAAAATGTACGTATTTTTATTACAGAGTTGTACTTTTCTTCGGCGCGAGTCTACCTTGTTTATTGTGCCATGAGATATTAGTAAAATATGAAAGCGACACTTATTTGTGGAAAACCCAAGGCAAATTAAATTCACCAGGTGTCCTCATCTGGTATCAATTTGCATTGGTAAAACGCAAGGCGAATTCATACCAGGTGTGAGCAGTAGGAGAACAACTACAACAAAACAACAACTTTGAAATTAGATTAGCAGATATGAAACAATGTATTTTAGACAAGACATTAGCAAAAAAACGAGAGTTAAAAACAATTAGCCGGGCTATCGACTCCACCTGGTATGAATTCGCCTTGGTGAAACGAAAGCAAAAAAAAAAAGAAAAGTTTTGAATTCTACTGGGTTTTAAAACTGATGAGTTGACAACAATGGTCATCAGGGTTGTCAGATTTAGCGATTTCTCACTAAACGTGGATATTTTCTAACTTATTTGGCTTAACAATTTTTGATTTGGAGACAAGGCGATTTTTTAAATAGTTAGCGATTTTTCTTTGACTCTTGGCATCATTAGGAACTGAATTAAGGAATATCAAAATGAATAACAAAGCAATTGAAGTTTTAAAACTAAATTGTTTTTCGTATTTAAAGATGATTTTACTTCAGGAAACTGAAAACTTTCGGAACATATAAAATTATTTAAAGTTCACCAACATCTTTCCGTTTTTATTTTTAAAAATGTTTTTCATATCTATTTCAATTTTCCATAAATAAAACAAAAAAATACAAATTTGACAGTAAAACTCACAAAAACCGTCCTTTTTAACTGCGTAAACACACACACGACAAGTTTTGAACGAACACGTTTCAAAACCGACGATTAAAATCAAGAAGCAACAGATATTTTTTACACGTGCAAGAAGGGCGGTTTTTGCCCACAAACCGACAGTTTTAACCGTACGGTTAAGAACGACGTGTATGGGTGCCTTAAAAATGATTTAATACTGGAAACTGGAAACTTTATTTAATATTTACAAACATCTTTCGATTTTAAAATGTTGCAATTCCTATAACAAACAAAATTTTTTGTTTTAAAAAATTTTTACAAGTCCTAAGAAACGTTTGGATACTTATCAACCATAATACAAAATATTAACTTTTGTTTTAGAAAGATTATAAAGAATATATATCTACATATCTAATTCCAATGACTTTTTTATAATTATTTTTTACATACAAAGAAAGTTTTAAAGCAAGGATTTAGTTCGTTTTATTCTTTCTAAGTGATTGATTATAAAGAAAAATTGCAGTTTTAAATGTACATGCTAATTACTGGATAGAAAGATCGATTTCAAGAATGAATTCCACCAAAACCTGACTGCGAAACTCGTGCTATAAATTTTAAGATTTTAAAAAAGGCGTGAATAAATTTAATTCCTATAAAATATATTCTAAATAAGAACACAGTGACAATTACTTTGTGGATGGTTATGTTCAGTCTCCATTTATTATAATAAAAACTATTTTTCATAGTTCTAATTAAAAAAATTCTACATTTCTCGTGTTCACTAATCATTTTAAATAAAAAACAAAATATTTACATATTATGGCGGCTTTTTTCTATTTTTGGCAAATTTTAGCTATTTTGATTTAATTTATTTATTGTGATCTATTAAAAATATTTTAAGTTAAAAAATATTGTATATATTAGAGGAAAATTTTAACAAGAAACAGATTTTGCGAATTTTTTCAAATTTTAATACGCATTAAATCGTATCATGAAATTTCTTCAATTCTCTTTTGAACTTTCTTGTTTTTCCTTGACTCTCTACACCTCTTGTCCAACAAAACCGGTTTCATTCAATTGATTTCATGAAAAATGTCGTATAATTTATGTAATCTATTTTGGCGATTATTAACGTTGTTTTTGGCGAATTAGATCAAACATATCTGACAACCCTACTGGTAACTAAAAAAGGAACGAAAAATTTGTGCAAAAACACAATGCTAACAAAGCAAAACCAAACAACAAGTAATTGTAATTTATAAACAGACGCGTTTCAAATCAACAAAAGCATCTATAAAGAAAAGAACAAAAGCGGATAGGTCGCAAAAATTGTTATAAAATAAATTGAAGCTGGAAGTGCATAATTTTGATAAACAAAGAGTTTTACTTAAAAGAAGTGTAATAAATAATGGCTACTGCATCCGAAGATCAAGTTGGAACTTTTGTAGAACGCTCTACTAACACCGATGACATTATTGATGCATTTGGTTCTCCGGGATCCTCAAATAATGGCGCAGGTACCTATTATTCTGGTGGCTCTTCATCTAGTAACTACCACCAGCAAGGAGCAATAGCCCAGTTGGCAAACAAAACATACAATACATCATCCAGCAATTACACAGCAACAATGCCAACTGACCGTCATGCTGTAGAATACAATATGCGTCATAAAAATCGTGGGTTGGCGCTAATTTTTAATCACGAACATTTTATGGTGCCAACACTTAAATCTCGATCCGGTACTAATGTGGACTGTGATAACTTAGCACGGTGTTTGAAACAGCTGGAGTTTGATGTTAAGATACACAAAGATTACACTTTTGGTGAAATTAAACGTCAAATAGAATGGGCTGCTAGTCAAGATCATACCAACAACGATTGCATAATGGTGGCCATATTATCACATGGTGAAATGGGTTTCATTTATGCCAAGGATACGCAGTATAAATTGGATAGTATATGGAATTATTTTACTGCCCAGCATTGTCGCTCTTTGGCCGGTAAACCAAAATTATTCTTTATTCAGGCTTGCCAAGGCGATCGTCTCGATCCTGGTGTAACAATGAAACGTATGGTAACCCAGACTGATGGTGACTCATCAATGAGCTACAAAATACCAGTGCATGCCGATTTTTTAATTGCCTATTCAACTATACCTGGATTTTACTCATGGCGCAACACTACTCGTGGCTCTTGGTTTATGCAATCGTTATGTGCTGAATTAGCAGCTAATGGCAAACGTTATGACATATTGACCTTGTTGACATTCGTATGTCAACGAGTTGCTGTTGATTTTGAGTCTTGTACTCCCGATACTCCCGAAATGCATCAACAGAAGCAAATACCTTGCATTACCACCATGCTAACACGTATTTTACGCTTTCACGAAAAAAATCCCATAGCTCCAGCTGGTAGAGTGTAAAAGATTAACTATTTTGTTTACTACATGTTCATGATTAAGGGGTGAGTTTTAAAGAATAAGGGAGCAATAAAAGAATGTGATAACTGACTTGGAAAACACATCGAATAAATTTGAGACAAAAACTTAAGTTAAAAAGTTAATACTCTCTAATTAATTCAATTAATTTAAATAATTTAGTAAATTTTATTTTTTAAATACCTATATCAATTATTTAAAGTTGCATTTAAAAAAGTTCGTTTCCTTTTGCATTTATGAATATTTTTGTGAAGACAAGAATGTTAACTAATAGTGTCTCAAATATATGTACATATATAAAAATAAATTTATTTGCTAAAACAGTAAGGTTTTACAATAATAATAATAGAATATTCTTGATAATAATTACTTTTACTATTTTAGATTGAGGTTTGACTAATAAATTATTAACGTTAATATTTGATTTTTGTATTGACTATTTGCTAATAATACCGATTTTAAATATTTTGACATTTTCAATTTGTAATATCTGTACTGTAAGGAATAAAAAGATCTTAAGGCGTTCTAGTTTAAATTTCTTTTTAGACCAATTAACTAAATAAAATGTTCTGAAATTTAACATCCATTCAAAAGTGAAATATTTTTACATTTTTATGTTCTGACGTTAATATCAACACGTTTTTATATAGAAAATTATGTGGATGTGAAACAGAACACCAAAAAAAAAAAAATATTTTACATTCCAGCGGATGAATTTAAAACGTTTCGAAATGATGTTTTCGATTGGTTTTTCCACATCACTCGAACTGTCAAACTTTATAAATAAAAAATAGCACTTTATTAAATATAGAATTTCTTCTGCCAATTCTGATTTTTGTGAGATAGAAAAACGATGTAAAGGAGTACAGATTTAACTCCTTTCTCTTTCACAATTATCAGCTTTGTGACAAGAAAATTCGCTATTATGAAATCATTTAAAGCTTTGGTTAATAAATTTTTTTTGAATATAGAAGTTAAACTACAAGCAAGCGTAACCCCTGATCATAAAATGCAACAAATTTGTATTTAGTTTGATTAAAGCTGCTTTGTTTTTAGAAATTCATTAGCTCTAATAGCAATGTAGCATCCTTGAAAATTTTAAAATTAGTTTTTAAAAATTAAGATTATTTTCTCAATTAACATTCGCAATAGTCGTGGCTTATTTCTTCTAAGTTTTTTTTTTTATTGTGATAGTATGGGTTTGGATAGAAGTAGACAATATGATGTTCCATTTTGTCTATTTCTTTTTCAAAGTTTTTGCAAACATAATATTTTGTAAAATAAAAACTCCATATTATAGTCCTGAAATTTTAATATGAACGTTTATGTTATATAACATATCTATACTTAAATAAAACGAACTCAGTTATATAGTCTTCGCAAAGAAACAGTTCTATAGGGCTGTCACAGAATCCAATGTTGTCGGAATTAGATTTTAAACCGCCAAAGGTATATTTTGGTGTCATGAAATCCAATAATATCGGAACTTGAATTATCGTTCTTAAGTGTCACAGAAACCCAATATTATCGTTATTTTATTGCAAATAAACCAATCAGCTAACAACTGTCGGGTTTAATTTACTCGCTTTTGTTTTTATATTTTGAAGACAAAAATTTTTTAAAAATTGTAATCAAATTTATTATATTTTATAAAAGTAGCTAATTATTATATATATATTATATTATATATTAAAAATTAGGGGAAACCATTAAAATAGCACCCAAAACACCATGGATTTTATGGAAAATATCCTTACTTTGCGAGAGGCTTCAACCGGGATAAGCCATTTATAGGTTCCCTGATGAGTATAAATGCTCATCACAACTAGGCTGAATAATCTTTGTGTGTCCAACCAATTATTGCAGGAATATTGTATTTGCTGTAGAAATAGTCCCTTGATCTGCGCTTTTTTTTAGAGCTTAGTTTTAAGTTGAATCCACTGAGGGCAAATGAACTGCTCCATAACTTTAAGCACATCACGTTGAGACCATGCTTCTACTGAGAATACTAGTTCTCCGCCATTCTAGAACGTGGCATGTGTCCTTTGATTAGCAAAGCAGCTTTAAATATGATCGCTCAATATAAAATACTATATACTTACGCTGTCTCCAGCAGGTCAATTGAATTGCCGAGAGTCCTCACAACTGCAGTAGTCATTTTTTTTAACGTATTATATATTTTTTAATATTTTTATAAAAATGCACTAACTTTTAATTAAATTTGAACAAAAAAATTTTTTAAAAGGTAATATTAAAATGCTTCCATTCGAAAATAACTAAACCGACTTGGTTTTATGACACCAAATTTAAACCAATGTTGGTTTGCAAAACCGATAAAAAGCAAAACCGACTTGGATTCTGTGGCAGCCCTGATCATTTTTAAAAATGTAAAAAATTTAATAAAAGTAATGTTCTTTAAAATTAGTATTTACTATAATATTTTACCCGACTTACGTGGGCCTACTTCTAGGATCTTTCTAAGCATAAAAATTACAATATTGGTTTAGATATCAACTACAGCGCCACATTTGCCAAACCAACAACCAAACAGATTTTGTGTTTTTGTTTATACACATATTGATTTTCTCTACTGCATATCCATTTATAAAATAATTTTGAATACATTGCAATAACATTAAAGAAACAAAACGAATCTCATTTTTAAATCCCACCAATTTTTAAATCTTAAAATTAAAGTTAATGCTTTCTTCATGTTTTTTTTTTAAACACGGTAAACGTTAACTCAAATACATATCGCACTTGTTTCTCTAAAGAAAGTCAACTCAAAATTTAAAAACTTACAGTTAAGGCAAAAAACTTTTTTAATATACTTTCATATCAAGAAGAGTGATAAAACTGTATTTTTTAGCTAAAGAGTAGAAAAAATGATATACACATTTTATAGTTCATAGATATGTCCACTGTACACCGATTTCTTGCAAAAAGTGAAAATTGCAAATTTTTCAGTTAACTCTGTTTAGAAGAACAAGTGCGATTTGTTTTTCAAAATTTTCGAATTACTAAATAACCCATTGCTAAGAATATATAGAATATTTATAAATGAATCGAATTATTATAATAACAATTATTAGACAAGAATTACAGTTGTTAGGTTATATTTAACTGAATATTTTCGAAATTTCGAAACAGGATATTTTTTAATTATAACTCAAAGACAAAATGTATAAAAGTTAAAGAAAACAAAAACTGCAGTTAAAAAATAGTAGATTTTTCAGCTAAAAATGAATTACCTTTAAAAAGGACACTGCCATATTAAAAAAATTAATTACTACTTTTTATATATAAACATTATGTTTTAGTTGCTCCCTTATCTTTATAAACGAAAAGGCTAGATTTATTATAAATATTAACAATTTATTATTTAAAATTAAATATTTCATCAAAACATAAAAAAATATTTATATGATATACTCTCTTTTATATGCTTTTTCAAAAATTTTATTTTCTGGTTCTTTAAGGTAAAAATTATGTATTCAAATTTTGTATTTTAATAAAAAATCTATCGAAATTTTAACTCAAATAATAGTTTGACATTTTAATTTAATTTAAACACTAAGTAAGACAAAAAAATGTAAGTATGATTTAATGTGAGTTAAAGGTGTTTATATTGATTTTGACCTTGTTCTGCTTTTTTGGTCACCAGAGTAAAACAACTACATGTGTACATGCCCGTACGTATCTATTTCTGTTTAATGCAAACAATAAGCTTCTATCTTTAAACTATTGTTAAAAAGTAAACTGTTTAAAAATAGGAATCCGTTAATATCTGACAAATGATAGATACATTCGTTTATAATGCATCTTTTTTTAAAAAAAACTTATGTGAAACACTTCCAATATGATCTTAAAAAAATGTAGTTTAAACCATAAATGGAAACAACTTAAAATTGTTTTTCATTAACGAATTTCCAAGGAAATTGTAACTATTTCTTAACACTGTTTCTATACATATAAAAACTTATATAACAATTAAAAAAACGTTTTATATAATTTGATTGAAGGAAATTGATTTAGAATTATAATAGCATTCTGAAATAGAGAATGATTTGTAATCAAATTCTTTCTTCAATGATCAGAGTTTTAAGTTCCTTTTATTGACAGATAATCAACGTCTTACTAATTTCTTTAAAAGCCAAAAAAGTAATTATACAAATAAATTTTAAAAACATAAAAGAGTTAAATTCTAAATAACTGTGATCCAGAGTATATGAGTTTCGGTTCGGACGAAAATACTTCACACAATTACCTGCTTTTTCGATGAAAAACGTTATGTGAATAAATATATTTGAACATCGAATAGGAGTTTAAAAAGTACGGAATTTTAGTAAAAAGTCGCTCGTAAAGTCGCTCGTGTATTATATATATATAAGAAATATCACCTAAGAAATACTGAGCATTTTAGAATTGAAAGTGTATCAACAACGATCATTGTTTTTAAGGGTTTTCAACTATAAAACTCTTTGCCTAATAATATTAAAATGGATACCAATAATAATAAATTTAAAAAACTTGTTGTTTATTTTGTAAAACACAATTTATAAGATGCTACTAAATAAAAAAATTTGTATGTATATTTAAGTATTTTAAAAACTACTAAATAAATAATATCGAGAACTAGCTATATGCGGTATTTTTCGTCTATACATACATATAGAAATTAATCTATAAATATAAAAATTACTTTCTATGGAGATTAACACAAGCCGTTCTATTTCACAGGTGGCCGAGTTTGTAGTTCAAGAACCGAACCACTTGTAGTGCTGGCAATTTCTGCTGCTTTTAATTACTCGATACTACTCAATACTTATCAATTGGGTACTCAATATTACTCAATACTTTTGTTTACATGATAGAAACCCACTGTTAACCAGAATTTTAACGAAGCCATTCAATTTTATATTTAATTTGTTTTTAAAACTATAACGTTAAAAGTATCGAGTAACTACTTTTGAGTATTAAGTACTCAAAAAAATTATCAAATACTCGGTACTCGATACCTACTACTCAATACTTTGCCAGCACTAACCAATTGGGCCCTTTCAATTCCTGAAAAGGGATGAGCAGGATAAGCCTCGGACTGCCAAGGAATGCCGCCCTGTCAGTGAGAGGGCTGAACAATGACAAAGATGTGTTTACACGTCTCTTTCTTCTCTTCATCTTAACGACATCTACAGAAATCATTACAAGCATGATTTAATCACCTAGTGACTGCTGACATGGCACTGCGTCATTGGCTGTCAGCAGTCACTAGTGTGCTTCGAGGGGTTCTCAGCATTTTTCTTTTAATCATACTTGTAATCGTTAGACCATCTGATATGCACAGCCCCCAGTAGTTTCTGCAGAAAGTTGTTTTTACAGCAGCTTAGCGGGACGCCGACTAGTTGACTATCTCCTGATCTCTAAGGTAGGTTCCACATCTAGAAAGTTCGTTCGCAATTATATTCCCGGTCACTATGACCACCGGTTCCCACCAATCTGGACATCGTAAACGCGCGATAAGGAGTTTATTGCTGTCGGTACAAATTCGTATATCATTGCCCTTCTCTTTGTAGCTTCCTCCCTCCACTCACTACTTCCCACAAGTCGTCGTTTTTGATCTGTCTGCATAAACTTCAATCACGTCTTCATGACATTGGTACCCCGAATCTTCTAACTGGCCGAGTGTATGTAGTGATACTATTGCAGTTCGTTAGTTATAGGATAATTACATTGTATAGATGGAACCCTTCCTCACGCGTTATAGTAGAAATTAGAAAGGTAAAAACAAACATTAAAACATATTCATTTTAATGCGTACAGATAAGCCATAATGTTAGCATTAATATAAACCATGTTTTTTTATAAAAAATCTTTATTAAGACTTTAATTACACATTTATTTTTAGTGAAACTTTTAATAATATAAATATAATTTGATAATCAAAGTTTGATAAGATCCTGATAAACTTTAAACGACCATTAAACGTGGCGCAATATTCATAGACATCAGTTCCTGAAACAATAGTTTAGCTGCATATGGTAAGCGAACTTGTGAGATTTGTGTCTTATTCTTGCAGCCCTTACATTCAAAAGTGTTGTTTCGCAGATTTGCAATTGCAATCAAGCCACAGAAATTACAAACATGTATACGGTATGGATCAGAGACTTCAAAGAGACGTTCACGTAGAAATTGAGCAGCACCGTGAGATATCTGACAATCACGTTCCATTTCACCAAAACGTAGACCACCATCACGAGCTCGACCTTCCATAGGCTGTCGCACCAGAATCTGTACAGGCCCACGAGCTCTGCTGTGAATTTTATCATCCACCATGTGTTTAAGACGCTGATAATAAGTGGGTCCCAAGAAAACCTGGGCATTAATTTTACGACCGGTATGACCGTTATACATCACCTCATTGCCACGCAAATGATAGCCGTACTCTTGGAGGAAAGTTGAAATCTTTTGTACGTTAACAGCATCATTGAATGGTGTAGCATCGCCAATTTCTCCCTTGTTTGAGCCGAGTTTTCCCTGAAGACATTCGATTAAATGACCAATTGTCATACGAGATGGAATAGCGTGAGGATTAATGATAATATCAGGAGCTAAACCTTCACATGTAAATGCCATATCTTCTTGACGATATTGAATACCACAAGTACCCTTTTGACCGTGACGAGAGGCAAATTTGTCCCCAATTTGCGGTATACGTACTGATCTTACGCGAATTTTACAAAACTTGTAGCCTTCGCTGTTAAGAGTCAACATGACTTGATCGACAATACCAGTTTCTGAATTACGCAGGAATGTTGAAGCATCTCTCTTTGTAAAACGTTTAGTATTGCCATCCAATTCATCGTCATTTTCGGGTAGAGTTATAGTTTTACCAATAACGACATCGTCACCTGACACACGAATGCCAGGTGCAATAATACCATCATCATCTAATTTGTCATAATGGGCATTACGCATGCCTTGGCAGGTTTGTCGATTAGGTTTTTCAAAATTCTCCTCTTGATCGCCGATACGTTTATTTTCCGAATCTTTGTAAGATCGGTAAAACACCGAACGGAAATAACCTCTTTCTACCGCAGAAGCGTTTAAAATGACAGAATCTTCTTGATTGTAACCTGTGTAACAGAGAATAGCCACAATAGAATTAATGCCGGCAGGCAATTCTCTGAAACGTAAATACTCCATAGAGCGTGTAGTAACCAAAGGTTTCATGGGATAGTATAAAACATGAGCTAAAGTGTCCATCCGTACATGGAAATTGGTGATATAAACACCCATAGCTTGTTTACCTGACACAACAGAAAAAGGCGAATTAGATAGAGAAAAATCTTGTTAATATAAAATAACTTACCCATAGCACTTTGATAGGTATTACGAGGGGACTGATTGTGATCAGGAAAAGGAATAATAGAAGCGCACACACCTAAAATCATGGCAGGATGAATTTCGCAATGAGTATAAGTTGTACAGTAGGCATAATCTTTGTCTTGTTTTAAATCATATGGTGACATAGCAATCATTACAGTTTCCTCTTCCAATGTGTCAATATATTCCACCACACCCGAGGCTACAAGAACCTGCCAACTATAGTTGTTGTAGTCGCGTTCCTTTAACATTTCAACATGAGTCTTTTTCAATAGCAATGAACCATTCTCAACTATCAACAAGGGACGACAAATTCTACCAGCGTCCGTGTAAATACGAATTTCACGATCACGAATATCGCGGATCATAGACACTTCGGAGACAATAATATCCATTTGTCTTCTCAATTTCCGTAATGTGGCCATTAACTGCTCGGGATCACGATGTATACCAACCCAACAACCGTTTACAAATATCTTAGTAGCATCAGCTATAGCAGAAGGAGCTATTTCTTCTAAATTCTCCATAGACCATTCTTCCAAGAACTCCAAAATGGGTGAAGGTTGAGAACCAACAGAAATATAAGCCATTAAGGCCAAATTTTTGACCAAGCCTACAGCAGCACCCTCGGGAGTTTCGGCTGGGCACAACATACCCCACAGTGTATTGTGCAACTGACGAGGTTTAGCCAATTTACCATCACGACCAATTGGCGAATTGACACGTCTTAAATGGGATAACGTTGAGGCAAAAGTTAAGCGATTCAACACCTGAACACTTAAGATTAGAAATGTTGTTCAAAATAAATTTTTACACAAACAGCCTACCTGTGATACACCAGCTCTGGCTTGATGAGCTTTTTTCTGGTCTCCCCAATTTCCAGTAGCCAAGGAGTAACGTAAACCGTCAGTGATTATATTTGTTTTAATGGCCAATTCCAAATTGAAATCTTTTCCACGATCAATGAACTTTTGTGTATACATTCTGACCTCTTTCATCAAATTTTTAAATAAACCACGAAAGAGAAAGGCCAATAAAGGTCCAGCCAAATCTAAACGTTTATTACCTATAATAATAATAAAAGAAACTTATAGTTTTACATGTGAGGTATAAAAAACAAATTATGAATTTACCGTAGTGATCCCGATCGTCTAACTCACGGCGACCCAACGAAGCCAATAGCAATCTGTGTACCATATAACCTAGAAAATAGGCTTTTTTGGTTTCACAAAAATCTGACACACCCACATGGGGTAACATTTCTTTCTGTAAAATTTCCTTAGCATATTTAATACGTTTGTCCTTGGTGACACCAGGTCTGGCACCACGAGTACCAATAAAATTTAAAGCTACATTTTGCTCTTGCACTACAAAAGCTTCGTCCAATGAGGGTTTAACCATTTCCATCATTTCAGGATCATCAAAGTCATAGATGATGTGTTCCAAAATATCACGATCGGCTACAAAACCCAAAGCACGAAACACAATCATAATAGGAATTTCCTGTTTGATATAGGGTAAGATAGCTATGATGCGTTGTCCAATAGCTGATTTCTTAATATTCTGTGAACCTCTAGCCATCATATTCACCCACAGAGTGGAAGTGGGCCGTGAACTGTGTTCTAAGCAAGATCTAATTTCAGATTTGTAAGCATATTTGCCATCCTTCATGCTGAATACATATACAGTATTGGTGGCCATTTTTTCCTGAGCAATTAATACTTTTTCGGACCCGTTTATAATAAAATAGCCACCTGGATCTAAAGGACATTCATTTAACTCAGTTAAATCACGATCTGTCAGTTGTGACAGCAAACAGTAGGTAGAACGTAACATAATGGGAATTTTTCCAATAAACGTCTTTTGATGTTGTGTCTCGACCGGGGCCTGACCTTCTACAATTTTAGTTTTTGTTATGTCCACATAGAGAGGAGCCGAATACGTTAAGTTACGCAAGCGAGCTTCGTTAGGCATCATGGGACTAGGCGAACCATCTTTTTCCCAATGTGTAGGTTTTGACAAATAAATTTGTTCGAATTTCAAAAGAAACCGAGGCTGAAACACACGTAAATACCTACATTGTTGGAAAAATATTCTAAACTATCACACTTACCGGTGTTTCAATCTCACCCGATGTATGTTGGGCCTCAGCCTGCAGATCTATTGCAGGGGAATCTTCCACTATACGTTGAACAGACATTTGAATAAATTCATCAAAACTGTCCAACTGCTGACGTACTAAACCTTTTTCATCAAAATAGGCGTTTATAACAATCCAGCAGGCTTCTTGCCACAACTCGTGGGATATTTCCTCAGCATTATCCTCCTCTAAAAATTCTAAAAAATTTAATTCCGTTTAATTATTTATTTACAATTGGGAATCCTAGCGCTCTTCGCCATGTTTTTCTGTACTTCATGATATTTTTACACTTATTTTTTGAGAAAAATCCTTTTATCCATATTTACCTTCCTCATTGTCGTACATCATTTTGTTCAGAGTTTTCTAAACAAATTATTTAGATTACTTTTTTCGGTTTCTTGTTTTTAATTTCCCAATATTATTTTATAATTTTTAAAACACAAGAAAACCACTACATACGGCAGCGGCTTCTGACACAGGGTATATTGAATAAGGTGAATGCAGGAGAACAACATGTCATCATATGCATGCTTTTCAAACTGTCAAACTACTGGCAGATAAAATTGGCAAGGTGGTGTAAAAACGGCCAAATAGAAAAATACACCGAGTGAAAAAGGTGTAATTGGAAAATAAAACATTTTACATATTAACTTAATAATAAAAATTTTGTTCTATTTGAATTTTCAAATTAACGATATATATAGTTGATGCTGATTTTAAAAATATATGTTACTTAAATTCTTATTAAAATGAGTCAGTGGGTATCGGTCATTGGAAAACTATATACTTCCTATAAATAACGAAGAGTTTGGTATTGAACCTTTTCTAAATTGCAAAGAAAAAATCTTTATTTATTTTTATCTATAGGATGTGACCGGCCGATCTTGACATTAGTAAGAGGCCGTCTTCACTACCAAAATGTCTTAACAAAAATCTAACATCATATAAAAAAAACATTTTTAATGCGGTTTTTTATATGAAGTTTGTTAAGACATTTTGAATTACATAATTGCGGAAACCATCGCACAGATAGTTTATATATATTCATGCAAAATGTGATATACCCGGTGGTTGAGATACCTGAATCTAAGCTCTCTCAAAATTGTATCTGCGAGATGACGTAATCTTGTTTCTATCATTCTTGTGTACTTTTATGCTAGCTACAATAAAAAGTAGTAAAAACGTGCAATTTAAAACTAAAAGGTGTAACATATAACAGCTGATTTTTAAGAATATGTACATATCTTTTGCCCCGTAACAGACAGACCCTTTAGACATTTGATCCTGAACCGTCTTTCACTGTTTAGGGTTAAATTTTATAATTTTGTTCTCGTTCATCATTGTAGTCGCGCTTTCTTAAAATTTTTGTTATGGTTTAGGTTAATGGCTAAATTTATATCGGTCTAAGCAGCGAGTTTAGGTGCACTAGTTGAGGTCACTAGTTGACTTGACGTAGCAGACACCACTCATCCGCACTTTTGCTATTGTTAAATACAGAACATTTTGGTTATTATTCTTTTAACGTTAAATTATTGATTGTTTAAGAACCACCAGGCGCCATATCAAATATAAAATGACACATGTCCATGTTGTAAGTAAAACTTTTAACAATTCTCCATTTTTAATGTTCCGTACCCAAAGAGTAAAAACGTAACTCTATTGTTTCCGCCTGTTAGCGACTTCTGTCACTGGAAGCATTTGTTATGGTAAAGTTGAGTGAAGGCCACTCCAGTTTTATTACTCTACTGATGTAGTAAAACGCCGATCACTTGTATTCAGCACATGAGTGCTTTAGATTAGATTAGGTTGTCAAAATAACTTTAAATCTTTTTCTTTATTATACCTCTATGTACGGAACATTAAATATCTAAAACTTGTTCCTACCAATAATCTATAAATATAATAAAAAGTAACTCATTTCCTGTCTGTCTTTCCCTTGGTGTTGGCATCACCTAAACACAAATAAAATTTTCTGAGAAGGTACCTTAGTATCATGATTTTAATATAGGATACTTTTTTTCCGCAAAAGTATCTCATTTCCAAGAGAAAGTGGAGAAAAAGCAGTGAAAGTACTTAGATTTTTTACCGATTATAAGGTACTGCATACTTAAAGACAGCTTTTATTTTTGAAGGCAGTATATTTTAAGCAATGTTGCGCAAGAAATGGCGCTGTTTTAAAATAATGAGTAACTCATTTCCTGTCTGTATTTTACAGAGCTTTACAATAATTTTTAGAATTTAATACACAATTTTAGAATTTTATCCAGGGATGGGTAACTTTATATAAAATAAATACGTAAGAGTCTTCAAATTTGGTGAGGGTTACTTTCAAGGCAAAATCGAACAACATATTTTCAGGACGCACACAACGTGTATGGGCACAATTAGTTTACTAAAAGATACTATATTTACTAAGAATTTATTTTAATTATTTGTTGTAAATCAATTTTATTCTTTATTATATTATTACTGAATATATTTTTTTATCAGAAAATTTAGGGAAATATTTTAACACAGCGGGGAAAAAAGGTTGTTTTTTTTTAATTATATATACATATCGGTATAAATATGCCTTGGTTGTAATATTTTTATACCGAGTTTGGCAACATACCTTGGTTGAAAACATTATCTTTTGGTTTGAAAACATTATCTTTTGTAAGAAAATGTCAAATTTTATTAAAATTTAAGTTCTTGGTATCAATCTAAAAACAATCTATTGAAATAATAAAGACGATAATTGCAGAACAAATTAACATACGGTTCCGATTTATATGTGATAATAATTTTGGCAGCACGAGCTCAATAAAAGATATTTCAGAAACTAACACGGTTCAGTTGGTTCTAGTTATATTTCCAAATAATCACCTTGGAATAATTCCAAAATTATATCTTAGGCCCCAAGTTTAAAAAAATAACAGACTTTTTAGTTATAAACAAATCGAACCAACATATGCAACAAATACAATAATTGTGATAATATGCTTGCAGATGTAAAATAATGCACTTTTTCAAGATGCTTGAATAAACAAGAAAATCAAAAATAATCTGTTGCTATATTGCTTCCACCTGGTAAGTTATAACTGAAAGTGACATTTTGCAATTATTTTAATATTTTTATTTATTTATTCAGTTGAGCTTTTTTGTATACAGTAATTGCATAAAACTCTGGCAAACGATACAATTTGAGACGTTTGTGACTGAACTGTCCATTGGCTAGGGTTTTGACATAGAAAATATCCTTCATTTGGATTTCTTTTGGATAATGGTTTTCATCGATTTGATTTTGTACCTTTTTCGGTCGATAACTTTTGCGCTTCAATAATTTGATGTAAATTATTTTGTGATCTTTAAATAGAGCTCTACCTCTATAGGTCATTTCTTTGTCTGAAGGATATATTAAAATTGGTTTTATCGGCAATATCTCATATGGTTTTGACGAATACATTTCCTTATCGTCTAGTAGCTTCAGAGTAGTGGTTGAGGAAGGCAAAACAACAGTTGATGTGACACAAGCACTTGAAAATAGTATTATGATGAAATGTGAAATCTGAAATGAAAAATATGTATTTAATTAAAGGAATTTCCAATGTATTATTATCAGACAAAGATATACATATGTATGTATGTATGTAGAAAATTTTTAAATGGGCAATGATATTTAAACAATTGGTGTGTACCCTATAATAATTATAATTATAAAAATGGCAATAAAATAAAAAAAAATTAAAGGAAAAAACTAAATGCAACCTTAAATCCGTATTTACATGTAGTTTGTTTAAATATAAATGTTAAAATTAGTTAAATAATTTTTTCTCTTAATTTTTAATGCATATTCATTTCGAAATAATTTCACGGAATACTTTTTTAATAAACTACAATCAGTTAATGTTACAATAATTTGAAGGTAGGAACAAAAAATTACTAGGTATTGTCGTCTGCCCAGCTGATTTAGTAGTTCGACATGTCAAAAGTTGTATGTGTTCAGAAATTTTATAGTGTAGAAGTGAGAAAGCAATAAAACACATACACGCCTTCTCAATTTTCTTATATGTTTTTTGACATTTCGAACTACAAAGCAACAACAAAATGCCATGTTCTTGTATTGTTGTATAGGATGCCACTACCTAGTAAAATAAATATACTTCAAAAATTCATTAAAAAATTTAAAGCTCTTTTGTTGTCACTTACGTGAAAATTACTAAAACGTAAAGGTGTTTTCGTTCAGTTTTTTACGAAATAACACAATATTTGATTTTAGAAAAACAGGTTGTTAAGGTTGAATTAGTTAAAACGTGCTTTAAAAGAACGTAACACCTGAACATTGTTGTTGTTTGAGTCTCTCTTGCTCTCTGTTTGCTTTGGTTATCAACAAAATTTAAAAATATAAACAAGTCTGTTTCAAACAGATTTCTCTACATTTTTACGTAACTCTTAAAACATATTGAAAAATACTGAAAGCAGAGAAAGAAGAGTGTTACTTTAAGGTGACAAAACTACTCCCTGCCTGCCCTACCCGGGATTCTGGAACGCACATTTTTGAAATTTATAGCTCTAGACCTAAACATAGCATTAATTCATTCTTAAGAATAGGTTGAACCCCAGGCACAGTAA
The DNA here is from genome assembly GCA_949628195.1 of Phasia obesa. Taxonomy (NCBI): domain Eukaryota; kingdom Metazoa; phylum Arthropoda; class Insecta; order Diptera; family Tachinidae; genus Phasia; species Phasia obesa. Next base: position 99,082,452 of record OX451215.1, on the reverse strand, counting down.
GATCCTTTTTCAACTTCGAGAACGGGATTTTGTAAAAGGCACCTTCAAAATCTATAAAGATGGACAATGTAGCGCCACAATTGAGAATTCCAGTAGTATAATAATTATGATAATTATCAAGCTTTAATCAAACTATTTGAAAATACCAATTTTTGTCCATTTTTTCGTTGCTAAATTTAAATACTTTTTAAAAAATTAAAAAAAAACATGTTCATCTCCCTCCCTCTAAACAGTATGTATTGGTTTAAAAGCATTTGGATTTATACGAGTATGTTGACTTGTTTTTATGTAGTTAATTTTTATTATTGTTTATATTTTTTAATTGTTAATAATACCACAATTATAGAATATTTTAAATGTTTTTAACTTCCACATTAATATCTAAAATGCCATTCATATGATTAATTACTAAAATAAATAAAATAGTTTTTAATTATAAACATAATTATTAAAAAAAAAGAGGAACGAACACATTGACATAAATAATATTTTAAATCAAGGTTGCAAAATATAAATTTGATTATTTCTGTGTATTTTAACAAAAAAAAAAAAAAATAATAATAATAATGTGCTTTTCGCTTTCGAGGAGAACATACATAAGACTATTTATAATACAAATTGAACATAAAAAACCGTTTTATACCATTAACCAAATGTGGAGAAGGTATTTAAGTTTGTCATTCCTTTTGCAATTTTTACAATATTCATTTGCAACCCTACACTGAACCAAAAATTTAACTAAATACTGTAAAATGCGATGTAGAATTCAAGAAAAGTAGGTTGTTATACAGCTAACAAACTGTTTCGTCAAATCTACATATAATTTTCGTAAAAAAATATATTTTTTAAAATTCCTTATATTAAAGAAATTTCTTCAATATGACTCTTTCTTTTTGTTATTTATCAGGGTGTAAATATGATAAAAAATAAGTTAAATTAACTAAAATTATTAGTTAATTTTTTATAAAATTTTATTCTTCATAATATCTTTTCATCATTAGATACAAACATGCGATTATGTTGCATATTTTTATCTAATGATAACATGAAAACAAAACTGCATATCATTAATACTTTTTCGCTTTTTTCCTCTTTTGAGAAGAATAACCGAAAAAAGCATTTAATATAAAATATTTCAAGTAAAATAAATTAAAAAATTTTCTATTTTATACATATGTCAATTCAAATAATTTTTCTGGAGTTAAATTTTTGTTCATTTATATATGATCCGTTTTCCTTGAAAGTGGTGTAAGTGTATTTTATTTAATATGGGGATATTTCAGGTTTTACATTTGAATAATTTGAGAAATATATATAAATAAATCAGTCAAGTGCGAGTTAGACTGACACACGTAGGGTTCCGTACTATGTTTAGAACAACTTTAAAAATTCTAGTTGTTACTTTTTCATGCCTTATGAGTCACCCTTTAATTTTAAAATTAAAGTCATAATTGCATCACTGTTGGAACACTCTTTAAATTTTAGCAATTTTTGTTATAGTGGCCAAAGTAATACACTTTCTATAGAAATATACATGCGCCTACCTATTGCGGTTCAAAAAAAAAAAAGGTAATATACGTGAAAACATGTCAATGATGGAAAACCCTTTAATTTTTAGTAATTGTAATAACGGCCATGGCAACACATCTTCTATACAAATTGAAAGAGTCTACTTATTATGGTTCAAAAAAGACGTCACTCTCGGATAACCCTTTAAATTTTTATTGTTTTTATAGGGGTCATAGTAATATACCATTTGTGAAAATTTCAAGAGTCTATCTCTTATGGTTAAAAAATTAGCCAATGTGTATGCAAATCACGTAACTGTCGGCACACCCTTTAATTTTTACTATTTGTTATAGTGGCCATAGTAATACACCTCTTGTAAAAACTTTAAGAGTCTACCTATTATGGTTCAAAACTTAGGCCTTTTACATGCAAATCACACCACTATCGGAACACCCTTTAATTTTTAAGATTATTTTTTAGACTTATTTACACAGCGTACTAAGTTTTAATTACTGCTTGCATATTTTTAGTGTATTCTTCCTACAGTTGAAGAAAGAAGCACGGATTCGTAAATAACACCTCTCTGTCGGAACACCCTATAAGATTTAGTATTTGCTACTATAGCGGCCACAGCTATACATCTTCTGTAAAAATTTCAAGCATCTACCTATTTTGGTTCATAACTTAGGCCTTATACATGCAAATCACTCCACTATCGGAACACCCTTTAATTTTTAGTTTTATTTTTTTATAGTTGTTTATATAGTGAACTAAGTTTTAATTACTGTTTGTAAATTTCAAGTGTATGACACCTACAGTTAACGAAATAGGCACATATTCGTGAATAATACCTCTCTATCCGAACACCCTATAAGTTTTAGTATTTGTTGTTGTAGCGGCAACAGCTATACATCATCTGTGAAAATTTCAAGAGTCTACCTATTACGGTTCCAGAGATAAAAGGCGCTGACAGACGGACAGATGGCCAGACGGACAGACATTGTAGCGAAAACAATAGGGTTACGTTTTTACACTTTGTGTACGGAACCCTAATAAATGACATATGTAGTATATTATTCTAGTGCAATGTAGTTTTTAAATATTAAATTGATTTAAATTTATAATGTAATCATATTTTAAGTTTGATTTACAAAAATTTATACTTTTAATGATTTCAGCAAAAAATAAAAACCTTACATTTACAAAATATTAACTACGGCATTTTAATTGAAACAAACCGATTTGTGTTTATGAAATTTTTATTAAATACGTACTTCAACAATAAAAATAAATAACAAAATAAAAAGGCCTTATTTTAACATTTACCATTCAACCAACATTATTAATACTCGTATTATTAATATATTTTATTTTTTTTTTCATTTTGATCAAGTCAAGAAAATAGTCATGATGTGTTGTAAATTTTTCAAATGTGATGACCCTATGAGGTCTATAAATTTAGTGATTTAAAATCCTTATTCTCACTATATGACGTTTTATAGAACATTGTATGGTTTGCTTTTCACAATCCTTATCCAACATACATATGTATCTTCAACCAATTTACTTCTTCACCATTATTATTTTTTCGACTTCTTAGAATTGCATCTTCTAAGGGTTTTGTATTTACAGGGAGAAAGCGAAATTATAAAAATATTTATGTCATGTACAATGTTGTACTAAAGAAATTATGTAGTCTAATCTTGATTTAAATAGTAGTATGTGTTTTTGGAAAGTGGACTTACTCGTACACCATTTTCAAAGTAATTATATTTGAAACTTCATTAACTATGAAAATATGTAATGATAAAAACAATAAAAGTTTTAACAGATTTTTTTGAAAAAAGTTTATAAATAAAAAGTTCATAGTAAATTGTATTCACTTTTATCATTATCATTTCAAAGAAGAGGGCTCATATATTCAATATTCTTCAAAAATAAAATTAAAAAAACTTAGTAATATAAACATTAACTTCTTTTAGGGATGTAAATTTTATTAATTGTATGGGTGGTTTTTCTTCGAATGTTTTACTACTGTTTTAACAAAATTTTTTGTTGATTTAACAGAAATTTATTTGAATTTTTATAAGTTTTTTCAAGCTTTATTGAAATATGTTTTAACGAAAAAACATCTGTTTATATGAATAAAATTAGTTTATATGAATAAATCGTATATAGATTTGAATAAAACTTAAGCTGATTTAACTATTTTTGTCGTTAAGGTTCTACTAATTTTTTTCGTTAATATTACCTACGAAATTTGGTTCAGTGAATAAAGTAAACTTGAGCACCTTATCGATTAGGGGGAGACGGTTTAACGTTGGCCGTCTAAAAATTTAAAGTTCGCACAAATTAAGAATAACGATAAATTCAAATTCAACTAAACACTACATTTTCATACAAATTAGAAAAAAAAAAAACGAATTATAAAAAAGAAATTATACAAACTTTTACCGCTTCAAATATGACACACTATTTACAGACACACAATAACAGAATTATATATAAAACCTAAACCTATGTTACAACCTCCTGAGTAATTACACAGAGACGGGTACGTATGTACAATGTAAATATGTAAGCCATACCTGCAGCGCTTTAGTTAAGAAATAAAGAAGAATTAGATACTGCCAGAATGTAATGCGTTTTCAACAATAAATCGCTACATTCTTATTCGTTTCTATCTACAAGGTAGTTTCATTCGTTTCTATCTACAAGGTAGTTCCACTTGTAATCATTTTACTATTTAAACAACTTCGATAGAGAAATAGAATACGATAAATTAATTTATTATATTTAATAGATGGTGACATTGGTAAAAAATTATTTTATTTTACACATTTGATTTCATTTAACGGATGGATTTAGAGTTAAAAGTTTATGCCAACCAGTCCATTGAATGAATAAATTTAGCATAGAACCTAGAAATTTAGCCGCACTTGTGTAATGAGTATGTGATAGCAAGCTATTTGTCTGATATGCGCTATTCAATAAATAGCCCCATAATGTGTACTTTATAATTAAATAAAAATCAAAAAAGCAATTTCTTTTAAAAACGAGGTAAACAATTCGATGATATCGGGCGTATATTAAAAACGAAATTACGATTGAGCCCCTACAACATACAAAAATGCAAGATTTAACATCTGCACCTAAGTCATGCGAACCCTCGAGATCTTTCGACCTCCAGTTTTTTTAAGTGAGAACTTCTTTAGCCACGTTGAGCACTTTTTGGTTGAAGAAAAATTATTGAACTCAACAACCGTGACCGTTGTCACCATTATCACAACCGTAACCGCGTCACCTAACATTGGTTTCTATATATATGTAGGTCTGCTCGTTTTAGTTGAAGACAATTTATTGAACTCGCATCTTCGTCACCATCGTCACAATCGTCACGATCGTCATCTAACATTGGTTTATATACATAGGTCTGCTAGTTTTGGTTGAAGAAAAACTATTGAACTCGCATCATCGCACGTTTTGCTTTAAGAAAAATGATTGAACTCGCATAATTTCCTAAAATAATAATTTATATATAATTTATATATAAATTATGGTAGTCCCAACGACAGCCCTGCACTTTTTTATATCGATTTACCTGCCAATAGATATAATCAAATTACCCTAAGCTAGATAAAAGCATTAGTGACAGGTCATGGAAACTACAAGTATCACCAGACCAAGACGGAAGAAGCTGAGACGGTACCGCACATATTGTGCACTGGCTAGCATAAGGCTTAGAGTCACATGTTAAAAGTGTCGGTATCACTACAGTCGAGAGTAAATTTATAATTTATTAATTGACTTCTGGAAATCATTTAAGGCAGAATGGAGTCGCAAAGGGACCCATTAAGTTAGTGGTCTGCTTCGATATCCTCCTACTTTAATAATAACTAACAGAGCTGATTTCTTACTGCTGATTTCTGTAACGGAACTGATTTCTTACTAGCTAACCTAAACAAAGGCGTAAGGCGTAACGACTCCTAGCGCCTATTTTGAACAAACCTAAATAAGAGCGCAACGTTTTGTAATAAACAGTTATGTCTACATATTTTGTTAAGTACATATATCTATACATTTAATAGCAAAAGAGAGATAAAATCGTTAGATAAAGCAGATAATATCTAAAATGACACCACTCTTACACAAAAAAACAATAACATTTTTATTTGCACTACTTAACGCTCTGTTAAAATTGGATTTTCCAATTCCAATTGCGTTGACGTCGCGCTTTTTGGTTTGCTTCAAAAATTTTGTATGTACATGAGAATTTTCCACAGTTATTTTACGCCTTACGCCCTTGTTTCGGTTTAGCAGTTACTATTATTGAGTTGCTTTGGTAGTGGCAATATAGTATAAATTTACATAAATTAAAATTTTTTTAAATATATTTCTTTCTAAAAATTTTCACTGTTTTTATATTTTTGTTTGCAATTTAATTACCATTTTTTTTTAATATTCAATCGTTTTTAATGTTGATTTTATCAACTGAAATCAAGTAACGAGTCAGTAAAAGACGGTAATACAACTGATTTTGCGTAAAGACTGACAAGATAAATTCACTCAACGTTTGTTTTTATGTTTCGACAGCAAATAAAGCGACAAGTTAAATAAAAACAAACACAAGCATATGTAAACGCATTACCCGATGCTAAATTGGTAAAAAAATAAAATATATTGTTAATAAAAAAATAAAAAAATAAAGAATAAAGATACATATCGCACTTGAACAAGAAGAGGGTATTAACTCAAAATTTTAAAATTTTCAGTAGAGGTAAAAAACTGTTTGTGATTACATTTTAGGATAATTTAAAAATCCGAACATATTACAGTAAGCCAATTCTATTTAATAATATATTTACACTGTTTTTCTATAAATTTTTTGCAATTATTGCCAAATAAAAATAATACCTTTTTGTTGATAAAAGGTACTCAAGACACTATCACGAAAATGGTCTCATATGCGGATTTGGAGATGAAAAAGAATTCAGAATACGTTGAAAATTTTACAGTAGATGGATATTGATGTTGTTGGTTGATAAAGTGCGATATGTATATAAGTGTATTAAAAACTGCACAAAACTTTAATTGGAAATTATAATTCAAAGAAAATTAATATAAATAACGAAAATAATTAAATTTACCCGCAAACTATTTTAATACACTCTCGATCATATGATTAGAACTACTTACATTTCTGTACTCTTAAATTGTTTGGCATAAAAAAAAAAGTATTGACATTATTTTAAAGTCCATTTTACCGAAGAAGACAAAAGTTAAGTTAAATTTGTTAATATGACGCATTTTTATTAAAAATACATTATAACATAATTGTCTTCCGCCTTCATTAACCTTGCGGTAAAGCCAACTACATTTTCTACTAATTTTAGGTCTGGAAAATATGGTTGCTAATTAGGGAGACGAACATTTTGGTTTAAAATAATTTCTTTCACAACTCTGGCATTCTGTATTGTAGCAGAATCCATGGATTAAGTGAAAAAATTAAATTTTCTTTAGGGAATGCTAATTGCAACACAGTTTTATAAGTTCTTTTCAGTAAGTTTTTCACTTCAACAAAAAAAAAAAAAAAAAACAAATTAGTTGTACGTTGTAGCACTACACCCTATCTGCTATTATGGCGATTTAAAAATAGCTCTTCTTTTTTCGTAACGTGAAAATAATCACGGTAACCAACTGTGCCATTCAAATTCAATTTCTGTTTGTCACTAAAATCATCAATACGAAACTCATTAACATGATCATTTTCTTGAATGTCAGGCAGATTTTTCTTCAGTTTTGTTTTTAATTTCAGATATTTACAGCTTTCAATGACTCTTTTTACCGTTCAGCTACTTGCTGGGATACCAACTTGAGACTTGAAAGAGGAGACATTGAAGAAATTCTCAAGTATTTTCCCTTTTCAGTCCGAGTTAAAGCGGTTAAGATTGCTTCTTTGCAATTCTTTCCATAGTTTTCAATATTTTTGAAGTATCCGAGCACATTTTTTTGACTTAACCTAATTTGTGAACAATAAATACCGACTTTGGCTATTTCCGCTGTATTTAAAGTACTTCTTCTACACATTTTTCACTAATGTTTAATAGAAAGTATATTTTTATGCTACTAATAGTTTGTTATGCTAATTGCAAAAAATTGAAAAATGCATAGTGGTTCTTATCATGTCAACGGAAAATTTTTATTTTTTTTCTTAAACTTGAATATTTTTGTTGTTAGTTTTGTAAAGAAAATGCTGTTTCCGATGGTAGAAAAATTTTAGCTGTCGACAAAAAATTTTCAAATATATAACATACTAAAAACAGAAATGGAAGTGGTTCTAATCATTTGATCGAGAGTGTACATACTTAGTTCTCTTAGTTGAAATTGACTACGAATTTTATGCATTTTTAATCATTCATATTTTTAAAATATTATGCAATTTTTTAAATGATTAAAAACATGTCTTAATTGATTATGTTTTTTTTATTGTCTATAAGTTTAATTGCCAACTTTAATTTATAGTCAATTACCAATACCAATATCATCTAATTGAGGTTTATTGCAATAACAATTTATGCAAAATTTAATGGCATTCTCTTTCCATAGTACAAAGTGGTAATGGCTTGACAATTAGTTAAAATATAAAGTCTTCATTATTATTCAAGTGATGAAGTTGATATCAACAGTTCTAACAGAAAAATGAAAGCAGTTCAAATTTTAAATTTGCGCCTTCTTTGAAATTTTAAGTAAAAAAAAAAATTAAAATTCCATTTAAGTTATCGACGGGTTTACTTTTTGAAGGAATTTTATAAACTAAACCAATTTTACTTATTTTTTGGTTACTTTTTTTAAGCAGATTGGTGGGTCTCTTTGATCATTATAGAATCTAATGAATCTAATGAGCAAAATATCTGCTACTCTGTTAGCGTTTTAACTCTTTCCGGCCCGGTGGTAGTAAAGGTTTAAAGTTGATGGTATAAGAATCATACCACTGCATATTCATGGCTAAACATAATAAACTCCTCAACAGTGATATTTCCTATATACATATTTTGGAAACGAATAAAGTTGTTTCGGAAGAGAATCTACTAGACTCTGATTCAACTGTTGATGACCTCCTATGATCAGAGCTAAATCCAAGAACTTTATAAACACATCATTGCAGTCGAAAATAAAAATGAATTCCTTGATGAAGATGACAAGCTGGGATGTAGTGGGGCTTATGAATCGTATGAACAGTTTGATAGCGATGACGATATTCTTATATCTAACAATCTCAACCTCCTATATCTAGCAATCTCAGGACTTACATAAATGCCTCAGAAATACAAGCTTTTATTGGAATGAACTTTCTAATGGGAATCAAATCCCAGGCTAGTTACGCCCAGAATTAAATGACGGTTATATATTGAAAGTAATTCCTATAAGAAGAGTTGATTGGATTTCAGCTAATATCCATTTGCAATTATTTAATATTATGCTAATTACCCATAACGTTTTATAATAAAAATGCAATTTATTTGTTGGGGGAAAAGAGCTAGTCCCTATACGTATTTCACTAGTTGCTCAGCCCAGATCATCAGGAAACCTTTTTTCTAATTTTAGAGAAGCCAAAAATACTCTACAAGTAATAAAATTCTACAAAACACAATGAGAATTATGCATGTTAATAGAATAATATTACAGAATATTAAAGCTTCAACAAAACACCAACAAACAATCCACGTTTTTATTTTTTATTACTATCCTTCTACAATTGGATGGTTTTTTGCCAACACTGAATGCAGACGTAAGGTGTGATGAAAAGCATACACAAGTTAATTTTGTTCTCGCAAGAGAATCGAAAAAAAAACAAGTGTTGCCAAGGTTTGCACAAGCAGTTGCATATTTAGTTATTAATAAAATTTTTGGGAATTTAAATATTAATTATTTAATATTATGCTAATTACCCATAACGTTTTATAATGTTGCACTTAGTTTGGGCAAAACTAAATCCTGCTTTAATGATTTTCATAAATAAAGCTATTAAATTTTTTTTTATTTTTTCCAATAAATTACTTTCATAAATAAAAGCAATTAAAAATATTTTTTAATTTTTGCCGATTTCATATAGATCGCCGGAAAGAGTTAGTATTTAAACGACTAAGAAAACTAATTGCAGTACTAGGTTAGGTTGGATTAGAAAATATGGCCAGTCAGTTAATTCTAGACACATCCACTCGGGGAATTATTTTCCCATTATGTTTCTTTTCTAATTTCCCTGTAAGTTAGTATCTGAGAGGATACTGGATAGATACTAAACTTTAAATAGGCTTCATTAAGCCACCCGATTCCCATAATAAATCTAATCGTATCATCATCTTGCGATATCATCTAACCCATCATGAAATCCTTTACCCATCCGATGGAGTCTTCTACTATGCAATCTTGTTCAATAACTTTAGTTTATAGCTCTTTTTCATCACCTTTAATGACCGTCAAAACATTTCCGCCGTGATTGATCAGGATTGATCAGTTCTACCTAAAATGATCCAATTAAGTGCCATGTAATTGTAAATCATCAGTGGTTGCACCGTTCTCTCCCACATCTCAAAGTTCATTGCGGAACTCAACCCCAGTATCCAGTATAATCTTAAATTATACTCCATAATTGCATCACTTCTGCACTTTTCTACCAGCTTTGAAGTGATACTATAACTTTCCACGACCGGTGTGGAGAGTTGGCTTTTAAAACTACTAGAATCTCGGCTTGCAAGATACTGCAGTCATACGAAAGCCCTTACGACCTTCGCATGTCCGTACATGATAAGGAGCCGCCAACTATAGTGTTTTAACCGTTGCACAGAGGGGTATTTTGCCAATCTAGCCGGACATTAGGCAAAAAATTAATTTTGAGAAATGTAAAAATTTAAGGACGCAGCTCGACAGACAACAAAATTCTGCATCGTATAGTGAATTTTCAAGGCTTTTGCGTGAGATTTGTCGTTTTGGGACACTGTTGAAATCAGGAAAGTTGAGTAAATCGCATACGTTTTGATTGACTTTAAACGATTTTGAGAGGGTTGCAATATATTTTTTGGTGGCTAAACGAATAAAGATTTTGTATTGATTTTTTTTTCTGTGAAAGGGTTTATTAGTAGCTACTTATGTTAGCTTTTAGAATTTTTTTTTTAATTTTAATGATAAAAAATTTCGTTCAAATTTAAAAAAAGGATTTTTTTTTGTAAAATTTTTTGTCAAAAAAAAAGTGAAAAGCTTTTTAAGAGTGATCTCCATCGCGATCCTAAAAATGTTATATATCACTATAAAATTTGCGATCTCTACTTTTATACTGTGAAAAAAAAACCTTGCGCATATTGGCTCCATTTTTTTTGGCGATTTTTTTAAAATTACACCTTTTTCTTTTTTTTTATCTTACATAGGTAAATACGAGTAAGAAACATATTTATATTCATAAAATGTTTTGGTTTTTAATAACTGAAGGTAGATGCTGTTGCTGTTGCCTATTGGGCTGTTATCAGAAGAAGCGGCTGAGACACGAAACAAGCATTTCCGGCTTTACAGGCAGAATTTTGCTAGAGAGTTTTCAAGGGTTCAGTGTAACTTAGATATTATTAATAGGCTTTTGCTAAGTTCTGACCCACTAATTACTAGTACCTTTTACGAACGAAGCAATTTCTTTCATGCTTCCACCAGCACTTAACGCTGAAGAAGTTTTAGATTCGGAAGAGGTCTTTGATGAATCAGACGAAGAAGAACCATGGCATCATCATCTTAGTGCAAAGGAGAAGTTGTTTTAAATAAATTATTTGTTATAATTTTAAATAAAATATATCGTTACAAATTACAAACATTTTTTTAAATAATGTTCTTGCGAGGCGGGGATTGGTTAGGCATTGGAAAGCTTAAAAATGAATATTTTTAGGAAATTGGCAAAAAAATAAAAATTTTTTTTTTCACAGTTATGTTTTGGGGGTGGTATTGGAGGAATACCTCCCCCTGCCCATAAAAATAAATTTTTATGGTTTTAAGGAATATAAAATCTATTTCTTTGAATAATTGCATTATTTTTTCAAATAATATTTTATTTAATCGCCCACAAAAGGGGCGGGGCTAAAAATGGCATTTAAGAATCTCTTGAGTCCAACTTTAAGTTTTAGAACATTCTTTGACCTTAAAAGTTGTAATTGCTAAACAAAATGATGGGTAAATTAACAAAAAAACTTGCATTTTTCAGAGGTAGGATTAGTTCTTCCAAGGGGAACTTTTTTCTCCTTGGTCCGATTTTTCCTATTTTCTAGCTTTGACAGTCCATGACCATAATAGATTTTTCTGCAAAGTTTCATTAACCTAGGGGCACTCAATACATTTTTAGAGCCAATATAAGCTAAAAAAAGTAATGTCCGGCTAGATTGGCAAAATACCCCTATGTGCGTTGGTTAAAACTGCGCCCCCCTTATACAGTGCTTAAATCGAAAAAAAGTTTATGCATGTCTTGTTTAAATTGCGTTAAAACATTTTATAAAGAATGAATATTTTCTCTTGTTATTAAACAACAACACGACTGGTTCGATTTCAATCGTCAGTACAATCCCATGTGTTTAAATAATGATGTCAGAATTTTAAAAATTTTGTAATTCTCAAAATTCTTAAATTAATTGTGCAAATAATAAAGAATGTATTTACAGTTATAATTTATAAATAAATAAGATGAAGTTGAAGTAAATGCTGAAATACTAAGGTGCAAAATAAGTTCGAGTTAATATTTAAATTTACACAGTTTAAACATATTCCGAGTTTCATGTTGCGTCCTATTTGAAATGCAAACTGTTACTCTTTCAAAAACTTTAAGAAAGTTTATTTTTAAACCATTTCATTATTTTTGTCTCAATTTAGAAATGAACTATTGCAATAATTAATTTTAGGTTAATTATTGCAATAGTTTTACAAGTAGTTGAGAAGTTTGAGGTTCGTTCTGCAAATCTAGAAGCCGATACGAGTGTGGAAAGGAAGGCTGACAGCATTTTTTTTATAAAATTCGCCTCGGTTTACTGCTTTGGCTATTTATTCCTAAGTTTCTGGTTTTAATTGTAAAAGATCTTCAAACACTTTAAAAGATCTTCAAACACTTTACCGAGTTTTTTAAGTCTTAAAAATAATTTTCTTTTACGACATAAAAAAAAAATCACATTTCTTTGCCAAATGTCTACAAAAGAAAAAAAATCATTTTAATTGAGAATACTGTTTTTTAAAGAAAGTTAAAAACTATTCCGTTTGTGTAATTAAAAAAAAAAACGGAAATACTTTTACTAAAAAATATACAAAATTTATATTTTTACAAAACAATACAAGAAAAAACAAGTAAAAATGCTATATTCGGCCGTGTATATGAATTTGTAATTTACAATTTTCTGACATTTTCTTTTGTTGAATAAAATAGAAATTAGCCTAAGTTGACGACAGCCACAACGGTGGTTGTGTAGCCATGTAGGTTGGCTTCAAAATAATCGTTTACATATGTATAAATGTGTGTATTTTATTTTTGACAGTTTTATTCGGTATCCACTGATGATGTCTATGTGTTTAATGCATCTAGGTTTTAAAACAGATATCTCATCTATTTAAAAATCAAACGCATTTAAAAAAACATGTTACTCTATATACACACATACATACATATGTATATTCTTAATATTAATTATAAGTTATGTTACAGTCATGATTTTCATTTTCAAAGAAATATTGAAATTATTGTTTTAATTTTTCGAAAATTGTTTGTAAAAATTTTTTGTAAAAATATTTTTTTTTAATTTTTTTGTAAAATTTTATTCGAATATTTAAGAATTTTTTAAAAAATTCTTTAAAATATCTTTTTGAAAATGTTTTGTAATTTTTTTTTGTAAATATTTTTGAAAAAAAATATTTTTAAAAAATTAAAAAAATTTTTTTTATAAATTTTATTGAAATTTTTTTGTTAAATTTATGACTTTTCTATAATCTATATTGAGTTAGAATGATCAGACTAAAGCAAAAAGAAATCCTTACAAAACTGCTTTTAACTGCTCCTATTTACCAGTGGGTACCCTGTGGGTCCATTGGCTACCTCTATGTGTATTGCATTCTATTAAGGTCTCTAATACAAATCAAAGCAGAAAAACCCTACCAATCTAAAAACAAACAAAAATCGCCCCTCGCAGGGGGTTATTGATCCCCCGAGATCTGTATGCACTCCTTGCGATCTACCTGTCGCAGTCTAATATTTATTTGACAAAAAAAGGCAAAACAGAATCATTAAAGCCGAAAAAAATGAAAAAAAACGTAAAAAATATATAGGGCGTGGTTTTTGGCCCGCAGCCTCCAAAGGAATGATCCGATGTTGCTGAAATGCAACACCAAAATTTTCGAAATTATGCCTGACAGATTGGTGTGCTTAAATTTTTTGTATCTCTTCTGGTGCCTTGGCAAATGACATTACAACACTAACACGGACAGACGGACATCGCTTAATCAACTTCTCTATGTATAAGGATCCAGAATATATATACTTTATGGGGTCGGAAATGAATATTGTAGAAATTACACACGGAATGACAAACTTAGATATACCCTTTCCACCTGCGGTGAAGGGTATAACAATAACTCAAAAGCAGAGAAAAAAAGAAACAAAAATATTTAAAATTTTTATATTTTATAAATAGCTCGTGTCAGAACTTCTAAAACACACAACAAAAATTTCTTTTTTTACCTTTGGTTTTCAATACTTGACTTTGGGCAAGAAATTAAGAAGCAAAAAATAGTTTTTTGATTGTACTTGACTTAAACCTATTGTGAAATTGTTGTTGTGTATTGTAGGGAATATTAATTTTGCGTGCTACACATGCGTCTCAGCAATCTGTTAACTGTTTGTATTGTCAGTATTTATTTATGTATTTATTTTTTATATTGACTTAAAAATTTATATTTGTTTGTGTTTAATTTATCGTTTTCTGCTATTGAGCTAATTTTCGCTTTTAAAATTGTACTTTTTAAATTCGAACACACTGTCCTATGAAAAGTAGCTGCTAATTTTCATGTTCTTGTTTAAACAGCTTTATTAGAATATTTATTATATGAAAGTTTTATTTTAAAGTAACGCCATCTGTTGTTGATCAAGCGTCAAAATGCTCTTTGCTTTACTATAAGCATTCAAACAACATTGACGACAAACAGAATAGTATGTTTACGTCCATTGTTTACTATCACACTCAGTCGTTCGATCTGCCAAAATAGCACGTGTAGGAAAGTGTGAATTAGAACTGTACTTGTGTTACAGATTTTTTGACAGGTCTGTACAATTTGAAAAGCTTTTGAAAAAATTAATTTTTTTCCATAGTAGTGTGGTAACAACAATGCCATTTTTTTTAAATATATTCTTTTATTTACAATCTATCCATTTAAGGATAATAAGTAAATTTTATAACAATAAAAATATCATTAATTGTTGAACTCCATTGAGAACAACAATGTACATATAAGCCACAGGATATAATAAACTTTGAGCAATATTTACAGTATTTACAATATTTACAATATTTTAAAATATTTACAATATGTACAATATTGTACATATATACAAGATAATTAACACTTAGCTCCGAAATGGTAAATCCAGTACATGGAATCTTTTCAGTCTTCTTAATTCTTCTGTATCATCAAGTAGTGCAATAGCCAATGGATTGATATGATTACTTAACCTTCATAGATAGTTCTCACTGAATCTTCTAATTTCATCTGTAATCTTTGGGATAAGGAGATCATCATGAATCGATTTATTTGATACAAATCATGGAGCGTTTACAATTGACCTTAGAGTTTTGGACTGATATCTTTGTAAGATTTCAATGTTAGAATTGCTGGCTGTTCCCCATAGCTGTATCCCATACGTCCAAAAAGGTTTCAAAATAGTTTTATAAATTATTACTTTATTTTCCAAGTTTAGCTGTGATTTTGGGCTCAATAGCCAGAAGAGTCGTTTTGTTTTAATATTTAATTGCTGTTTTTTAGCTTTGATGTGTGTTTTCCAAGTTAATCTTCTATCGATATGCATTCCTAAATATTTAACGCATTCACTTTGAGGAATTGGTATATTATTCAAATATACATTGCGACAATTGCCCTTTCTCAAAGAGAAAGTGATATGTAAGGATTTTTCGGCATAACAATGCCATTTTGAAAGAGTTTTTTGCGTAGGATAGAATTCTTTCAGATTTTTTTGTGATTGAATTGTACAATTGCATAGAATAATGAATCCTGCCCTTCAGTCGGAACATGCACACGAAACGTATTCTTCACATAGAAGAAATTAAACAAATTTGTGTTCCCTATTCTGCCGACGTTTTGTTCATGTGAAAGCAAAGCAATGGCTCGTCAAGACGGCATATGAAGGATAAAGTTGACAAAATCAATAAAAACAATTTGAGAAAGAAAATCTGCAAAACTCACTTAACCATTTTTGCAAGGAAAATCAGCAAATATGGCAACAGTGGCTATGGAATAAGCGGTTAAAAAAGTTTTCATTTTGAAAATAATTCGGTAGCTCGTGGACCACTAAAGATATCTCAATAAAATTGCACAAAGGCTAAGCAGACATGTTTCTGAGATGAGTTGCAAACGATCACGCTTCCAAGGCCAAGGACAGCTAATGGGTTAGCCCCCAAATTTCAATACAACTTCTGAACGGACTGGGATATCCTTACAAAGTTTTAAAATGATATAGATAAGAGCTTTTAAAGAAGTACTAATTAAACAATTTTTATTTTATATTATAACACTTTAATTCATAAAACGGGAAAAATATATTCTAAAGAATAGAGTTTTCTAGATCCACGACAGACTTCAATGTATATCGCTAGTTTGGCTAATGAACATAAGGTTGTCTCTATCACACAGCGCACCATAGATTGGATGAATCAAATCTGTTTGCTAGAAGACCTGCCAAGAGATCATTAATCAGTATAGTTTACAAATATATGCTTTGACTCTTCTGACTTTGCAAAATCATATAAGCATTGGTCAAGTAGTTTTATCAATAACTGAAATATTTTGTTCGATTTTGTTTTGGAAGTAATCCACACACAATTTTGAGAATCTTACGTATTTACTTTATATAAAACTACCCATCCCTAGAAAAAATTCGAAAATTTATATAAGATTATAAGATTATAAAATTTTAAAAATTATTGTAAGGCTTTGTAAAAGGTGTTTAAAATATTTGGAAATTTTGAAATATTTTAATAACAATGTAATTCCACAAAGTTAAAATACAAATCGATTACAAATTTTGTTCAATTGGCTATTTAACAGTAAGTAATTCATATTTTTTCATTATTTTTAAAAACAGCGCCATCTGTTGCGGAAACGTGTTTAAAATATCCCACTTTCAAAAATAAAAGATGTCTTAAAGTATGCAGTACCTTTAAATCGGTAAAAATATCGGAGTACTTTCACTGCTCTTTCTCCACTTTACCTTGGAAATAAGATAAAAAAGTATCCTTTATTAGGATCAGAATACTAAGGTACCTCCTCACAAAATTTTGATACAGAAAGACAGAGAGACAGATAGACAGAAATGTGTTGCTTTTAGACATTTCGGTCCACAATGATTGCAGACAGCTGATTTGTAATTTACCTCTACCTTACTTTCGTTGGGTCTCGTGTAAACACCAACATTTACTATTGATTGTAGTAATTTCATACTGCCGACTAGTAATTGCTAGTTGTTTTCGATCTGATCGAATAGATTTCATACACAGCCTACCAAAACATCAGTATTCCATTAGATATCAGCTAGAAACATTTAATGATAAACTATGATGTGGGGTACCATATTTGTGTTCTCCCGTGATAAACAGAAACTAAAACAAGCTGCAGCAAATTTTTTGAACATTTAAAATAATGAACAGCCAAAAGAAGAAATTAATTGGTTAACATTATTTTGAAACAGACGCATTCAAATATCATAAAGTACAATAGTAAGAAAAAACACATACGGGTATTGTTGGTTATTGACAGTTGAAGAATCATCTGGTTATCGGAGGGTTCAACTAATAGTTTTAATTCTTCGATTAACATTTTATTGTCCCAATTTCAAACGAACAATTCTTTGTACCACCCAAAATAAAGCCTTTGAGGCCAATGACTTAAGAGCATCTTATTAAATATATTCACCTTTAAATATTTTAAAAATTATGATCGTTCGAGTTTAAGACTTTTGTGTTGTTGACTTACATACAAGTACATTTGACAAGTATAAATTATTTTCTTCAATTAATAAACATTTTTTTAATGATTCACTTTCTGTCGCATGTTTTTAAAAGTTTATAATAAAGAATATTTACTTTTCTTAAGTACATTTTTCAATTTTAGCAAATACCAAATTTAAATATTTAGTTGTTTTTTTATTTCAAAACCGTATTATTTGACATAAGAGTTTTTACTTAATTTATGTGCGAAATAAATTCGAAATGTAAAAGCTGTATGTACATATGCATGTCTCCAATTTTGAAATATGTAGTTTAATTGGTGTTCAGATTTGAAATAAGTTGGAAAAAGTTGCATTTTCTATTGATCCTTCCTTTTGAGTTTTCAACAACAATATGCCGTGAACCAAAAGAAAACCTTGTAAAGCAAAAAAGCCGTTTAAGATTTTAAGTTTCCGTTTAAAACAAATAAATTTACTCTTTTTTTTGAGACCAGCACCCAGGGAGGATACAGAGAGTAGTGTTTGTGGACATTTGATTTAAACTTTTCCATATTGAAGTTGGCAAGAAAGACATCCGCAGGGAGTTTATTCCACATACGAGCTGTTCGGGCGAAAAACGAAATCTCCCTATAATGCGTAGTTCGACCACAAATGGATCGGCTCTTAATGAGAAGCGTGTTGAACGCAAAAATGTGTGTGTATCGGGTACAATTTCCCTGATTTCATTAGAGCACATACATTTATAGTAACGATAAAACAGCGAAACACTTCCCACATTGCTTCGATGATCCAGTGAGTCAATAGAGCTTTATACCGTACTGTCACCGATAAGCTTCTTCGCCCTCTCCTGTACGCGGTCGAGTAGCTCCAAAATAGACTTTGGGGCACCAGCCCATAATTGAGAGTTGTATTCCATTTTAGGACGGATATGGGTGATATAAATAGTAAGAAGATCAGGTGGAGTGAAGTATCATTTATACCGTTTCAAAAAAACGGGGCACTTAAAAGCTTCTTTTGCGACCTGAAAAATGTGTTTAGTCCATCGGACATTACACTGGATTTTCATGCCAAGGACATCAAGAGCTGCTGATTTCTTAATATCTACAGCACCCATAGCTACAGATGGAGCAACATTTTCGAACGCACTTCTATGCGTAAGCATACAACAAAATAATTGGGGGAAAAAGAAATCCATTATTTTTTCCGAGATGGCTGTGGTGATCAATATCTCATAAAGGCGAAAAAGCGAGCCAGACGGCTGAAACTGTGAATGGTGTTTATGGTGTCGATACTGTAACAGCTTTCGTTGATTCCGATCAGGCATCGACCATAAAACAGTTCTAAACCGTTTGCCCAAAGTTGCAGTAAAAAAGAAGCTCGATATTTGGGTGCCACACCAATTAACACAAAAAACATGATGATCGAATTTCCGTCTGCGAAACTCTGGCCAAATGAAATGAAATAGAGCCATTTCTTAAACGAATGTTGACTAGAGAAAAAAATGGGTCAAATGATATTGTGCATCGCATTTTTGCCTTTATCAAAGAAAAACTCTCAAATGCACCGAATTTTCTCTTTGTTAACTTGCATTTTTAACACCCTGAAACTCACAACTAAATGGACCAAACAAAAAGCAGTAAAATAATTTTTTTAGTGTGAAATGTCACCTTGACAACGAACATAAATTTGAAATTGTCTGATCGATACTTTACGAGATATCTATCACTACAACCATCTACTGATAAAAAATTGTTTTTGTTTTCCCCAACCTATTATTTGTATTCGTTAATTTTGCACAAAATATTTGTCCTTGGTTCAGAAAAACTGTTCTGGTGTACATCAGTGTTGGGATCTGACAATGTTTAAATTGTACCGTCCAAGTGATATAATTGTACCAAATCAGCATTATTTGCACCAACATTTGATATTAAGGAAAAAACAAGCAAAACATACATACAGTAGCTCGACATTAAAAGATGCTAATTAAAATTAATTAAAATTAATTAATAATGGGGTATTTTAAAGTGATGATAATTGAACTTTATTCCTAGAATTACTTTTCTGTGGATATTAGTCATCGAAAATCAAATAGTATACAATTTTTTTAGATTAAGGTAAAGGAAATCCTGCAAACCCTAAAATGAATGATAAAAATCCCAAAATTTAAATTGTTAGGCTTTGGCCCATAAACTCCACATATGGACTAGGGTTCATGAAATACTTTTAGCAATAATTGGGAATATATATAGCTTTTTTACATCAGTCTTCTTTTTCGATGTAAAATAGATCAAATTGAGGACCTCCATATTCTACTAGAATCATCACTTTTGTACGAAATTTGGTTTAAAATATAAAATTTTTATATATTCCTTGAGAACTCCTTTCATTATAAAGAGATTAATGGCTTTTTTAGGCTAAAATACACAAAATGCAATAATTTTGAAGTTTTTTAATTGAAAATCATTTGCTCATTTCACAAGCTCCCTTGTATCGTTTAAAGTTTATTAAAATACACATTTACTCAAACAGCTTGTGAGCAGGCTAGGAAATTGTAGAATTCTATCGTTTTTTACTCAAAATATAATAATAATATTTAAAATATAATAAATATTTCAGAACCAACGTTACCATTTTTGGATTTTTCCTCTCAAATTTGGTAGACCTTTTTGGGATTTTTAGAATGGTAGGCTATAACTAATTTTGGTAAGATTGAGAAAATATATTACTTTTGAAATAGTTTTTATTGTGAAAACTTTTATTTATACAACATAAAGCAAATAGAATAGAATTAGAATCTTCTACTTCGCCGGAGGAGATATATGTATATTTCTTAAGTTAGTTATAAGTCAGATAAATAATCTCACCAAAGAATTCCAGTCAGAAAGTTAATGTTTACAATATTTATATTCAAAAATAAATTCTATTTTTTAACCAATTTGAGTATTTTTATAAAAAATAATTTGGTCATTAGTAACAATACTGAAAATGATTGAAAATTAAAAATTGCCACATAGATGTCTTTTGGCTTCAAATCCGAAATATGCATTGATAAAAATTTTAATTCGAAGAAATTTTTGAATGAAATTAAAAATATTAAACCTTGTATTGTATTAACAAACTAAAATTACTCTAAACTTGATTTTACGTGTGAAGATTGCAAACTTTTACAAATATTTACGTCTTCCATAGTATTTTCTACAGAAAGTTTGACAGTATTGTTCCTAGTTTAAGTATTTTGTAACCTTTACAATTTTGCTTCCCATTTTTTTATAATAAAATCATACTTTTACTAATTGCATGTGTATGCATTCAGATATGCGTTCAAATAGCTTACAAATTTGTTGTAAAGGATTATAATAGATTTAAAAAAAAAATAGTAGAATAAAAACTATTAGCATCGGCAACGTTGTTCAGAATAATAAAATGAAATTGAATCATGCATGGGAAGTAGTAATTACAATTATTGTACAAAATAATTTTTACACAATTCGTAATTTTAATATAGATTTAATAAATTAAAAACACCGATGATTAAATATTACGAAGATTTTCATAATTTATTCAAGTAAAAAACTTAGTCCCAGGTATGGTCTCGATACAATATTTTCAAAACATATGAAATTAAATTGTATATTTATAACAAATTGTTCAAAGCAAATTACCAACAATAAACATAAATTATTGTAAATTAAGTTGACGATA
The DNA here is from genome assembly GCA_949628195.1 of Phasia obesa. Taxonomy (NCBI): domain Eukaryota; kingdom Metazoa; phylum Arthropoda; class Insecta; order Diptera; family Tachinidae; genus Phasia; species Phasia obesa. Next base: position 99,061,001 of record OX451215.1, on the reverse strand, counting down.
AACCCTATAACATGATAACAGGGTCTTGTGAATTGAACAATTATTAACTCAACGAAAAAAAAAAAAACTGAAAAAAATGTACTAATACTAAATAGATCTTTAAGACTATGTAAAAATTTTAGAAAATCGAACAAAAATTGAAAAAATACCAAGCCCGAAAAAAATTTGAGGGTTTAAGGTTCTCATCAATTTTGAGGTCACATAGCGCCACCACTGGTAAGTGAATTATCCCTAGCTTTAAAACTTAAGCTCAGACACTCCTCTGCTACGTCTATGTCAAATTTTGGATCAATGGAACTAAGCCTTTACAGATGGCCCTTTACACTGTGCAATGTTAGGATCTGGCTACACTACAATTGTAATCAAGTGCTTGGAACTTCACTAAATTCACCAGATCTTCATCCGATTAAGTATGCCTGGAGCTATTTAGAAAAACAAAAAGACCTTACGATTTCTCACCAGAAAGAATGAAAAAATATATCAGCCGAATAATGCCGAATATTGATTAAGGCAAGGCAAAAATGTAACTAAATTGTCTATCACTCTACATAATAGGTTTAGCAGAGTAAATAATAAAAGTCCTGAACATAAATCAAGAATGTTGCAATTTAGACAGGGTTGGAGTACAATGAAGTAAGAAATGTAAAACAAAAATTTGGTTCAATAAAAAAATATATTGAATAAATTTTATATGAAATTGTACCAACAAAGAATTAAGTGTTCCATTGATGTGTCGATTGTATCAAATTTGGTACAATTGTACCACAAATCCTAACACTGGTGTGCATGCGAGTAAAGTGGTGGATATATAATGGGGAATACGATTGTAGAAGAATGTTCGAACTATAAAAGAGTGCAATATTTGTTTGTCCTGTTTTGACGGAAAACTGTATGTAATCATCTGTCGTCAGTTGGTGAGAACGAAGTATACCACCACCTAAAGCTTCCCTCTTGCTTGATGTATTTTTCTTTAATATTTACCACCTTATATTTATTGTTGCTTCATCCAACTTTTGGTTAGCAATGAGAACAACTCTTGGTTAAATATATGCTATTTATAACCAAACTATACCGAAACTAGATAGATGCGAAGAATGCTGAAAAAGGATGTAGCAAACCAGAAAATGTATTACACTCTGCTAGTGCCTAATTGGCACAAACTATTTTTTCAAACCTATAAAGTAGTTAGGGAGAATAAATGTACTTAAGAATTCCTTTATATTTTCAATATTTTGTAAAAAATCTTAAAGTTAAAATTAATAAATAACAATTAATAATAGCGCGGGTTTGAAACTTTAAATTCCTTGTTTGAACATACAGTTTTTTGTTTAGTTTTTAGTCATTTATGGATGTAAGTGTGATTTTTTGGTGAAATTTAGATCTTTAAGCAAACTTTTAAATTATGGATAGTTATTACTTGTGAACACAAGAACAACATGCACAAAAAACAACAAAATATGAAAAGAAAATAGAGGCTCTCGACTTTTTTACGATATTTTTACCGTTTATTGATCGATTATACAGATTTTTAATAGAAAATATATCTGACAAATTGGTATACTAAGACTTTTCATAAGTTATCGGTGTCCTTCGAAAATTACATTTCAACCTAAACAGGTACGGCGCATATCACTAAATCAACTTCTCTATGTATAACAATCCAAAATATTTTTACTTCATGGCAGTATTTTATGAATATTGTAGAAATTACAAACGGAATAACAAACTTACATATACGAGTATACATATACTCTTTTCACCTGTGGTTAAGGTTATACAAATTTATATTTGTTTAACCTATTTATTCTATACAGGAAAATAGTAATAAATAAATAAAGTCATAAAGAAATTTTTCTCATAACGAAAAAATCCTTATAATTTAATACACAAGCAAAGCAAGCAATAAGATGAATTAAAGATACATTTATGTATATTTGTAAGCATATGATTCTTTTTAGCAAGTGTAGTTTTGGGATACCATTGAAATTTAGCAAGCTCAATGATTGCTACAAAAAACTCTGAAATTTCTTTCGATTTTATATGCATGATTATTAAATACAACTCATGAAATGATCCCACGAGTAATTTATGACACATGACGTAAAAATAATAAGACTTTCAGAATTAAAACATACAAACGAGGCAAGAATTTCTATACAAAAGTTACAAACGTCCTCAATAAATTAATTTCAAATTGCATAATTCTGGTTCAACTCTTATAGTTAGTTTAGTGATTAGATAATTAGAAAAGCTAACAAGCAAACATTGTTGTGGTTTGATGTCAAGTACAAAGCCATTGAACTGGATGGAAAAAACAAAAATAATAAATAAATTACTTGTTCGCCTTAATAATCTGCTTAATTCATGTTTGTTCCGTTTGTGTTGCCTTCTTCTTTAATTTTACTTTAATGTAAACATTGGTTTACAGTGGTTTGAAATGCAAGTTATACTGTTGACTATTGCGAAATACCAGAGTTTTGCTAGACGAATTTGTAAAATATTGTTAGAAATGTATGTATTTTACTCCAATTAGACAACAATTCAAACCAAGTAAAAAGATTATCTTTGGCTATGTCGATTTTTATTATCCTTCTGCCAATGTAACAACGTAAGTCCAGATATGGACTAGGTGTCATGAAATACTTTCAGCAATAGTTAGCAGTATATAGATTATTAAGGCAGTATTTTTTTCCGATTCCAGCTTTGGGATTTTAGAGTCAAAATTTCGATATAAAATAGGTCAAATTGAAGGACCTCCATTAATTTTAATGTCATATAAACATGAACATTGATTGCTAGAGTGGCCTTTAATCTGCGTAAAATAAATTGGGATATTATTTCTCTCTGCAGACAAATAAATTAATTGCAAAAGCAATAATATTTATGTTATTTATACATATATGAAATCGAAATTTATTCATCAGCGCCAACAGGAAACCTAAGTAGACTCAAAAAGTTTTCTTTTTACAGAAACATACGGTATGGCTATAAGTTGGGATTTAGGGATCACATTTCTGCTGAAGCAATTGACTTTCTCGGAATAAACTTTGATGATTCTTTAAATCAACGATTAACACAGTTTTTTCTACAAAACAATTAAAGCTGCGTGTTCCAGAATTCGGGGTAGGGTAGTCCGGGTTTACCCGCAGGGAAGAGTTTTGTCACCTCTTTTGTGGAACATCACAGTGTATGATGATGGACATAACAACTGAGGCATGGTGCGATGAGCAGGGGCTAATCATTAATGCTAGCAAATCAGACGCTATGCTCTTCATTCGAAGGAGGAGGGGTATAGGGGCTGGATACTTAATGCTTTTCGGATCGGAAATCAGTTTGTCAAGGATGATGAATGATCTGGAAATTACTCTGGATAAGGAACTTACCTGGAACGAACACCTTGAAATGAAGATACGGAAAGCAAAAAGGACCTTGCATCAGTGTAAACGAGTTTGTGGCCGTAAGTGGGAAATCTCGCCAAAGGCTGCATACTGGACTTACACAATGATTGTGCAACCAATAATAACTTATGCATCTGCGGTTTGGTGGCCAAAACTATCTCAGATTACAGTTAAGCATAGTTTAGATGGGGTTCAGAGGACTGCTTGTTTGACTATATGTGGCGCAATGCGTACTGCTCCAACACATGCAATTGAGGCAATGTTGGGATTGCTGTCGCTGGACTTATTCATTAGGCCAAAGGCTGCCATATCAGCTTTGCGTATGAAGAGCGATGCCATTTGGCATGGCTTTGGGCCGGACATCGGGAATAAGAGCATCCTGGACCTAGTTAATAGGGAGGTTAGGGAATCATAACCAGAAGAAAGGTAGTCGAATGACTGCATCGGACACTCATTCCGGAAGGCGTTATACGCAATGAGTGTATGGAGAACGACAGCATCATCTTTACTGATGGTTCTCTTATTAACGCTAGAGCAGTAGCAGGTGTATATTCAGCTAAACTGAACTTGTCCTGTCTCCGTTTAACAGGCAGTATTGCTTGGGCTGCTGCATACGTTCGATCACCTGCTGGAAAATGTCGGGTGCAGGAGAGAAGGTTTCTCATTGCACTTGACAACCAGTCGGCGTATGAGGCAGCTGAATGTGTTCTCCAAACTAGTGTTGTTAATGAGGTAACATTGAAGAGAGTTAAGGGACACATAGGCACAGCTGGGAATGAAGCAGCAGATCAACTAGCAAAAGGAGGATCTGCTGTGAATTTCTGTAGACCAGAACTGAGAGTAGCACTGGGTAATGACATAATCCGAGCAAAGATCCGACAAACGGTGGACTCATTAAACATTAAAAGGTGGAGGGAGACCACAAAGAGCCCATAAGCAGGAAGGCTAGTAACGTACTCATATACAGTACTATAAGCTGGATAACTGCAATAGGCACAGGTCATGGAAACTTCAAGTATCATCTAGCCAAGATGAAAACACTTGCAGACTGTGTCTGGAGGAGGCTGAGGCGGTAGCGCACATTGTGTGTGAATGTCCGGCACTGGCTAGCAAAAGACAAGGGTAAGGTTGCCGTAATTATATTTCGGTTGTCTATAATCATAGAGGACGGAAGGGGGTCGCAATTGGACCTGTTAAGGAAGTGGTCTGCTTCGGTATTCCCCCTACATAAAATAAAAAAAGCTGGTAAACCAGAATACATGCTTCTCTTATTCTACCCGAGCATCCTCTATGATTTCCCCTAGAATCAATAACCTTTATATGCACCGTTTAAAGGTTACAGTTTTGATTATAGAGTTGGCAACTATATCCAGAATCTGTAAAATTTAATTTCAATATCTGCAATGAGTCTGTTTTATTTCATATAATAGTTTTATTAAAGTTTCTATAAACACATTGAACATTGGTCAAATGTAAATGATTTAACAGTAGGTTTTCTGAAATTTATTATAATTTTAGTGTTTTTTTTAACGTTTTGGAAATTTTCTATTAAAATTGTGATTCGAAAATTTTACCGCAATTGATCGATATTGATGATAGCAATAACTATTCATATCAATACACTAACAGACAGTCTGACATAATTGTTCTGTCTGATATAATTGTTCATACTTTAGGGAGGCACTTTTTATATGGAAGAAGATCAACTTTTGATTTTCGTAGAAGCCCTGGTGGAATTTTGTGACACTTGGTTAAAAGCTATTGTTGATATGTCAAACAATTTAATTTATTAATATAAAATGTTAAAACTTCATGTCAACCTGGTAACCCGATTCCTCCAGCAAACATAGCTACTAATAATATTTTAAAAATGTAATGTCATTTTATTAAAGACTGCACGCCACTTCAAATATGCTTGTGTTTGACGAAGCTGTGTCAAATAAAAATGCCTATCTTTATTCTAAATACAGCACTATCTACAAAGCTACTGGCTTATTTGCAGAAGATACTCAGAATCTTTGGCGGGAATCGAACCTGTAACCTCCAAACTGATAGACTAGCGCGTTAGGCATATTTAAAACGTGCTTGATTTCATCCCAAACGAATAATAATTATTTTAAAAGTAATTTAAATATAATTATCGAAGTCTTTCTAAACGAAACCACTGTTAAAATAAAATACAAATATTTATAAAAAATGTGTTTGTGGAAAAATGATTAACTACTTCCGCCCGTAAACACCCACACAATATAAACTAACATTAGCCAGTTTGCTTTTTGGTAGTTTTTGCTTCGAGATTGTAGTTTATTTTTGCAAAATACTTGTGCTTTCCGTGTATGTATGTGTGTATATAAAAAGACTTTGTCCTTTTTCGAATTATTTTTTGTAACTTTGTGCTCTTGTTAGATTCTGTTTTGCATTAACATCCTTGCAAAGGCCTCGAAGTAAATATTTGTACTATAAAAATACAGGTTAATAACCGCGTTGTATAAAATATGATTTCTTCTTTTATAAATTTTCATGATTTTTCATACACACACACTAAAGACATTCCAACACATAACCAACAAACTAAAAGCACCACTACAACAATGTACAAGAATAACACAAAACGCCTGCAAAATATGCTATAGAAAATATAAAAATAAAAAATATATCTTGGTTTTAGCAGGAAGTAAACTAAATTAATTGCAAATTGCTGTTGGAGTTACAACTAAATACATGCAAGGACAGCACATATACATACGCAAAGAAATCACTTACTCAATGTAACACAGTATAACAATGTTGTTCACTTAGTAGTTTAAAGATACTGTGGAGCAAATTATTATATTCTATGGGCCAAATTCATAAAAAATATTTTCGTTTTATAAAAGGTTTATGAAACAAATTTTCATACAAAATTTGTTCAATAAACGTTTCATAAACAAAAAATATTTTTTATGAATATGGCCCTATATATATAAGTTTGTCATTCCGTGTGTAATTTATACAATATTCAATTCAGACCCCATAAAGTATATATTCTGGATCCTTATACATAGAGAAGTTGATTGAGCGATGTCCGTCTGTCGGTGTTCGGGTAGTAATGTCATTTGCCAAGGCACCAGACGAGATACAGAAGATTTAAGCTCACCAATTTTGCAGTTTTAATTCAGCAATACCGGATCCTTCCTTTTGAGGCTGCGGGCAAAAAACCACGCTAACCTGTATTTTTTCTCGCTTTTTTAATTTTTTTGGTTTTAATGATCCTCTTTTGCTTTTTTTTTGTCAAATAAATATTAGACCGCGATAGGTAGAATACAAGAAGTGCATACAGATCTCAGGGGATCAATAACCCCCACCGAGGGCCGATTTTGTGTTTATTTTTAGGCTGGTAAGTTTTTCTGCTTTGATTTGTAGGCCTTTATAGAAAGCTATAATAAGCCCAAAGGGTGCCCGGTGGTAACCAGGAGCAGTTAATAGGCCCATTAGGGAGTAGGGGGTCAACATGTTGGAAGTTCTTAATTTTTACAAAAACATTTTTACAGAAAATTCTCCATAAAATGTTTAAACAAATTTTCCAAAAAAATTAAAATAAAAATTAAAAAAAAAAAATTATAAAAAATTTCTAAAAAAATTTTCAAAAAAATAAAAAAACAATTTACAAAAAATGTTAAAAAAAATTTTACAAAAAAACTTAGAAATAAATTTTTGCAAAATAATTTTCAAAGAAACAAGAGGGTAACACAATATCTAGCATTACTAAGGGTATCTAATATTCGGCATGACCGAATATAGCAGTCTTACTTGATATTTATTAATGTTTCTTTATTTCCTCAAAATACTATTTCTGCACAATACTTTTTACCTCTTGAAGTTCTTCGCAATTAAGATTTTGACAGGTTCTCAAAAGCTACCGTTTTGAGAAATGATCTTTTAATTGCACTGGTTCCATTTTCCACTGAGCACTTTATTGAAATTTGAAAACAGAATAAAGCCACTGGTAGCCTAAAATAGATCATAAGTTGAGTTTTGTAACAATTCAAACCTCAACACTTGTATTTATGCCGTCAATAAGTTGCTGCATTTGTTTGAATTGAAGAATCTTGTTTTATTCCCTTTGTATTATTTCTAAGTTTGAAGCTGAATGATGTATCTAATGGCAATCTTAGTAATAAGTAGCGTTACAAGCTGGTTTGTTTGGACTGCTTCCAACCTTAACATACTAGGTTTGCTTCTTTATGGTTTTTCCAAGTTAAGCGCCAAATGGAATATATGATTCAGTAACTATCAGGATGCAACTTTGAAAATTTTGAGAAAATTTGGAGAAGCTACGTTGCAGTGGCTGGACTGAATTAAGTATAATTTTTTAGACTTAAGATAGAAATAAAAAATATGAAGAAAAATATAGAACTTTTTACATGTTTTGTTTTTATTAACCCCACAGTGCTTGCAAACTTTAGTGCATGAGTATCTTTATTCGTTTTTTCTTTTAGTTATAAAACATGTTATGACTAAAGTATGTATGCATTAGATAAACCTTTAACTATCTTTAGTATAAAATATAATTTCGTTGCTGTTGAAAACAACAAGTTTTGTGGCTGTGAAACATATTTTTTAAGGTGTAATTGAAAAATATTAATTACACATTTTCAATTTGAAATATGTGTAATTTACTTAAGGCATGCCTTATTTACAAACACCTATGTACATATACTTACATATAAATTCGAATATTTAAAAATATTTATAATTTTTTGAATTTTAATTGCTATGTTCGCAAGATTTCTTTTGTATCTGTCTGGTTTTTGGTGAAGCTTTTAATAAAGTTACTCAAAATCTTTTACACTTTAAATTTTTTCAAACTCTATGACGTATTTTTTATTTTTTTAAGAAATATAAATTTTTCAGCGAACTCTTTAAAGAATGAAATTTTTGATCTAATTAAAGGTCATAAATCGATGGAGATACAAATTCAATAAAAATTTTAATTGATTCGATTATTTATTTAATTATAATAGTATTTTGTTATTTCTTTTTTTTTTTGTAGGGTGATACCGAAGCAGACCACTAACTTCATGGATCCCTTTTCGACTTCCTTCGTTTCTCAATGATTTCTGGTATCCGACAGAAAATTTACGAATACCTTACTTGCATTGAGTCTCGTGCTGTCATTGGTCTTTTACTCTCGACTGTAGTGATTTGATTTCAGACTGGCGACATTCTTCCTCATTACAGAGTCTATAGCAATTGCTAACATTTGCTTAAGCATCTCCATATAATATGTATCTGCCTTTTTTATGTTAGCCAAGCACAGTCTGCAAGTATATTCACCGCGATTTTTAACTTGGCCAGATAATACTTGAGAGTCCGTGACCTGTACTAACGCAGTTAACCAATTGTACGCACCCAGATTATATCCGAGCTTCTTCTTTATATTCCAGCCAACTTATAGTAAAAAAATCAAGAGTCTTTGGTGGGAATCGAACCTACAACCCCGGACTGAGAGACTAGCACATCACCTACTAGCCCACCAAAGCACCCTCTTAATTAAGTATATAATTGAATATAATGACATGTTGTTTATTGTTTAAAATTCATTGGACAAATATTATCTTTTTTTAAATATTTCACAGTGGGGGATTTGGCCAGAAAAATAGAAATAAATATGAAGTTTTTAAACATTTAGTCCGATTACTTTGAAACTTCGCATCACTGCAGTAGAGCTGTAGTTGGAGGTTGAACCGTACAACAAATTAGAACTAATTCAAAATTGGCAGCAATTGGGCCTCTGTTACTTCACTAGGTGGAAAAATTTGCGAACGAATTTGGGTATAAAACCTTTTAAGCTGGTGCAAAAATGTAATCAAGACCTAGCACAAAGCGTAACTTTTATTGAATGGGAGCTGGCAAAGTTGGATGAAGATCCATGTTTTTATCGGAAAATTGATTTGAGCAATGAAGCTCATTTCTGGATAAATGGATACGTGAACAAGCAAAATTGACGTATTTTGGGTGAAGAGCTGCCAAAATTCACTGCTTGGTGTGGATAATGGGCCGGTGGAATCATTGGATCGCACTTTTTCAATAACGACGAAGGACCGTGCGATGATTACGATTTTCTTTTGCCCAAAATCGAAGTGGACTTGGTTGACATGTGGTTTCAAGAACACGGTACCACATGTCACACAGAACGCGAAACGAGGCGAGTTCGGCGAATACTTTATTTCACGTTTGCGACCGGTCAATCGTGCGATTTGTTGCCTTTACACTACTTTTTGTAGGGCTATGTTAAGGCTCATATCTATAGAGACTAGCCCGCAACAGAGTGTGTGTTTCTTCTATACATTCTTGTATTCATGTATAATTTTATGTTGGCAAATGGGGTATTTCTAGAGAGATCGATAACAATAAATAATATATTCTTAGCGATGTTCTTTGTTTCTTTCATTCATTATTGTAAGAAAATAGACCATTAATGTTGTCGTTGTTACATACAAAATTATTGCGTAATTCTTTTCAGAGCTTATAAAGATTGAATTCTTCTTTCGTAACAATATTTATGAACCTAGATCAAGCCATCCGACGTAGCCGAACCTGCGGATCGAATCTGTACTCCCAAACAAATTTACACCCGAACCTGCCAATCATAAAAGAGAAGTAAATAAAGAGAAATATATTTAATCAACACGAGGAAGGGAATAATAAATCTTTGTTATCACTTAAGGTTTGTGGATACGAAAGTAGACCCTGGGCGCAACTGAGTTACCTCAGTCTACGAGAACACCAGGTTGCAAAATTGCATATTCTTAAAATTTGTTGTGGATTACATTTAAAGCAAAAGGGAAAGTTGTACAAATTATTGTCAGGACGCCAGGGGCACTGCTAGTAAATTAATAAATTGATAAAAATAAATCAATAAAGTGCCTTTTCTTAGGCGCCTTTCCACCTTCTTTTTAATCCTTGGCTCATGTCTACAGATATTTTATTATGTTTTTTTTGCTTTAATTATATTTTCGACATGCTTTCTTTCGGTTTAAGTAAATTAAAAGTGTGTTTGAGGTTTTCTTTTGTGCTGTGAGTAAATGAGACGTGAAAATGTTTTTGGGTAAGTGTGTAAATAATACAACTTAAAAAATACTTTATAAAATTCATTTAACCCCAATTTTTTGAACACCCACATCTGCCTTTCATTAAACAAAATTTAATGTCCATTTAAAATTATTTTACAATTAGGAAGTTGTATTAAAATCAGACTCGTGGAAATATTTAGGGGAAATTTAAAGAACTAAATTAAACTCATTAAAATTCATTTAATTGAATAAAAGCAAATTATGTTACCGAACTTACGGCCACTTCAATTGGGAATATTAAAATTTTTAAAAAATATTAAAGTTTAGGTGGATTTGCCCAAACATTTAATTAAGTAAAAAAACGATGTTGGATCATTCGTTGTAATTTAGTGTTTATTAAATTAGGAAAATACTTTGTGCCATCAAAGAAATAACATCCTATGAAAATACCACGCAAATAAAAGGGGACCAAAGGAAAGAAAGTAAAAAATTAGTTAACAACTTCGTAGTTTTCAAAAAATTTTGAAAAATATATATAGATTTTTTTCTGTACGCTTCTTAGATGGAAAAAATCAAATTTCTCCATTCGATTCTCCATTCTATTTAAATGGAGTAAAGTTTATTGGAGAAAAAATGGATGAGGGCAAACCAGTGTTGCCAGAAAATTTCTCTATAAAGTCTTCAAAATTGGGCAAAAATCTGCAAAATCTGGATAAATTTTTTTAAATTTTATGATTTTTTTAAAGAAAATTATTACAAAATCAAGTAAAATAAAATTATACAATAATAGGTCGATTATGGATAACAACCCAACTTCAGTTGCGTCGTCAGTTGCCAAAATTGTATTACGTACGACAACCGGCAACTGGCAACTAAAAGTTCTCAATTTTAGTTGCCAAAATGGCAACCTTAAATTTTGTGGCTGCTGTTGATTTTTTTCCTCATCACTGCTATATTTTTCTTAATCACTTTTCCCTTAATCATACAGACAACGTATATTGGCATTATGCATCAGCAATGCAACAAAAGAATAACGATGATACCGATAATATTCCTTATTTTTATAACCACATCTTTTATCAGAACCTGGGGCCAGCGTTTCAACTTTTTGATTTGAAAATGGTCCAAAAATAGCTGCTGGTATAAAACTTGGTATATCAAAGGCTTCATGCTCAAGACACGGAGAGTTGTAATTTTCAAGTGGATCTTTAGGTATTGAAAGTTTTATGTTTAGACTTATCGCCTTGGCTGCAACATGATGACAAACTTGAATTAAATTTACGAGTGTGTTCAGGCACATTTCTAACGAGATTGGATATTAATGTCAAAAAAATCCACTGGACAAAACCGTAGACATAATATAACAATTTTTTTTGTATTTCGTTTGTTATTTATTAAAAACTATTTGATTGTTTATATTTATTTCCAGTTGCTAGACTGTCAAAATTGCATTATCGGTAACTTTATGGCAACTGAAGAGAGATGCCTTACATAATACCAACTTTTTCCCCAGTTGCGTTGCCTTTCACAACGAAGGCAATGCAACTAAAGTTCGGTTGCTATCCATAATCGACCTATACATATTCGGAATTATTTATTAATATTCAACAGGGAAATAAAAGCATGTTTAGTCTTTACCTGAATACATTATTTAAAACCACTATAAAAAAATCGAAGAATTCAACGGCCGTAATATTTTTAAAAGACAATACCACCTTGGTATTGTAAAAGACAATCACCCCTATCGCGAATAATTATTCCCATGAAAAAACTCCGAAATTTGTCCATCGTGAATGATTCCAATAACAATTTACTTGTATTTTACGATAGAAATCATTTACGATAGAAATTTTGGGAGTTTTTTTATGGGAATAAATATTCGCGATAGGGGTGAATACCTTTGGTGGGAATCGAACACGCAATCCTCAGACTGGTAGATTACCATCGAGTGCCACGATTGCAGTACAAAAAAAATATAGTTTTATTTAATTTTATAAAGTCATAACTCTATAAAATTCCTGCAATTAACTTCTTGTTTATTTTTATTAAGAATAACTTGGCTAAACACTTGTTCCACATTAGAGGACGAATGTGGTAGAACAAAAATATAAAGCGAACAATTTTCGAAATATAAATAAAATTTTTGCAAAAGCTTGGCAAGGTACTACTGTCATTTTTGTTTACCAACTTTCAACTCGTAGTAAATTACTTGAGTACCTTAACTTAAATTGTCTATTAAAATTTTAGCTGTATCTTCTACGTTTTCCAGGGATGCAATATGTTTAATTTCATTAAATTGACCAAGTAAAGTTTCAACGTCTGAAGAATTGACAAAGATCAATAAAAAAGAGTTTGATATAAACACAGTCATTTCATAAAATCTGCAATTTGAGGAAGAAAATCAGCAAATCTCACCTAGCCAATTTTACGATAAAAAATCAGCAAAATGCAGAGAAATCAGCAAATCTGGCAACAGTGGGGTAAAGCAGCAATTGTCCGACTTAAAAACAACAAAGCCGCTCGTGCAGATGGAATGTCGGCAGAGATGTATAAGAGTGGAAGGAAAGAGCTGATAAAGTGCATGCTTTGGCTATTCTGCGCCATCTGGGAGTATGAAAGCAGGACTGTTATTTGGAACCTCATCTTGCTGTTCCCAATTCATAAAAAAGAAGACAAAACTATCGTGAAATAAGTCCCATCTAGCATATATTGCGAAAGATTAAAGACCAAACTCGACGAACTGATTCAGGCCTATCAGTGGACCAAATTCTGAATATCCACCGTTTTATCGACTACCGTTTTATTCGGGTATTTTTAAAAATATAGCCGGACATTACTTTTTTTAGCTTAATTAACTCTGAATATTTATTGGGGTAGATTATCGAAACTTAGTAAAAAAATATCTTACGGTCATAGGCTGTTAAAGCAATAAAATAAGAAAAATCGGACCAAGGAGAAAAAAGTTTCCTTTGAAGAACTAATTCCAACTCTGAAATCGACAAGAGGGTTTCGGCAGGGTGACGGCTCCTTCTCGACATTAACATCGTTGGAAGAATGGAGCGAAATGTTACGAGTGCTTTTTTCAGAATGGAGAAGTACTCGGCGAAGATGAGTCTAATGATAAATAAGGACAAGATCAAACTGATGTTTACATATGCTAGGCAAGCGTTGCCATGACGAAAAGGCGACATTGTGTAGGCAGGCAATTGCGCGGTTCCACCATCAATAGAAATAATGATATCAGTATCGAAATAAAGCGTAGGATTGTGCTGGAAAATATATGCAACTTAGGGCTGGACAGATAGTTTAAGATCAGATCTACATCTCTCTCGACGAACCAAAATAACATTGTACAACACACTCATTCAATTTGCTTCCTTATGGCGCTGATGGGTAGGTGGGCACTTGTGAAAGAATATGAAGAGATGCTGGGTGTCTATAAGAGAAAATCGGTGTTAACGAGGAATGATCCGTGAGCTGTATGAGCTATATCCCAACATGAAAGTAGTTAAGCGAATTAAAATACAGCGATCGCAATGACTGGGCATGGAAAACACAGATAGGCCGAGTCTCAGGTGGATGGACCACTGAAAGAAGACATTAAAAGAAGACATTAAATTTTTGCTATTATGAATTGCAGAAAGCACGCACTCGATCGAAGTGCTGGGAAATCGTTTATTAAGCTGGCCAACAACAAGCAATTGATGCCTACTATTGTTAATTATAATATATAAGGTTCTAAATCCAATATTATTTTAAAATAGTTATAAAACTATGGCTGGGGTTAGAATTTTAGCATGGTTCAAACAAACTGTGTTAAACTTGTTGCACATAATAACGCTGCAGCGCGTTGTTACTTCGAACTATACTCTTGTGCCTGGCATCCCACTGCCACTAGGCCATATTTATACTCATTTTGAAATATATTTCCTAAGAAAAACAATCGATTAAGAGATACATTTCCGTGACAGACAAACGAACTGATAAAAGAATTCCATTGGGACCCTTGGGAATTTAAAAACTCGTAAGAGAAGTTTACTAATATATGTATGTAGTTCGGAGATAAGTTTTTAAAACTTTGTGTGCAGGCTAAAGATTTTCCTTTTTGCAATCCGCAAACACACGTCTCTGCCGCTAAAGTTCTTTTGCATAATTATAAAGCTGGTACTAAATGTTTCTTACATTTCTTATGCACATTCTCACACATACACATACACACACATTATCATCACACTGAATTTCCCATTAATTCATGACTGTATTATGCACATATCGCACACGAAATCATAAACAGTCACAAAATTCAGGAGAGGCATAAATCTGTTTTAAACACTTGGTTGTAATTTTAAAATCAGATTTAGTTCCACAGAGACAGTATTTTTTCAGCTAAAAAAAAGAGTGGTGCTACAACCGAAATTTTCATGGTCGTTAGAGATTCGATCTGTAACCTGATTTATGAACAAAATACGATTTAAGTGTGCGATAAGCAGGTTTGTTATGTTGTTCTATATTCGTATTTAAGTGCCTCAAAATATTACAAACTGACCTGGCCGTTCTTTGAACTTTTCTTTATTCCATGTTAATTTACACTCACTCGCACACTTATATCTTGGTGCTTTCGCTGGTGTTCGTTATTTATACAATTTAATTACAGGTTTTTTATATGCATTTCCCTCCTTGGGAATGTTGGCGCTGCAGTCTTAGTCATTGGTGGTTGTTTCGTCCACCTTTTCATTGCCCTAACTGCATTATGAAAATATAAAAATAACGGCGGCAGGTTTAATCTTAAAATAAAATTTATAACTTTTTTGTTCTCTGTTCATGTTGTAATTAATATTAAAAATATTGAATTCATTGCAATTTGAATTGCTAGAGTTTAATGCATGTTTAATGGGCAGATATAGACGTGGAGACTTCAGCAAAAATTATATAATGGTATTTGGATAATGTAATAAAACCAATACTAATCATCGTTGCCTTCTTGTTAGCGTAGTTAGAACAGAATTCCTTTATGTCCTGATCACATGCAGGAGTACACTTTGATAGCAGGATTTTAAGAAGCGAAATCGTTGGTCTTGGGAAGGCATATGTGGATATTCCAACTCCTCCTTAAAAACAACTCTTATATCAGGATAACTGACTGTTATATAAATTTAAATAACTCGACTTAATCGCTCATATTTTAAAAATTTGTATCCAATTTTTGAATATTTGAAATTTTATTAGTCGAACTATTTATACCAATCATCAACAAAGGAAACAAAATTTTACGGTGTATCATATATACCAGGGGGTTACTGCGTATTTCGATTCTAAAGAAAAATTATTTAAAACACATTGTAAAAGACATACAAATTCGAGTGATTTTTCCGTCGAATCGAAATACTCAGTAACCCCCCAGGTTTGACTGATAACAAGAACTTAAAATCAGTAATAAAATCAGACAAAATACAATTTGCATACAAACCAAACAGCACAATAAACAAAATATTCACTAACATGAAAGATAAAATAGAAAAACAAAAACAATGCGTATGCGTAAATAAAGTGCAAAGGCAGTGATAAAGAAAGCTGTGATTTAATATATAGGGTGGTTAAATTTTAAGGGCCGATGTTGATTTTGAATAAAACACAAATTATTTAGGAAATTATTGTCATTTCTTTTTATTTTGATAATATTGGTATGGTTCAATTATGTATGGAAGAAAATATCGGCCAAATGGCCGCCGGAACCTCGGCGGCATACCTCCATCCGATGCTCCAAATTTTTGATGACGCTGAGGCATAATTGAGGTTCTATGAAGTTAATGTGCCGAATTATCTCATCATTTAGCTCTTGAAATGTTGCTGGCATCTTTGCTTTCAAATAACTCCAAAGAAAGAAGTCCAACGGTGTCAAATCACATGATCTTGGCAGCCAATTGACATCGCCACCACGTGAGATAACACGGCCATTGAATTTGTCCCGCAAAAGAGCCATTGTTTCGTTAGCTGTGTGGAAACCACATATCGTCCACATCTATTTATATCTTCCAATTCGGGCCATAAAGAGTATGTTCACGATAGCGAATTTCATTCACAGTAACTGCCTGACTGGTCTCATTTTGGAAAAAATACAGACCGATGATGCCGCCAGCCCATAAACCGCACCAAACAGTCACTCTTTGTGGGTGAATTGGTTTTTCGACAAACATTCATGAATATCATTCGCCCAAATGCGACAATTCTGCTTATTGACGAATCCGCTAAGGTGAAATTGTGCCTCATCACTGAAGATGATTTTTTTTTCGAAAATTGATCATCCAACGTTGCCATTTCTTGCCACCATTCTGACCATTGACGACGTTTGGAATGATCAAGAGGCTTTAGTTCTTGAGTGAATTGCACCTTGCAAGCGTGTTAATGCAAGTCTGTATGCATAATGACGAAGATCACGATAAGCATTTTGATTTAAACGCCCATTTTCATAATAAGCCTGAATAAGGTATTCAGGCGTTGCTCGATTGTTTATCTTTCCATGGTTCAAATTGAGTTAGTCTGAAATTGAGAAATGTCAAATCAAGTGCAGAAAAAAATTTGACGTTTAGGTGTGGTTCACATTCAACATCGGCCCTTAACCACCCGATACATGGAAATAACAAAACGTACATTAGAAACAAGGATGAGTGAACATCAAAACGATATTACGAAACAGAAAGACACAACAGCATGATCACAACACATACATGTGACATGAAGCGTATTTTCAAAAAGTCAATATTTTAGATGTAGATAGAAAGGAAAAGAAAAGGTTCACAATAGAAAGCCTACGCCTTCAGCAGACCATCAACAAAACCATGAACTTAAAAGAAGACACAGACAACATAAACACAAACTACAGTGTTGCAATAAAGAAATTTTAAATTGTGGTATTCAAATTAAGTTGTATTTGATTTTTAAGTTAATGTTTATTTTTTTTGTAATTTGTAAACATCTTAAATTGGTAATGTGATCTATGTTATGTTGCAAGTTAATTATTTTGGTGTATATTTTTTGTAATAATATAGGGTTTTAATTTCTAATTTAACAAATATTGATGAAACTTTGGGTAAAACTGCAATAAATAAGTTTTTTATTGACATAAACTATGTTAGGTCTAATCAGCTTAAGATTACTTAATCAACAACATAAAATTCTAATCTGGCCAATGATTACAAACAACCTTAATACTAAACGTTTACTATAAATTGTATTCATTTTTGCAAATGATTTAGAGACGTTGAATTATTATTTTCATGCTCATAATAATACTTTTCTTGAAACTAATTCGTTTAATCGGATTATTAGTTTTTGTTTTTAATAAACACTGACGTAAATTTACCTTTTAAATTTTTTTACTGAGCAGTTGTATCTATTTTAAAATCCTTTTAAATCTCTTTGATGTTTCCCATCGCTATGTGTTACGTATTTTAACACGTCACACAATAGCAGATAGCAATGAAATGATTTTTCCACTATTGTTCTTTTTTTTCGATGCAGTGAAAAAAAATTTGTTTATTCTTCACGCACTATTGAATTTAAGAAAATATTTAAAAATTTATGATTTTGCAATAATTTGTACAAATAAAAATCTATATATATAACTGTAGCAGGACCATTTCTGTACATATAATATTTTTTTGAAAATTTGAAGATGGTAATCAAAATGGAATATAAGACACCACTTTTTACAGTTTTTAGAATTTTTGTCCGTCTGGCTATGATCGCATCACGTAAAAACTACTGAATGAATTTTAATAAAATATTATGAGGAGATACTTTAGCATCATGGTTTAAATATAGGATGCTTTTTCCCGTAAAAATGTCTTATTTCCAAGAGAAAATAGAGAAAAAGCAGAGAAAGTACGTAATTTTACCGATTTAGTAGTAGTGAAAACTTGGCAGCACTTTTTATTTTTGTCAGCAGGAAATTTTAAACACAATTTACAAAACTCTACGATAATTTTAAAATTTTATATAAAGTATATGTTTCTGAGAAATTACCCAGAGATGGGTACCTTTATATAAACTAAATACATAAACCAAATCTGAAGCACTATAAAAGTAAAAGTCTTAAAATTTGGTGTGGATTACTTTTAAAGCAAAATTATACAATATATTGCGTTGAGGCCACGTCGCACAGTGCTTTGTTCCCATATAACGTTAGGACATGAAGGAATTGACACAGAGTTTTGAAACTTTGCAGGCAGTTATATTTAACCTAATTAAGATAAATTTTAGTTTTTGAAAAAATCTGAACAAGGACACGCCTAACGCCCATGTTCCAAAAAGCAAATGTTTTTTTAATTGCTATGTTATTTAATAAAAAAAAAAATGTAAAATTATAGGTTTGTTAAACCCATTGTTAAACCCATTGCTCTTGAAAAAAGGACTCTTGATTCTGTCAAATGTCCTTTATAGAACAAATGCAATAAATCTTATAAAACACGCATACTCACGGTGAGAACAAATTTATTCACACACGATCACGCTCACGTTACGCTACACTATGCACGTTACTCTGAGGGTTACTTGTGCAAAGTTTCAAGGCTCCATCTATTGTAGCTCTCCAGCTACACGATAATAATTTTTACCTTTGTATGGGAGGTACTACGCCGACTATTACAATCCAGTCTATCTTTCTCTAAACTATGTACGTTGATATAGAGGTTCCTGTTGCAAAATGTCATGGCGCTACCTATTACTCTTACCAAGATAAGCGATGATAAATATTTACTTTGTATGGGAGGTATCACGCCCACTATTCCAATTCAGTCTAGGTTTCGCTAAACTATTAACATTAATATAGAGGTTACGGGTGCGAAAATTCAAGACGCTGCCTATTACTGTTACCAAGATATACGATGATTAATATTTATTTTGTATGTACGCCCACGTCGAATATCAAAAAAATAAGTACCCTATTTTACCATCCGTATATCCAATAACAAACTGTGTAAATTTCAGAAAGAGTGGTTCATTGGTGTAGGCAGCTATTGCTTTCCCGACAAACAAACAAACAAACAAACACATTTTGTGCTTTATATATATCGATAAACAAAATGGATACATAAAAAAAGTAAAATTCAAAAAATTATTTGCAACAAGCATTTCAAAACTGTTTTAACCAAATTTTTTATCTTCTATGAGTGTCTAACTTTCCACCAAAGCAAAATAAACGCTCCACTTGTGCAGAGGAAGGCAAAGGCGTGTTGAATTTTAAAAACATATGCCTAATTACTGGTTATTTGTTAAGACAACCCAATTTAGTCTCAGAATCCAGTAGAGAAGTATTTAATTCTATTCGTATGCTATCATTTTTAACCGACTTCAAAAAAGAAGTAGGTTATCTATTCGTCTGAATGTTGCTTTCTTTTTATGTATGTAACCGCAGAACTCAGCCATTTCTGAACCGAATTTAAAATTTTTTTCTTTATTTGAAAGGTTTTGCTTTCAGGTTGGTCCTATTTTAAAAACAGTTCATTATATTAAAAATTAAAGGGTGTCCCATACAACATACATTTTTTTACGTGTATTAAGAACCGTAAAGGGCACCAAGTTAAAATTTTAAATAATTGCGTGTCGCTATAGCTCCCAACAGCAGAAATTAATAAAAAAATAAATTTAAAATTTAAAGGGTGTCCCCATAGGTGACGTAATTTGACCTATTTGGGCCTATCTTTTGAAGCGTTATCGACAAAATCTTGAAAATTTTACTGAATGTCGATTACTATGACCGTTATAATAAAATGTATAAATATTCAACATTTTAAATTAAAGGGTGCTCCAATAGTTCCTTTAATTTGATGTATATGGCCATACTTTTGAAGAGTTGTACACAGACCGCTGAAATTTACAAAGAACCTGTATTGCTAAGTCAGCTATAACAAAAAGTAAAAAATTTTAATTTCTAAATAAAAGGGTGTCCCAATAGTTAATGTAATTCTATGTATGTGGCCAAACTTTTGAACTGTTATAGACAGACAGCTGAAATATACAAGGAACCTGTATTGAAAAGTCCACTATAGCAAGTATATAGTGAATTTAGAAATTAAAGGGTGTCCCCATAAATTATGTAATTTGATCTATATGGCCCTATCTTTTGAACCGTTAAACACAAACACTTGAAAATTAGTCAGAATATCCACTACTTTCTCTGGTATAATAACAAGTATAAATATTTGGAATTATAATGTAAAGGGCGTCCCAAGAGTTCATGTAATTTGACATATATGGCCAAACTTTTGAACCGTTATAGACGGTTGAAATTTATAAAGAATTTGTATGCCCAAGTCCTCTATAACAACAGGTCTTTTATTTAAAATTGTAAATTAAAGGTTGTCCCAATAGGTGATGTTATTTGATCTATGTGACGCTATCTTTGACACCGTTATAGACAGAGGCTTGAATGGTGTCCCCATAATAGACGAATGCTGATGAAAATAGCTTAACTTTTGAACAGTAATAGGGAGAGGCTTGACATTCACATGGTCTTTACTTTTTTCCCTCTAATTTTCGTGCATCTTTTATTTGGTTTAAATCTAATTCTTACAGATTACTTCTTACATTTTTATTTTAGAATTGGTGCCCTTCTATCTGTTTTGAAGTCGGTTTATTTTTTTGCAAGAATTATGTTCTACTATTGAAGGAAGACTAGATATTTAAACAATCGTTTTATTTACTTTGTCAATTGCACTAATATCTACGAATCTAATTTATCTAGTACTGTTCGAACTGACTTTGAAAATTTTTATATAACTGTTATATGGTATTAATAATTAATTTGTTACGATTATGTAATTTGTTTCAATACTGAAGTTGATTGATAGTATGAATAAATGCAGTTTTTTATTGATTGCAAATAAAAATGTTGCAATCAATTGAGTGAGTGAAGAATTCTCGCACTAAATCTGCGCTGAGTCATAGTGCAAAAATTGCATTATCTCTTAGCTGCAAAAAAATAGTGCAATAATTTATTTTGCAATATGATTTAGTGGTAGTGCAATGCTGATTTCAATCAAAATGTATTGCCTACCCCCATTTATGATCCCCATAAAATACATACGTATTTTGGTGTATATAGGTATCTCTTGGGCCATAATAGGCAGACGCTAGGAATTTATACAGACTTTACATCTTTGCCTGCGACCATAAAAGGTAAAAATATAATATTAACAACTAAATGGTGAACCAAAGCTTTTATTTTTTTAATTGTGCTTACAGAATTTATTTGAAATCAATTTTATGCAAAATTTTTTTCTGTGTACTTTAAGAATTTTATTAGCTTCATTGCATTTTCTAAACATTTTCATCGTTTTGATGTATTTTGATTATTTTCCCATTAAAAATATTCGCTATACTTGTTTACTATTTTTAAGAATTTAGCATACAAATTGCCATGTTCTCACATGCAACATATATGAATAGTGATTGAAAAATAATAAATAGTGAATAGGAATTTGAAATGCATTCAAATATACAAAACATACGAACGAACAAATATACATTTGAAAATGTTAATACATGAGTGAGTAAATGGAGTGAGTGAGTGAGTGAGTGTTCAGTTTATTTATTTTTGGGTTTTCTTTTTTTTAGTCTAGTTTTCTATTCTTGCACATTTATGCAGATGGGGGAAAAAATATAAGCAAGGAGTTGAGAAATATAAATACAAAAACCTTATTAGAATCTTTAAAATGTTAGCAGTTCAAAGATTGCCTTTATTAATACGTAAGGACATGTGTAGGTGATGGTTCAGACAATTATTAAGTTTTAAATTAAAAAGTAAAAAATTGTATAGAGCATTTTATACTACACTTATTCTTCTTCTTCAGTAGTATATTTGTGTACCTTCGGTGACACTTTTTTCATACAAACCAATGCTCCAAGGGCGTGGCATATTTTGCTCCCGCCCACTTTTTGTACTAACCAATCAGAAGAGAGCAATTGTCATTTATTTTCTATGTTAGTCAATCAAAGGAGAGAGAGATACAGATAGAGAGAGGAAGAGAGAGAGACAGATAGTGAGAGGAAGAGAGAGAGAGGAAGAAACAGGCTCTAGAGCTCCGCCCACTTTTATGAGAGATCATCAACAATTTTTGATAATTATGTTTCTTTATGTGTTTTTTGTAGTTTTGAGGGTTGATTTTGTATGTATGTATATGAGAAAATTCCAATTGGAATTTTTTGTGTGTTAAACACCTGCATTGGGAAATTGTGTACGATTTTAGGTAATGAGAATGATCGTTGACAATGGATATTTTTGTGGGTGTGTGTTTTAAGTTTTGAAGGTTGTTTTTGGTTATAGTTAGAAGATTTTCTTTGTTTTTGGGGTTTTATACTACCTGGTTGTTTAAATTGATTAGTTTGGTGTGTGTGTTTTTAAGACGTGATTAATATTAATGTAGCTGATTGCTTTTAGTTTTAGGGGTGGATTTAGTTTTTGATATTTGTATATTGTTAAAACTAAAATGAAGTTTGTGTCTCTTTTTTTCTTTTCTAAAAGGTGATTGGTGATGAGTAGTGGGTAGGGAAAATTATTATCATATATTTTATATTAGTGTGTATTAAAATTTGATTTTTCTGTTGCTTTCTATTTTACTTTGCTTTCTGAATGGGATTTTCTAATTGGAAAATAACTGATGTTAAAAAATATATTTTAAATTGGTTTTTGAAATATATTTACAAGATTTTTAAATTGGAAAATAATTGGTATTCCAAATGGTTTCTATATTCTTTTTATAATCAAATATGTCTCTCTTGAGATTACTAAGTACTTTTGAGTTTACAGTGTTTGCTTAAGGTGTTTTACTACCAATTTTTTAGTCAAACTAAATGTGCATTTATAATCTTTCAAGGACAATTTTTATGAGTAACAATAATTTTTCCAATGCTCAAAACACACCTTAGAAAAATTTAAGATTTCTCTGTAGGCAATAAGATAGTTAAAAAAAAAAAAGTACAAATCCAAAAATGATGACCACCTACTTATTTCCTAAAAGAAAAAAAAAAAAAAAACATGAAACTATTTAAAATAGAAAGAAAAAAGATACACATAATTCATATTTATATATTTTTGTATTTCATTTATTATCCATTCGTAAATATAACCTATGGATTTTTACATCAGTCTTAATTTTATCTTTCGCCAATTGTAATTTGATATGTAAATAAAAAATATTGTTTTACTGTAAGTTTATTAATTTATTTTTTACTATTAATAGGAAGTTTTTTTTTTGTTTTTAATATATATTTTATTTATTTAACTTTAGTTATAAGAAATAGCATTAAGCACATGATATGTAAATATTCTATTTATAAGTTCATTATTTCTTATAATATACAAATAAAAACCTTTATATATATATATATATATATGTATATGCTTATAAATAAAAATATGTATATTTTACAAACAAATAAAGGACATGTGTTTTTATTTTAATGTAAATTTTCTTTTTTCAAGTAAAAGAGCATTCCTTAAAGCACAAACACCATAGCTGTGATAACTGCAATAATGATATTCTGGATAATTTAATGCCATCTGTTTGAAGCTTTTACACCCAGTATCTTCAATATTAAAAACTCTTTTTTGTAGCATTTTTTCTAACCACTTTCTTTTTTCTTCACCCTTAATATAGATTTTCGAATATTTTACATTATCTTTTAGAAATTTGCATACACTCCCGAAAGATACTGATCCATCATTCCAATTCAGATGATGGTAATTTCTTATTAACCAATTCGCTTCTTGCTGCTTTTTTGCTGATAAGTATTTAAAATCGAATGGTGATTTTATGATGAAATTGTTGTGTTCCTTAGAATTGAAAACAATTGCTATTTCCTTTGCAATGAATCTATTATAGTTATCCTTAAAACCTTGCAAGTCGACGAAAATTATATTATCTCTCATATTTTACAATTTACAAAACTTTACGAACTTGTCCTTTTAATGGTATATATTCTATTATGCGATCGTGAATGAGAATACAGTAAGCTGATGTATTAGCAGGAATGTTAGTAGCGGTTTCAAATTCAATTTTTATATCAATAGGTCCGCTACCGATAGATTCGTTTTGATAACTGACATCTATTACTATTATTGGTGCTTGGTTTTTGAACTCTTGTGATGTGAGAAGTGGTTGGGGTTCCTTAAAGTAGTAGTTTTGTTGAAATCTTAGATACATATCATATAAAACAGCATAACGTTCATTTTTAAATTTTATATTTAGATCATCGTAAGGATATGATTCTGAATTTAAATGCACTTTCAAATTAGTTAAATCACAATGTACAAATTTATTTTCATGTTGAAAAGCAATTAGAATGAAACGGGGGCGTTCTCTATTTGCAGCCATTTTAACATTCAAAATATGACTAGTTCCTACATTGAGTTGTGGATTAATATGACAATCCCAACTACGAAATGCCATGGGTATAGAAGCACCAGCATTAATTAATTTAATCATATTCAATTTACTTAGATCGGATAGTTGTACATGGGGAATTCTCCATGAAATATTTGAAATTCTCAATTTGGCTTTGTCAGTGGAAACACTTGAATACAAAAGATCTCCATCATTCTTGTTGCGCAAAAGAATTAACTCATGTTTACCATTTAATATGATTTTATTATAGTCTTCAGCAAATCCTAGAAGAATTTTAAGAGGCACATAGAAATTAAAATAACCATTTATAAGGTTAACATTATCAATTTTGTTCCATCCAGCATTGTGCATGCCAATGCTTTCTGTTGGTGATAAAGAAACTAAATTTTTTATTGTACTTGAAGTCCCCAAATGCCTTGTATGATCAATTTCAATACCATTAAGTTCATATCGAATTTCATCAAAGAGATATGCAACAAAATTATTTTTAACCTTAAAATTGGATGAAGAAGATTCAAATTTTTTATTGTTATCATCTACAATACAGCCTTCTACGTATATAAAACTTTCACTAGGTAGAATATATAAATCTTGATTTTGTATTGAAATGCGGATTTCATCATTATTATTATAAGATTGTAGGTATGGTGTATATGTGTGGTAATCCTTTTTAATTATACTTTCATCCGATAAGGGTTTATCAAGAACATCTAATATTGAAGACATTATTTTTTCAATATAAATTTCAGAGACCTAAGAAAATTTTTATTCGCTTGAGATAGATTGCTTCGTTGTAATGACCTCTTTAATTGAGATTTAGGTTGCAAGAATATTTTAGGTGCGTATGTTATTTTGTTTTTGTATATTATCATTATTTAGTCGCCCTTAAATGTATTCGAATTGTGATTTGCTCTTTTCGGAAATTAATTAAATCTCCGTGCTGATCAACTACACGTAAAGTTAGTGAGCTTATCTCTCGGCAGTTCACTGGTAAATAAATAAGATTTCTCGGATTCTCATCAATTTTATACCCTGGTGGTACGTTAATCCCAAACTCATGTAGTGTATGTGATGGACAAGTATTCATATAAGTATTTGCTACTATATTACACTCAATTCGCAAGAGATTGACTTTGAATATGTTAACTGGAAGATCTGAGTAGTGATCCTCATTAGCATGTAAAACTTTTTTATTGAATCCTAAAAGTTTTCCAATAGTATTGCTCTTATTAAAATATATATGCTCTTTCGAGCTTCTAATTCTAACTTGCATCGTGGTGTTTTTAGCTTCTATATCAATTTCATTTTCTGAACTATGACTTTTGTATTGTTCTTTAATGTAATCAGCTATATCATTTAACTCATAAGATCCAATTGGTATTTCAATTAGATGATCACCTATATGAAAATGATTGTTATATATGTCCACATTTGGAATACTGTTGTAGGAATGAAAGTCAGTTAAAGCACACTCATAATCCCCATTCAAACAAATTGGAGGAAAGTAATTAGCTGTTAGCTCCGATGACGTAGAGTTCAAACTTAACGTTATTGACATTATGACATTTAAAATGTAAATAAAGAAAACTTGGCACAATACTGGTTTATTTATTCGTTTTATTTTTTCTATTTTGGATATAAAAACTTACTAAATACATTTTTTTTTTTTTTATTTTTCTTAAAATTACAATATTTCATTTTTATTAATCCAAGAATTGTGTTGATTTGAAAATCCCAACCATTTTACATATGCTTTCTCTCCTCTAGTTTTAAGAACTTTTTCAACTAGAAATATATCGGAAAATTGAGTTTTGGTAAGTTCTTCATCATAGAATCCACCTTTAATAGGATTTCCTCGATAGTCTTCCAATAGGTATGTTGTTGGATATGTATTTTTAACTGTTTTAATTTTAAAAATTTCGGTTGTCCAATTTGGGGTATACCCCTTTTCAAAAATGTGTTTATATTTACTAATGCGTACATAATCTCCTACATTAAATTTAGATACTTTGTAAATTTTTATGTGGTTGTAGGCTGTATTTAATAATTTATATTCATTTGTAGAATTGACTTTAATTGGGGGCATTTTAATAGTGCTGTGTACTTTTCTATTATATGTATCGATTAAATCCTTGTAGATACCAAGCCAATAATATGAACCATTAAAACTAAATTCTTTCCACATCATTCCTTTTAATGTTCGATTAAATCGTTCTACTATTGACGCTTTCATTCTACTAAACGTTGAGTAGTGATTAATATTATATTAATTCATAAGATTTGCAAAATGTTTATTGAAAAATTCTTTGCCATCATCGGTCTGCAAGTTTTTCGGTATCCGACCCAATTTGAAGATTCCTCTCATAACTTGCGTCACCTCTAGTGCAGTTTTATTTTTAAGTGGTGCAGCCCAAGCATATTTTGAGAATGTATCAATTACAGTTAGCAGATATCTATAATTTTTATTATATAAGGCATAGTTCCCCATTTCAACTAAATCTGCTTGCCAAAGATCATCTATACCCTTCATCACAACTCTTCGACGTCTAAAATTTTTTCTTGCTTGTTTATGTAGCTCATTTACTAAGTCTCTTTTTAAGCTTGTCATTATTTTCGAATTGGATTGTTTTCAGTTGATACATTTAAAGCAACTGATATAACCATATCCCTAGGAATTTATATTCTTCTCATTAGTATTTTATATAGATTCGTATTCGTAATTCTTCAAGGTATTATTTATTTCTTCACTTTCGTTCATTGATATGAATGTATGATTTTGTACTTCATAAATTTGTTTACTTAACTTTTCAATTTGTTTATCAAAAAGTAATTTTATATCATTAATTTTCTCATGAATTTCATCAATAACTCCTTTTAAATGTATAACTATTTCTTCTCCAGATTTTGTAATTTGAGATTGCAAAAACATTTTATTGATAGCGTCACTGTCTTCCAAAGCATTCGCCACATTTTTAATCCTCTTGCTTTGTACGTCAATGTTGTTAGTTGTATCCATAAAAAACCCCAACACTTTAGATACATTTTTCATTGAAATATTATCGCTTGTATCATTGAGGTAGTGTCCGAATTTATCGATGGACATGATTCTATTAGACTATTTTTCAATTATATTTGCTTCATACAATTCTTCAATAATTGATACAATCTCGTTGTTATGATTAGTGTGGCCTGCACCTTGCGATGCGAGTAATAGTCTAAGTCGATCTACCAACTCATTTGGATCATCCTAATATATATAGTTTGGTTTATGAGAGTTTAGGTTCATCAAACCATTTCCCGTGTAATTACCCTTTCTTGAAATTGGTGATGGTATTGCCAAACTACTCTCGCTTTTTTCTTTAAACAATTTTCCAATAATATGTTTGTACTTATATGCTCTCGTTCCTTTAATTGGACCAGCAGATTTGTAGTCTCTCCTGTGAGCATTAGTGTTGATTAGTATATTTTTGTAGATTTCTAGTTCAGATTTGTCATAGTTTTCTGGTGTTTTGTGAAACATTGAGGAGAACAAACCTGGTGTTAGAGCCCATATTTGATTTCCAATTTCAATTTTATCTTTGCTTATTTTGATGTTGCTGTCACCGAATTTCCATTCATTATTAAGACCCTTATGAGGACCATAGAGAGTATCTAACTCATTTCTATTTTCCAAAATTGATAAGTCATTGTAAGACTCTTCATTATTTGAATTCTCTATAGTTTCAGACTGAGAGTAAAAATCATCATCATCACCATTATCATCATGAATAGCATCAAATGATATCCCTTTCTTAAATGATGTTTCTTCTATAACTTTCTTTGGGGTACTTGTCTCTAAATTGAATTGTGACTTGTTAAAGGGTAATCTTCTAATATTTTTATTTTCTGTTTGAAATTCATGGTTTTCTGTTTTCGGTATTTTTTTAAAGTTAGAGATATGAGTATTAATAATTGTTTTTAGGGGATCTGTTATAGGTTTAAATGTATCTTTAAGTTGTTCTTGTGTATCTACGTCATCAATTTTTATACTGCGTAACTTTTTCTTTAATACATTTCTTGTCCTTATCAATTCCTTTAAAACTTTTTCATCCATTTTCATTTAGCTCTTCTATGTAGTTTTATAAATAAGTTGATAAAACACAACAAAAAATAAACCGAATTTATAGAGCGAGATAGGTTATTTCACTAAAAAAGTTGTTATAGTATGTTTAAAACTAGGTTTAGCACTAAAATATATGTGCTGATTGAAGTACTTTATATTGTTATGAAATAGTCAAATAGCTTTCTGTAGCGCCCATTATTTATTTCATCATCTTTACTTATCATCAAAAATCCAAATTTATCCTTCCAACATTCTTGACAAATTTCATGAAACTTCTTAAAATCCATGTCACTCGAAACATGATCTCTATAAACATGTTTCATGTTTGTTTCATCTTGTTTAAACATTATAATAACATTAGCATTGTCTCTAATCAAATGCTTAGGAATTCTTGTATAAGTTTGACATAAATAAAAAGAATCAACATTTTTATGTCGACCCATGCAAAAAAATGCGCGTATGTTATTCTGCTTCTCACACGCAACATCATCAAAAATCATTATTGAGTTGCTTTTAGCTTCATTGGGAGATATTACAACTTCATTATCTGAAAACGTGTAATATCCCATCCCTCTAATTGGGTATATTAGCTTCCTCAAGTATTCATACTTTGGTTGGTATAGTGACTTTGAATATAAGTAGATGTTTTTAAATTTAAGACCATTAGGACTTTCTAACAAGCTTATCATAACATTAGTCTTTCCACAGTTTGAAGGACCAACTATAAGCGCGCGAATAGTATTAGGTAATAAGGAACTATGTCTTGTTTTGGGGTTGACACTCGAAGAAGTATCAATATTGCGAACAAAAATTTGTTTATGTTGTTTAACTAAACGCATTTTTATAACTGAATGTAATAAAAAAAATGTTTTATTTTAGTACTTATTATAG
Organism: Phasia obesa; assembly: GCA_949628195.1. Lineage (NCBI taxonomy): Eukaryota > Metazoa > Arthropoda > Insecta > Diptera > Tachinidae > Phasia > Phasia obesa. The sequence goes on along the minus strand of OX451215.1, from coordinate 99,031,153 downwards.
AATAAAATGGTTATACTATATAACCAGGAAGTTAATTATAACAAAACATTCATTGGAGAAGGTTTAGTAGATAATATAATAAACTCCTTGCCTGTTGAAATTCATCTTCCTGGCTATCAATATTGTGGACCTGGAACGAAACTAAAGAAACGTCTAGATCGAGGTGACAGAGGAATAAACCCTTTGGATGTTGCTTGTAAGGATCACGATATAGCTTATTCCAAAAGTAAGGATATAAAGAAAAGACATCAAGCGGATAAAATTCTTGAACATAAAGCTTGGGAAAGAGTTTGGTCAAAAGACAGTAGTCTTGCCGAGAAATCGTTTGCATATTTAGTTACTAACACGATGAAAGCTAAAACCAAATTTGGTTTGGGGATGAAAAAAAAGGCGTGTGTAAAACCTTCAAAAAGAAATAATTCAAATGGAAGAAAGCTTTTCATTACATCAATAAAAAATGCAACAAAAATAATAAAAAAGGAAAAACCTGAAGATATTAATTCTGCTATTAAGATTGCTCGTAAAGCTATTAACAGATCGTTTAAGGGGAAAAAGTCTCAAGTTATTGTACCACGTATAATTAATGTCCCAAAAATTGGTGGGGTATTACCTATAATTCCAATTCTTACTGCCTTGAGTGCAATTGGAAGCCTAGCGAGTGGAGGTGCTGCTATAGCAAAAGCTGTAAATGCTGCAAGGAATGCCAAACATCAACTTGATGAGGCAACAAGACATAATAAAATTATGGAACCTGTAGCAATGGGGAAGGGTCTTTACCTAAAACCATATAAGAAGGGATATGGATTGGTTTACGATAAAAATCCAAAAAACTTTTAAAAATGCTACCTGATAGACCATTAACGGATGTCGACTTGAGAAAATTTTCAACCAATATTTCACACTTTAGAGGAGTATTTATGTTGGATACACTACCAAAACGACCGAGGAAAAGAGAATGTGGTATCATCAATTTAGATTTATCATCAGGACCTGGAACACACTGGGTGGCATATTACAAAAACAATCAGCAAAAAGAATATTTCGACAGCTTTGGAAATTTACATCCTCCATTAGAATTAGTTAAATATTTAGGAAAAAATATAAAATACAACTACAATCAATATCAGAAGTATAATACATTTAACTGTGGTCATTTATGTCTCAAATTTCTGTATGAAATAACGAAATGGAAATAAATTAAACGACAAAAAATTAAATCTTTGAAACTATGTGTATATTTTATTTTGCTTGGTTTATTATATAATTTTTATTTGATTAAATATTTTAAAAATTTATTCCCAGATGGGATACTGTGCATTAGGTATAAATTGCACAACCTCATCGAAGGTATTTAAAAATAAATTTTTCTCTCCCTCTCTGTACACGCAATATATTCCAGTACACAACGCGTTAACCTCCTCATCGGTGAGTGAATTGTATCGGTTTGGTAAAAACATGATGTTGTTGTCCAGCTCAATCTGCAGACAAGTACCATATTTGGTTGTCACCCGTTTTGCATTTATGATTGGGTATTTGGATGAAATTTTGAGATCCTTGATGTGTATCATCGTTTTATTATTAAGACCATTAAATTTTTTAATTAAATTTTTGGTGGAATCCATTTTTTTTTTAACTTAACAGCTTGACTTCTTTTTTTATTATAATACTCTAAAAATATTTCCACCTATTTATCTTTAAATAAAATTGATAAAAATCATAGGTATGAATATGAGGAAAAGAGATAGTCAAATTCAATATTGAAATAAAATCTAACCGTAATATTGGATCTTGTAGAAGTAAAAGAAAGAAAAGGTAAAGGTGGAGTAAATTATTACATCAATTCTTTAGAAATTAAAACACAAATGTTAAAGTGAGGGAGTGAAAGAGATAACAACATTCGTTGTAAAGAAATATGGTGTAATATAAAAAATCTATTGAAAATTTTCATGCACCCAACTTATGCATAAAAATCGTAAATATCTATTACTCACCAAAGTACCATCGAGCGAAACGAAGAAACGAAGAAAGAATCAATATGACCCCACTTTGTATAACAATTGAAAATTTCTTAAATAACTTTAAAGAAATTTTGTTATATGAACATAAAGAGGCCGTGGATTTTTTTATTTCAATGCTGGAAGAAAATAAGGAATATGGTGTGGGAGATGGAGAAGAGGATGTCAATCGAGGTCATTTCGCATGTTGCCCTTGGTACACCGAAAGCTGTATGGAAGGTCCAGACACATGTAGGTGTACTTACTTTCACATTAGAAAAACTAATGTGTTAAATATAATAGATCTATATAATAAGATATTCAATGTTAAAGAAAATTAAATAAATATACTAAATTTTATTTTATTCATTTTTTATTTTATAATATATTATTAATAATTTTTCATACGAAATTTTGTAATAAAATGTCTTATGTAAATATTTATAAAAAAAAATACTAAAAAATAAAAATATATCGTATAAAAATGAAAATATTCACTATCTTGGTTTTTTTTTTTTTTTGGAGATTATAATAAAATAGGTAATAAAATATAATTGGTTATTTATGATGAATCTATATTAAACTCTTAATTTTTATGATGAATAGCACAACAGGAAAAAAAAACAACATTGTGAATGAATTCATTGGTTAATGTGTGTGTGTAAATGATACCCAAATTCTTGGTACCAGAGATATTTATTTATTTATTTTAAAAATATTATTCCTTTTAAAACCCACAAAAATCAAATGTCTTGTTTTTATTTCTACCTTCTTTTTTCTTTTGTGTGTTATTTCTTCCTATTTTCTAATACTTGTTCTTCCTTAGTTTTGTAACCTATGTGCATGTATGTGTATAGGAATTAAAAAAGGACCAAATTCTAAATTATAATACACACACACACACAACACCTGCACACATTTCATTTCTTCAATCATTACGTGATTAGGATATGAAATGAAATAATTACGTATGGGATGATCATGCTCATTCATGTTTATATATTCAGTGTAAACTATTATCATAAAATAAAGATTTAATTCTTAGTAGTCTGATTAAATCATGATCGTTCATGCTTAAAAATTAAAATATTATTGATTATTATGAAATAAATATGCTACATACATAGCTAGCTAAGTTTAAACTGAACTATCAATATTACACCTGCTCTTCATTTTATTCTTTAACACTAATGTGATTTCAATTAGAAATAAAATAATAATTATTAGCGTTGTTATCATGTTTATTCATGTTTAAAAATATTACCGGTTATTATGAAATAAAACGAGCAACATACGAATTACCAATGTAACACCTGAACTTGAGATTATACTGGAGGAAATATACTAAATACTTTTATTTTAAGTTATACTGTTTTATTATGTTTTCTTAATATAAAGATATTTAAAGTATGAAACAAACGTCAGTTTATGTTTTAATTTCAATGAGTATGGAGAATAGATTAAAAAATTTGTTGCAGCATGGTGAAAGACGAAAGTCTCAGTTATATGATGTTGTGTTTGAATTTGAATACTTCCTTAATTTAAAATTAAAGATTTCATGTGGATTTTCTACAACATTAGGCTTTAAACCGATTGTATGGCTGCATTATAAGCAAAAGCAGTTTATTGGATTGGATAGAAAGGAGTGGTTACATTTAATGAGCTACAAGGAGTATATCCACAACATGCTGAATCATAGTGATTTTTTAAATTCAATAAATCTTATTGATAATGAAATTGATACGGACGTGCATTACAGTTTTCATCACAAAAGAGGTGTATGTTATTTAGTTGTTAAACAAGGAATTTATAAAATAAAAATTGATTCAGATACTTGGAAATCATTAACTCGAATTGGAATATTTTTAACATCAATATTATGTTGGAACAGTATTCTGCGTAAACAAATACTTCATTTCTACTACGAGTATTATATACCGACTTGCTCTGCTTTAAACAAAACGAATATTCAGTTGTGTGAAATAAATGGGATACAGGAAAAAGACATACAAATTGAATTGACACGGCTCTGTTATGAAATTGGACAAAAAATGAAAGATAAAATTAAGACTGATGTAAAAATCCATAGGTTATATTTACGAATGGATAATAAATGAAATACAAAAATATATAAATATGAATTATGTGTATCTTTTTTCTTTCTATTTTAAATAGTTTCATGTTTTTTTTTTCTTTTAGGAAATAAGTAGGTGGTCATCATTTTTGGATTTGTACTTTTTTTTTTTTTTTAACTATCTTATTGCCTACAGAGAAATCTTAAATTTTTCTAAGGTGTGTTTTGAGCATTGGAAAAATTATTGTTACTCATAAAAATTGTCCTTGAAAGATTATAAATGCACATTTAGTTTGACTAAAAAATTGGTAGTAAAACACCTTAAGCAAACACTGTAAACTCAAAAGTACTTAGTAATCTCAAGAGAGACATATTTGATTATAAAAAGAATATAGAAACCATTTGGAATACCAATTATTTTCCAATTTAAAAATCTTGTAAATATATTTCAAAAACCAATTTAAAATATATTTTTTAACATCAGTTATTTTCCAATTAGAAAATCCCATTCAGAAAGCAAAGTAAAATAGAAAGCAACAGAAAAATCAAATTTTAATACACACTAATATAAAATATATGATAATTATTTTCCCTACCCACTACTCATCACCAATCACCTTTTAAAAAAGAAAAAAAGAGACACAAACTTCATTTTAGTTTTAACAATATACAAATATCAAAAACTAAATCCACCCCTAAAACTAAAAGCAATCAGCTACATTAATATTAATCACGTCTTAAAAACACACACACACAAACTAATCAATTTAAACAACCAGGTAGTATAAAACCCCAAAAACAAAGAAAATCTTCTAACTATAACCAAAAACAATTGGAATTTTCTCATATACATACATACAAAATCAACCCTCAAAACTACAAAAAACACATAAAGAAACATAATTATCAAAAATTGTTGATGATCTCTCATAAAAGTGGGCGGAGCTCTAGAGCCTGAACAACCTTCAAAACTTAAAACACACACCCACAAAAATATCCATTGTCAACGATCATTCTCATTACCTAAAATCATACACAATTTCCCAATGCAGGTGTTTAACACACAAAAAATTCCAATTGGAATTTTCTCATATACATACATACAAAATCAACCCTCAAAACTACAAAAAACACATAAAGAAACATAATTATCAAAAATTGTTGATGATCTCTCATAAAAGTGGGCGGAGCTCTAGAGCCTGTCTCTTCCTCTCTCTCTCTTCCTCTCACTATCTGTCTCTCTCTCTTCCTCTCTCTATCTGTATCTCTCTCTCCTTTGATTGACTAACATAGAAAATAAATGACAATTGCTCTCTTCTGATTGGTTAATACAAAAAGTGGGCGGGAGCAAAATATGCCACGCCCTTGGAGCATTGGTTTGTATGAAAAAAGTGTCACCGAAGGTACACAAATATACTACTTTCTTCTTTCAAGATATTTGATTTGGAGTCAATCAAAATATTAATTTTTGAAATATATCGTATTTGTAGTGAGCACCTATTTTGAGAAGGCAGCCAAAAATCTTTTTTTTATAGTTACCGATTTCAAAGTGTACCTGGGGACCCAAAGCCATACTATTCTATTTAAACTAAATTACAGTGATCAGGGTGATCTAAAACAGACTTTTTCGGTATTTTTCGGAAATAAAAAAAAATCTTAAAAAATTTTAATTTTTAAATGACTATAACCTTTTTTTTCAAAGATTTTAAAGCAAAATAAATTTTCTATAATTACATATATTACTTAAAAGTCAATAGTGCTAAGAAAATAAAGTCTATGTATATTTCAGAAATTAAAAAAACTTTTTTTAAAAAGGTCTAAAATACTCTAATAACTCCTACCTAATAAAGCAGCAAAAAAAAAAAAAAAAAAAAAAAACATGCAGGATTTTGTAGTCCGAACTCGTCTCTACACTTCTATACCACATTATATATGCGCCAGGTTGCCTCCGTGTGCATCAGAACAATGTCCAAGGTCAGGACATTTTGTGCAACATTTATTAGTACTCACAGCACACCTTTGCCACGTTCCCTTTTAAAATATTTCAGCCTTTTTGATACAAATCTAAAGACAAAAACTTTTTATCAAATCGTCTTCTTAAGTGTTGGCTCCTATTACTTTTGTCGGACCCTACCAATTAAAACAACATGTGGCTTAATATATGAGTAATTAATATAAAAATCTTATACAAATACAATCGTTTTTACCCAATATATCCACAGATACTATCTGTACAAACAAACAAAAATTAATTTGTATGATAGTTCGAAAAGTTTTCAAGGAAAACATTTGAAATTGAAATTTAATTTAAACGTTTATGTTGAAATTAAACAATTTAACATTAAGCGATTTACATATGGATGATTATAATTCCAAATCATCATTAGTTGAGGAAACACATGATGATTGCAATAATCAAAAATTAAACGACTCCGTCGTTTGCGAAAAGTCAAAGTAAAATTCCTAATAATTTCCATAATATTGTATAGACAAATACACAGTGCAACACGGAAAAAAATAACCATATACGCACACCACTACGTGATAAAAGACCAAAAAAAAAGACCCCTGTCTCCCAGTTTTGCCCAAACTCCTTCAGGTTTTTTTTTATGGGCCCTCAAAGATGTGGGGCCTCGATGTCATTTTTGCAAAAAATGATTATTTACTCAAGCTCATATTTTGCAAACCGTTTGAAATTTTGATATACTCTCTGAGGCAAAGTTGTAGCTCTTGTCGTAAAGAACAAAAATTGTTAACATATAAAATCAAAAAAACTTCATCTTCAAGGGCAAAATCGCAAAAAAACTTTAAAAAATTCATTTTTTTTACCTTTTTTCCCCTGTTCAGGTCCATACGTAGCAAACCGTTCAAAATTCAAGGAAACAATTAACCACAAAAATGAACCTAAGATCTCAATGAACAACTTTCTAGAACATATGAACTTCCTAGGAATGATTGTTAACACCGTTTAGCTAGCGCTTAGGTAGCCGCAAAAGTGAAAAATTTCCCGAAAATTTTTAAATTCATTTCGGCTGCCTAAGCGCTACCTAAACGGTGTTAAGAATAATTCCTAGAAAGTTCATATGTTCTAGAAAGTTGTTTATTGAGATCTTAAGTTCATTTTTGTAGTTGATTGTTTCCTTATCCATTTTACCAAATTTAATGTCGGCTTAATAGTAATTAAAATACAGTCGAATTCGGTTAAGCATACACCGGTTAAATGAAAAAATCGCTTTTTTGAAATTAAAATTTTTTAACTTTTAATTTCTTTTTAAGACTTTTAGTTCGCTTAAAGTTAAACAAATTGTCAGCACCTTCTATTTGTGAAAGCGGGAAATTTAGGATCACATAGTGTCTAAATTTTTGTTGAAAATAATTTGTTGTCTAATATTAAGTTGATTTTGTTTGTTTTGTTGTTGGTTATTTATAAAAAATAAACATAGTTTGTTTAATTTTACGCAGAAAAAAAATAAAATAAAAATGATGTTAAAAGTGTTTAATTTTAAACAAAGTGTGCTTTAAATTAGCTACATATTCCTAAATAACACCGAAATGTTTAATACTAAGCTTGTCTGTCTAAAATGAATCAGAGCTGTCAAAGAAAGAGATAAATTTGGTCAAGTATGAGTTAGTCTCACACATGTAGGATTCCGTACTATGTTTAGTATAACTTTAAAAATTGAAGTTTTTATTTTTTTCATGACTTATGGGGCTTCACCCTTTAATTTTAAAATTAAAGTCATATTCGCGAAAATTGCATCACTATTGGAACACCTTTTACATTTAACTAATTGTTGTTATATTGTTTCTATAAAATTATCAGGCACCTAAAACATGTCACATATGGAACACCCCTTAGTTATTAGTAATTGTTACAGCGGCCGAAGTAAAAAATCTACTATAAACATTTCAAGAGCTCACCTATTACGGTTCAAAAAGTAAGGCTATTTACGTACAAATCATCTCTGTGTCGGAACACCCTTTATTTTGTTATTTGTTATAGCGGCCATGGCAATTCTCTTTCTATGAATATATCAAGAGTTTACCCATTACGATTAAAAAAATAAGTCATTATACGTGGAAAACAAATCACTGTCGGAAAACCCTTTAATTTTTAGTACTTGTTATAGTGGCCATAGTAACACACCTCCTGAAAAAATTCAAGAATCTATCTATTATCGTTCAAAACTCATGTCACTTTCAAAAAACCCTTTAATTTTCAGGTTTAATTTTGTATACTTACTTTAAAATCGAAAATATTTGTAAGTGGCTGCCTCTATAGCTCAAGAATTAAAGACATAAAGGAAAATAACACCTCACTTTCGGAACACCCGATAAGTTTTAGTATTTGTTGCTATAGCTGCCACAATTATACACCTTCTGTGAAATTTTCAAGCGTCTACCTATTATGGTTCAAAATTTAGGCCTTACACATGCAAATCCTACCTCTATCGGAACACCCTTTAATTTTTATGTTTATTTTTTTATACTTATTTATATAGCGAACTAAGTTTTAATTCCTGTTTGTAAATCTTTAGTCTATGCCTCCTACAGTTCAAGAAATAAACACATATACGTGAACAACACGTCTCTATTGGAACACCCTATAAGTTTTGGTATTTGTTGCTATAGCGGCAACAGTTATACATCTTCTGTGAAAATTTGAAGAATCTACCTATTATGGTTGCGGAGATAAAAGGCGTTGACAGACGGACAGACGGACAGACGGACAGACATTGTAGCGAAAACAATAGGGTTTCGTTTTTACCCTTTGGGTACGGAACCCTAAAAATATAAACGTACTGATACAACTTTTTGTTTGTTGATAATTTTTGTGTTTTTTGTTAAATTAATTTGTTTGTTTAATCATGAAAATAAAAACAACAAAAGAGACAACTCATAAGTCCAAAGGAAAATATACATAAGTGCTTTTTTCAACTAAAAATTAATATGGAACCAAATGATGAATTAGTTGAACGCCAAAAATTGGATTATGTAGAACCAGAAGGATGATGTAGAATCAGGAGAAGCAGGAGTTAGTACTACTTCCGTCTTACTTTTTCCCTCGAGCAATACTCTTAGATTTAGTAGTGTTGGTGTTGGTGGTAGTAGTGCTAGTGGTATTACTGCCGGCATTAATAATAACAGTAATCATCATTATCATCACAATTGTGACATCACACAATCACAATGTAATTGATAATTTAGCACTGATGAAACGTCGAAAATCGAATGTTAACACGGCAACTATCAGCGCTAGTGCTGAATATCCCGATTTTATATCAATATCAAACATTGGCATTCTAAGCGGTAAGTTTGATCCAATAAAACATCATTGTTTTGTCTCAGAAGTACCAGATGTAAAAAATATGGATTTTCATTCAGGAAAACTGAATGCTTTTTGTTCTGGCTGTACAACGAACGAAGTGACTAAAATACGCGAACAACAAATTGCATTTTGAATAGGCTGTAGCCGAAGAAGATTCTTTGGAGAATGACAATAATTTTAACGCCGCTAAAGCCAAAAAAAGTGTTAAAATTAATGTAACTTTTAAAACTACTTTAAAATTCGATCGAAAAATACAAACTAGATAGAGTACTCTAAGACTCGCTTTAAGCAACGTGTGATAAAAGCAGTTCAGACATCAATTCTGGCGTTGGTCCACCAGTAGCAAGAACATCTGTGCAGGCTGCTACAAGTTTGCTTTTATTACAAACAAAAATAATGGTTCTATTATAACTGTTCTAATAAAGATTGTTATATTTTTTTTATAGAGAATTATTTTTAGAACAGTATTGCAGAGCCTCTGGTAGCCAATTTATAATTATTTTACTTCGCCGACGATTTAGTGCTATGTAGTAATACCGGCGAAGGAGGGCGCTGTGATATGCATTGTTATGAAGAAAAATTAATACATATCAGAAAAATTGATGTTGCCTCGGCTCGGAGTATTGAACTCGTGACCATTGCTTAGTAGTCAACGTGCTAACCACTTAAGCAACAGCAATCTAATTTAACTTTTCTATTTTCTTCAACTTGTGTAATGTTAAGAAAAAACTTTATTTTTTAATAATTTTACGATTTTGACTTCAACAAAAAAATTGTATGTTATTTGCCGTTACTATTAATGAAAATGCCCTTTTATGGTAATGTTGTAGTTGTCGTATCATGTTTAATTTTATTTATATTATGCAACTAATTATAATAAATTTATTATAATAAATGTTAAAATACATTTAAACCACTTACATACATTAAATGCATTTTTATTTAGCAAAAAATGTAGGATATTAAAAAAGGGGAAAATGAAACACAATTTGTTTAAAATAATTTTACACATTTTGTTCAAAATTCAACAAAAGGTTCAAAAATATGTTGTTGTCTAATTTTAGGTCGAAAATATTCGGTAAAGTGTTGCCTACTATTATCGATCTAATTTTCACAAAAGTGTTTTAGAGTGTATATAGCCTCACTGCGGAGGGAAATATTAAGGCGAAAATTATTATTTTTTTATATGGATTTTTTCAGGTAAACTTATATTTTTTGCCTTAAATGGAAGTAAAACTATCAAACTCCATATAAAAAAAAAAATTAAAAATATTTGCCTTAATATTTTTTCCCTTCGTAATGAGCTTACCTGATGAATGTGCCTTGGATGGTAGTTAATAAATTTAATGTCAAATGCTCACTTCGTTTAAAAGAAACTCGTTTTAACCTATCCGAAGTCCTCATAATTGAAAATTCCGTATAAGTAAAAAATAAACTGCGCTTAACCGAATTCGACTGTAATTTTTTATTTTGGTATTACACATGTGTACGTATACAAAATGAACGTAATTATACGTAGAGTATACGTACACATGTGTATAGCACATACAACTAACCCTTTTTAGGGTTCCGTACACAAAGTGTAAAAACGTAACCCTATTGTTTTCGCTACAATGTCTGTCCGTCTGTCCATCTGTCAGCGCCTTTTATCTCTGGAACCGTAAGAGGTAGACTCTTGAAATTTTCACAGATGATGTATAGCTGTTGCCGCTATAGCAACAAATACTAAAACCTCTCTATTGGGTGTTCCAATAGAGAGGTGTTATTCACGAATATGTGCCTATTTCGTGAACTGTAGGTGGGATACACTTGAAATTTACACACAGTAACTAAAACTTAGTTCAATATATAAAACAACTACAAAAAAATAAAACTAGAAATTAAAGGGTGTTCCGATAGTGGTGTGATTTGCATGTATAAGGCCTAAGTTTTAAAGATGCTTGAAATTATCACAGAAGGTGTATAGCTGTGGCCGCTATAGTAGCAAATACTTAAACTTATAGGGTGTTCCGATAGAGAGGTATTCTTTACGAATATGTGCTTTTTTCTTCAATTGTAGGAAAAATACACTAAAAATATGCAAGCAGTAATTAAAACAGTACGCTATATAAACAAGTCTAAAAAATAAACTTAAAAATTAAAGGGTGTTCCGATAGTGGTGTGATTTGCATGTGTAAGCCTTAAGTTTTGAACCATAATAGGTACACTCTTGAAATTTTCACAGAAGATGTGTTACTGTAGCCAATATAGCATCATATACTAAAACTTATAGGGTGTTCCTAAAGTGACGTGTTATTTTCCTTTATGTCTTTATTTCTTGAGCTATTGGAGGCAACCACTTAAAATTTGCAGACAGTAATTTAATCTATGTTCGCGTTATAAGAAAGTATACAATATTACACCAAAAAATTAAAGGTTGTTCCGATAGTGACGTAATTTGCATGTATGTATATGGCCTAAGTTTTAAACAATAATAGGTAGACTCTTGAAGTTTTTACAGGATGTGTATTACTATGGCCACTATAAGAAATAGTAAAAATAAAGGGTGTGCCGACAGTGACGTGATTTGCATAAAAATTGACTAATTTTTTGCATGTATAAGGACATATTTTTTGAACCGTAATAAGTAGACTCTTCCAATTTGTATAAAAGATGTGTTGCCATGGCCGTTATGACAATTACTAAAAATTAAAGGGTGTTCTGTCAGTGACATATTTTTCACGAATATTATCTTATTTTTTTTAATAGTAATAGTTAGACTCTTGATATATTCATAGAAAGAGAATTGCCATGGCCGCTATAGCAAATAAAAAAATTAAAGGGTGTTCCGACAGAGACATGATTTGTACATATATAGCCTTATATTTTGAACTGTAATAGGTAGACTCTTTAAATGTTTACAGGAGATGTTGTACTTCGGCCTCTGTAACAATTACTAATATCTAAAGGGTGTTCCATCAGTGATATGTTTTTCACTTATATTACCTTATTTTTTGAACCGCAATAGGCGCATGTATATTTTTATAGATAGTGTATTACCATGGCCGCTATAATAAAAATTTATAAAATTTAAATAAAAATTTTTAAATTAAAGGGTGACTCATAAGACATGAAAAAATTAACAACTTGAATTTTTAAAGTTGTACTAAACATAGTACGGAACCCTACGTGTGTGAGTCTAACTCGCACTTGACTAATTTATTTTTAAATTGCAAATTTAAAAATGTAAATTTGACCTAAATTTTTTTTAGTTAGCAAAGAAATTGAAATTTGCTACTTTTAATCAAAACTGGTCAAATATTCCAAACTTATAAGAAATTTAAAAAATACACAGATCCAAAAATGCCTAATAGAATCCAAAAGATTTTCTCTATGAAACGTTTTAAGGCTAAGGGGCATTCAAGCAGAAATAAGGGAAGAGATTCCTTATTATTTTCATGTGGTAAATCTTTTTAATTTTATCAAGAAAGAAATCTTAATAAAAAAACTTGTTATTCACAATTTTTTTTACTCATTTTTGATACAAAAAATCAGTCCATAGAGAAAAACATTTTGATTCTATTAGGATTTCTTCTGAATTGATTTCATTAGGTTCCTATTCGATCATGTGTAATTCAACTTTTTAATATATATATATATATATATATATATATATATATATGTAAATCAACATTAAATGTAAAATATACATTTGTTGTAGTGGTTAAGTGCTTGCCTACAAAACGAAGCACACCAGGTTCGATCCCTGGAAGAGGTCGAAAAAATTGTCACCATGGTTTTTCTGGTTTTAGAAATTAAGGGGCTACAATCCTCTCTAGGCAATTTATCAGAAGAAGCTCCCCTAACCTTCCACCCACCCCTTGGAAAAATAGAGGAAATGTGAAGGCAAAATAAAATTTTAGGCATCCACCACCACAAAAAGAAAAGGTAGAAAGAAATCAAAGATTGATAATTTCAAAGAAGATGCCAAAAAAGCAATATTCAGTTTTTTATTTTGAAATTTTTTTGTTATTTTTTTTGTTTTTATAAATAATAAAATCGAAAAGAAAACCTTTTTGAAAAAAAAAACAAGAAGAATACCTAATAAAAACCCTAAGTTTTCTTCTTGATTTTTTCAAAAAGGTTTTTCTTATTAAGATAATAAGACTTTCTTCTTGAAAAAAGCCATAGAGATATCTTATAAATTTTGTTCTATTTTATTAGGCATTTAGACACTGTTTTTCCGTGTTTACCGTAAAATTGAAATTTTGCAAAAACAAAAAAATACTTACATATCGTTACCTTAATATAGAAAGGCCCTAACTCGTTTTTTTAAATCGAGTTTTTTTGCATATTTGGATAGATGATCTTCTAATACATATGTATAAATAAAATTAATTGTTACATCATTAAAACGCTAGGAGAATGTAATAAAAAATTGCATTAAAAAATAATTTGCGACTACAAAACTATAATTTTTTTTCCTTCTCCTGTAAAGTAGGAAAAGCATTAGTTGGGGCCTTTCTATATTAAGGTATCGATATATTGTATAATAAAAGAAGAATATAGAATTATTTCTCATTTGAATGTAATGCACAGTAGCCATCTAAGAGCAACATCGGTAGTTAGTTTTAGAACTCATCCAAGCCAGCGATTAAATAGTGCTTATTTTCCGTGGTATGGGAATTTGGTGTACAGCAATGTCGTGGAAGTGGCGAACGAAAAGTGGGGCAGAATTAAAATATTTTGGAATTAATTCAGCCATTTGTAAAAGGCCGATTAATCCAAAACTCTACAAGAGCATAGCAGAAAAGTATTTGATCTTAAGTTTTGACGCTGGGCAACATCCACTTGCTTGGGGTAATGCTATGTGCCCTCAAATGGGAACCTCGCACCTTAAAATTTTTTGAGAGCTTGGATTTTGGGACATGGTCTTAAAGATCTAGTTAATACCTACAAAATTATGCTTTTATCTGTAAATTATAACTTAAAGTTAGCAAGAATTTTACAATTAAATTTTTGAATTTTTTCGATATCCTAGGCAAAAGTGGTTCATGTGTTATTTATTCATTAAAATATGATTATCGTTAAACTACGATTGTAAAAATTTATTGCGTTTTTTATTTTATTTCATATTCCTAAACTCATTATATCTATACATTAAATAAAACAGTAATATCCTGTTGAGATATATGCCTTAATTGCGCAATTATGGAATTTTGGCAATTAACAGCTTAATTGAGCTCAATTTACCATACGTGAACTCAATTACAATAAATGGAGCAATTAATACATAACTGAACTAATTAAATAAAATACTAAATGCAACCTCGTTGTATGTCTACTGTGAATTATGTTTAGTAAAAAAAAATGAGCTCACTACATGTCACAATAATATTAGGTAGTAGCTTTACTACAACAATATAAAGCACATGTTTTTTGTGGGTTGAAATTTGATTTTTAGATGTCAGAAAGTACTGACTGAAATAAACAATTTGCTTTGTAATTTTTGTGGGTTTTAACTTTTAAATCTTTTAATTGGCCTTAAATGGCTTAAGATTTTTTGCTTGAAATAATTAAAATAAATAATTGTATCAAATAAAATAGCAAATTTTTTAAAGAGTATTTTTTTTAAACAACATTAAAACGAAAAATTGTATACGATTACAATAAACACAATGTTTTTTCAGCTGTCAAATACTAATTGAGTAATCTTAATTGATCATGTGTGAAGATGTCTGAACATGTCCTGAGTAATTGCTATCAGTACACAGAAAATAAGCGATCAGTAATAAATTATTCTGGAAAATGTTAGTTACACTAAAGCTGAGAAACCCAAATCACAAACGGATTTAAAATAAATCAGTCAAGTGCGAGTTAGTCTCACACATGTAGGGTTCCGTACTATGTTTAGTAGGCCTTTATAAATTCAATTAGTTAATTTTTTCATGGAATTGTTGTTTTCATGGAATTGTTGTTATAAATATCAAGCCTACCTATTGTTACAGCTGCCGAAGTACAACATATACTGTAAATAATTCAAGAGTCTACCTAATACGGTTCAAAAAATAAGGCTATTTAAGTAAAAATCATGTCTATGTCGGAACACCCTTTAATTTGTTATTTGTTATAACGGCCATGAAAATTCTTTTTCTATAAATATATCAAGATTTTACCTATTACGATTAAAACAATAAGTCGCTATACGTGATAAACATGTCTTTGTCGGAACACCCTTTAATTTCAGTAATTGTCATATCGACCGTGGCAACATATCTCCTATACAAAATTTTAAGAATCTACCTATTACGGGTTCAAGAAATAAGGCGTTAGACATGGTAATAACGTCACTGTCGGAACACCCTTTAATTTTTATGATTTGTTATAGTTTCCATAGTAATAAACCTCCTGTAAAAAATTCAAGAGTCTACTTATTATCGTTCAAAACTTAGGCCATATACACGCAAAACACGTCACTCTCGGAACACCCTTTAATTTTAAGGTTTAATTTTATATACTTGTTTAGAAAGCGAACATAGTGTTAATTACTGTCTGCAAATTTTAAGTGGTTGCCTACTATAGCTCAAGAAATAAAGACATAAAGGCAAATAACACCTCACTTTCGGAACACCCGATAAGTTTTAGTATTTATTGCTATAGTGGCCACAGTCTTCTGTGAAAATTTCAAGATTCTACCTATTATGGTTCAAAACTTAGGCCTTATACATGCAAATCACACCACTATCGGAACACCCTTTAATTTTTAGGTTTATTTTTTTAGACAATTTTATATAGTGAACTTAGTTTTAATTACTGTTTTTAAATCTTGAGTCTATGCCTCCTACAGTTTAAGAAATAAACACATATTCTTGAATAACACCGCTCTATCGGAACACCCTATAAGTCTTAGTATTTGTTGTTATAGCGGCAACAGCTATACAAAATCTGTGAATTTCAAGAGTCTACCTATTACGTTTCCAGAGATAAAAGCCGCTGACAGACGGACAGACATTCTAGCGAAAACAATAGGGTGTCGTTTTTACGCTTTGGGTACGGAACCTTAAAAACAGAAATTTTCAGCAAACGATCAAAATCATTAAATTTTTTATTTTACCTAAATTGTTATTCAGTAGAAGGTTTATAAATCCGTAATGTAATATTAAAATTTCTAATAAAAACATTGTTTTTATTGTTTTTAAAATATATTTTACAATAAAAAAGTTAACAAAACGTAAGAACTAATACATCTTCTGAATAGCTTGTTGGCGAAAATTTGATTGCCCACCCAAACAATATTCAACCACCTAATCAATATGTTTTCTTCAACTATTTACTTTGAAGAGAAAACAAAGCGACATTGCTGTTGTTTAACTTGACACAGGTGATGAAGCCTTAACAATCGTTAATAAATAATTGACAATGTGAAGACAAATAATAATGACAGTTGTTGTTGGCACAATTATACTTTAAACAATATAATAATTGACAATGTGAAGACAAATAATAATGACAGTTGTTGTTGGCACAATTATACTTTAAACATGGAAAACACCTTAGGTTTTACGATTACTTCTTAATAAATTCCTAATAATATTCGATAAATAGATATAGCAATTACCCAGCAAACAGAAAGTATGAGAATTTAATTTAGAGAAGTTCGTAGCCCTGCTTTGTTTTAAATTAGTTTCTACAAAGCGAACAATTAAACACCTCTGCTCTGCCTCTGTGAAATTTCATTTGGACAGTTGGTCATGAGCTACCGAATTGTTTCCAAAATAAAAAGTTTTCAAACCACTTTACGTGATATCAAAGTTAAAGTTTTGAGATATGATCCGGTTGTCATGGCCAATGACATAACACTTAAGAAGATTATTCGACCGATTTAATAGTTATATTTTTAATAAAGACTGAACAAATGTTTACTGAATTAACACATACAAGGGGACGTTAATAATATCTGAGTAAAGGGATTTGGTAGTACTAGAGGATCTTGATATCCAATCTGTTCTCAATAAAGAATATCTTAGAAGAGTGATGACTAGCTAGATTCCACAGGAGTTAACTTTATTTTAAGACATTTTGATGTTGAACTGCAAGTGAGAGGCAGTGTTGGTTCCGGGTCATTGCAATCTTGAAGAGGATGAACTTTGTGGTGAGGAGGAGATCGGTACAAGCACCATTTAGTCATTATTACAGAGAACTAAATTAGCTATTTCTAGGTGAAATTGATTAGTCCGAAAGAGGTAGAAATAACTGCATGATTTTAAGGGCTATATGGTCCATACTGGACATCGTAACTAACGAGTGATTTTTTAAGAGCTTGAGAACTTTTTTTTTTTTAAAAAACGCATAAAATTTGCAAAATCTCATCGGTTCTTTATTTGAAACGTTAGATTGGTCCATGACATTTACTTTTTGAAGATAATTTCATTTAAATGTTGACCGCGGCTGCGTCTTAGGTGGTCCATTCGGAAAGTCCAATTTTGTGCAACTTTTTCGAGCATTTCGGCCGGAATAGCTCGAATTTCTTCGGAAATGTTGTCTTCCAAAGCTGGAATAGTTACTGGCTTATTTCTGTAGACTTTAGACTTGACGTAGCCCCACAAAAAATAGTCTAAAGGCGTCAAATCGCATGATCTTGGTGGCCAACTTACCGGTCCATTTCTTGAGATGAATTGTTCTCCGAAGTTTTCCCTCAAAATGGCCATAGAATCGCGAGCTGTGTGGCATGTAGCGCCATCTTGTTGAAACCACATGTCAACCAAGTTCAGTTGTTCCATTTTTGGCAACAAAAAGTTTGTTAGCATCGAACGATAGCGATCGCCATTCACCGTAACGTTGCGTCCAACAGCATCTTTGAAAAAATACGGTCCAATGATTCCACCAGCGTACAAACCACACCAAACAGTGCATTTTTCGGGATGCATGGGCAGTTCTTGAACGGCTTCTGGTTGCTCTTCACTCCAAATGCGGCAATTTTGCTTATTTACGTAGCCATTCAACCAGTAATGAGCCTCATCGCTGAACAAAATTTGTCGATAAAAAAGCGGATTTTCTGACAACTTTCCTAGGGCCCATTCACTGAAAATTCGACGTTGTGGCAGATCGTTCGGCTTCAGTTCTTGCACGAGCTGTATTTTATACGGTTTTACACCAAGATCTTTGCGTAAAACCTTCCATGTGGTCGAATAACACAAACCCAATTGCTGCGAACGGCGACGAATCGACATTTCACGGTCTTCAGCAACACTCTCAGAAACAGACGCAATATTCTCTTCTGTACGCACTGTACGCATTCGTGTGGTTGGTTTAATGTCCAATAAAGTAAACTGAGTGCGAAACTTGGTCACAATCGCATTAATTGTTTGCTCACTTGGTCGATTATGTAGACCATAAATCGGACGTAAAGCGCGAAACACATTTCGAACCGAACACTGATTTTGGTAATAAAATTCAATGATTTGCAAGCGTTGCTCGTTAGTAAGTCTATTCATGATGAAATGTCAAAGCATACTGAGCATCTTTCTCTTTGGCACCATGTCTGAAATCTCACGTGATCTGTCAAATACTAATGCATGAAAATCCTAACCTCAAAAAAATCACCCATTACCATTCTTCTTGCTACAGCCAGAAGAGTTCTAAGGGATTACTAGAATTAAATAAAATACCTTACCATAATTAGAACGTGATTCAATTTCGCTTGTGTAAGCGAAAAACAAGAAACTTAAGTAACCATTAAAGAAAACCAGAATTCATATTGCAGTTGTCCATTTGTTCCAAGCACCATAATCTGTACAAATTTAAAAAATTATAAAGGTTTATGGTGCGATGCCCACAGATGTAATAGAGATTTATGTCAGTATCGGTCATGAGACATTAATATCAATATTCTACAATTGTAGAATATGGTTTACAGGATCATGCTCATACCCATTTTCAGGAGTTAAGACGATGATCGTTCTTCCTGCTGTTTAAGTCTAAATGTGATTGCTAAAATCGCTAATAATTGCACACATGGGACTACCGCTAATCGGTCGCACAGTGTAAGTAATTCAGTAGCTCGGGAACCATTAAAGAAGTAAAGTTGAGGTATTTCTGAGTGGAGCTCGGTCGGCCCTCTATGGCGAAGGGTTAGCCTGCAATATTCGGTATCTCTCACATAGATTTTTTTAAGAGGTAAATTTTATCTGCTTTCTTAGGATTATCAAACACTAATTGCTACAACAGCCTGAACCCGGCATGTGCTTATATATATTTAGATAGGGAATTTCCGATGAAAGAAAAATGATCTACGGAATCTATAATATGCTGAACATGTGAGAAACATCATAGAGTTTATTGCATTAAAAGCGGCAATATCAATTACAACACAAACAAAATATTAATTATTAATTCCCAGGAAAGTTGAACAATCCTTGCGCATGTGTTTGTGTTTGCTTTTTTGTGCACATACATATGTATGTAAAATATATAGAGTAACATTAAGTTACTCTATCGCAATTACGTGAGAAGACTTAAATTGAAATGCATCTTAAAACGCTAAGCAAATCGTAGAAAATGGTACAATTTTTAAAACAGACATAATTAAAAAAAAAATTAATAATATAACTACACATGATTAGATTTTACATGGATTGCCCTATCGCGCAAACATTATTCAAAGGTTTATTGTCATAATTTTTAGGGTTCCGTACACAAAGTGTAAAAACGTAACCCTATTGTTTTCGCTACAATGTCTGTCCGTCTGTCCGTCTGTCAGTCTGTCAGCGCCTTTTATCTCTGGAACCGTAATAGGTAGACTCTTGAAATTTTCACAGATGATGTATAGCTAGCTGTTGCCGCTATAGCAACAAATACTAAAACTTATAGGGTGTTCCAATAGAAAGGTGTTATTCACGAAAATGTGTTTATATCTTGAACTGTAGGAGGCATACACTAAAAATTTACAAACAGTAATTAAAAGCTAATTCGCTTTATAAACAAGTCTAAAAAAATAAACCTAAAAATAAAGGGTGTTCCGATAGTGGTGTGATTTGTATGTATAAGGCCTAAGTTTTGAACCATAATAGGTAGACTCTTGAAATTTTCACAGAAGGCGTATAACGTAGGCCACTATAGCAACAAATACTACATCTTATAGGGTGTTCCGAAAGTGACGTGTTATGTGCCTGTATATCTCTATTTCTTGAGCTATAGGAAGCAACCACTTAAAATTGGCAGTAATTTAAACTATGCGTTATAAGCAAGTTACATATTAAACCTAAAAATTAACGGGTGTTGCGTTAGTGACGTGATTTGTATGTGTATATGGCATAGGTTTTGAACGATAATAGGTAGACTCTTTTTTTTTACAGGATGAATATTACTATGGCCACTATAAAAAATAGTAAAAATTAAAGGGTGTGCCGACAGTGACGTAATTTACATGCACATTAACTAATTTTTTAACCATAATAGATAGACTCCTGAAATTTTCACAAAGGTGTATTACTATGACCTCTATAAAAACAATAAACATTTAAAGGGTTTTGTCGACAGTGACGTGTTTTGCATGTATAACGACATATTTTTTGAACCGTGATAAGTAGACTCTTCCAGTTTGTATAGATATGATGCCATGGTCATGGTAGACTCTTTATATATTCATAGAAAGAGAATTGCCATGGCCGCCATAGCAAATAACAAAATTAAAGGGTGTTCCGACAGAGACATGATTTGTACGTAAATAGCCTTATTTTTTGAACCGTAATAGGTAGACTCTTTAAATGTTTACAGTAGATGTTGTTCTTCGGCCGCTGTAACAATTACTAATATCTAAAGGGTGCTCCATCAGTGACATGTTTTTCACGTATATTACCTTATTTTTTGAACCGCAATAGGTAGGCTCATGTATATTTCTATAGATAGTGTATGACCATGGCCGCTATAACAAAAATTTCTAAAATTTAAAGAGTGTTCCAACATTAAATATCTTTAAATAAAAATATTTAAAGGTGAATGGCATCACATGTCATGCATAACCTATTTCAGACAGGATTCAGACATGATGCATATCGATCAGTAACTTTAAGCGCTTCACCAACCTCATACTCGAAGAAGTATGGTCCAAGGCAAAGTTCTTACCAAACAGTGACATGATGTATATGTGTTATTTTTAGTCCAGCGTCCTTATAGGCTTTTTATTTACTTCCATTAATAATAAATTTCTCAACGCCCTTAAAAAAGGTTTTTGTTGCAATGATGACTTGTTGGGGTAACATTGCATAGCCCATTTCATGGACTTTGCCATAGCCTGCGACCTTGCATTATTTTAATTATGATGCCCATCGCGGTGATAGCTGCTTCGTATTCAAATATTCATGCAAAATGTGATGTACTTGCTCTGTTAATATACCTACAGTCTCAGCTACCTTGCGCACTTTTATTTTCCGTCTACTATCATTTCAGCTGTTTAGTCAAATATTTCTATAGTGACGATCTCTTTGACGGTGCAGAGTTCCCATAGCATTTATCGTTAAAACATACGAGATTATCTACTTTCAATGGCTATCAAAAGCATGGATTGGAAAGCTGCAATAAACATTTTGAAAATTTGCTTTAATATGATAACTGCAACTTGCATATATGGTCTATTTTATAAATACCGATATATTCGGTCTAGTCAATATATCGGTATCGGCTAAATTTTCACTGTCGATATAACGTTTCTTTACAATTTCGTTACAGGCATTAACACCTTTCTAAAATATATAGCTGTAAAGTATAACGCAGGAGGAGGAGAAAACTTTACTTAAAAGAGACAAAGTAACATATCAAAGCTACTGCTTATTCCTTTGATGCCATTCCATGAGTTATAAGTCTTCTAAGTTTATAAAAAACATAATGTGTCCCGATGTATTATGTTTTTTAATATATTGAAATCGAAAAAAAATACCGGCTGACTTAGTACTGACTGAAATGTTTTATTTCTGTAAAGATATGGTCACCCCTACACATAGTACAAGTTCTGACAAGCCTATGAATTGTGGATTTTGTCGCGATTATGAAAAAAGGATTAGAGAAAAATTTATTCTATTTGGCTTTTTTCCACTAAAGGTTTTGTCGAACAGACTTACGTAATCATCTTTCTTCGCAAAATTTTAGAATACTTTGTTTTTCAAAGAAAAATTGATTATTAATATTAAAAATTATCTTATACACGCGAAGAAAAATTATGGTTGAGGTAACTAAAAACAACAGACATATTATGGTTAAATAAAATGGTTGTATTCAAATCACATTATTATTAAACATTATAATATTATGGTTAAATTAAACGATTATAGAATGGTTAAGAACTATAAAATGTCGTAGGGAAAATTTTTATTATTTTTTATTTTATATAGAGTGTAGAGAAAAAAATAGTTTTATTGTAAATGGAACAAAGCACAAGCTTCTGAAGATCTTGGACGTTCCTTGTTTTCCTTATACAAGGCCAATACCGAAACGACTTTAATAACCTTAAAACGTTCACTGGGAGTATCACCGATGGCATGACCCTTACAACCGAAATCAGCAAGTAACATTCACGTTTTCTTCGATGTATTTCAAGCTACCGTCACGAGGTGATTTTCTTGCCGATCCTAATAAATTGCACTATCACGCACTCACGGACAGCAGAATTAGGTTGTTTGGCTTCAATACCAGCTTTCCTAAGTACAATTCCCTTGGCATGAGACCATTCCATCTAATACTCAAATGAACTTTATGTAGTCTTGGTCAGTCGGAAATTTAAACAAAAACTTGTTTACGGTGACCAATGTAATGTTATCAACAACTTAAATAAGTTCATCGCAACCTTATATTATTACATTATGGTTCTAGTGACAATATCATAACCATGTTTTTTCTTTAGGCTGCAGCTTTGTTATAAATAAATCAGTTAAGAGAGAGTCAGACTTACACATGTAGGATACCGGGCTGCGTTCAATGTATAACATTAAAAGTACAAATTGTTTTTTAAGTTAAGGCAAAATTTGTCAAAATTCCGACTTCTACGGAACATCTTTTTATTTTAATTAATTTTATATTTCATACTTGTTGTTACAGAAGACATTTCAGAACATATTCTGTGTAAAATCCAGTGTCTAACTAATACGGTTCAATAAACACGTCACTATAGGCACACCCTATAATTCTTAGTATGTGTTGTTATGTTCCATTTAACTTACTTTTTATATTCCTTACAGACAACATAAGCGCTCAATTTGTAAAAGGCAACATATGAAATCAAAAAGTAATTTTTATTTCGAATAAAAAAAAATAAACCGTAAAGTGAACTTCAATTAATCTTGGAAAATTAATCAAAGAGATACGCTTTTCGACTGTTAATCAAACAGATAAAGCTGTTATTTTTAAAGCAAAATAATTAGAAGGGTTTTATTTGAATGTTATACCGAAGAATTAAGCAACAGACAGATACATTTATAATTACGTTTATATACAAATATATGTACATATGCAGATACACACATTTTATTCATTTATACATTCAAAAATAAATTCATGTAAATTTATACTTTTATTTCAGCATTTAATCAAATGTACATTTAAGCATTTAATCAAATGTACAATTGCGAGCAAAATTAATAATTTCTGTTGCACTAAAATTATTCGATCAGTGCAGTGCGCCGCAGTGGTCTAAAAAAATGTAATGACACCTAAGCAAATTTTTTTAATTTATATGTAGCCCACTCAGTAAACATTTTAATTGGATATTTGTTCTTAAGCCTGATGATGACATGCTGAAATGGCACTTCGTGTTCTTTAGACCTATTCGAAATCACTGCAGCATGGATACGAGATTACTTTTTTGCATTTCCAAATGCTTTAAAATAACATGGCGTATTTAGCTATTCCTGTAATACATTTTTAAGGAGTTTTTTCTTTATTGTATTTATTGTATGGTCACGGCAACCACACTATGTTCTCTGTAACAATACAGGTTTGGAGTGAACAAATTAGTTACTTTAAACAAATTAGTTACTTTAAACATTAAGGACAGTTAATCATTCAATGGTTATACGCACCAAAAAACCAACATGGTTGATTTGAAGCATATTAAAATTCAAACTACAACCTAATTTTTGAAAAAAGTCATCGAAAATTGGACGTCTAGATTGGACTACATCCGCGCCAACCGTGGCGGTCATATGTCAGAAATCATTTTTAAAATGTAATGCCACAACCAAAATAATCTGTAAGATTTAGATTTAAACCACATAAAATATGCGCCAAAATTAGAGGGAAAAGAAGTAAAGACTATGTGAATGTCAAGCCTCTTCCTATTACTGTTCAAAAGTTAAGCTATTTTCACCAGCATCCGTCTTTTATGGGGATACCATTCAAGCCTCTGTGTATAACGGTTTCAAAGATAGGGTGACATAGATCAAATAACATCTCATATTGGGACACCCTTTAATTTACAATTTTAAATTAAAGACATGTTGTTATAAAGGACGTGGTCACAAAGATTCTTTGTAAATTTCAACTGTCTGTCTATTACGGTTCAAAATTTTGGCCATATATATCAAATTACATGAACTATTGGGACACCCTTTACATTATAATTCCAAATATTTATACTTGTTATTATACCAGAGATAGTAGTGGACATTCTGCCTAATTTTCAAGTGTTTGTGTTTTACGGTTCAAGAGATAGGGCCATATAGATCAAATTACATAATTTATGGGGACACCCTTTAATTTCTGAATTAAAATTGTATATTTGCTATAGTGGACTTTGGAATACAGGTTCCTTGCAATTTCAGCTGTCTGTCTATAACAGTTAAAAAGTTCAGCCATATACATAGAATAACGTTAACTATTGGGACACCCTTTTATTTCCAAATTAAAATTTTATACTTTTTGTTATAGCTGACTTAGCAATACAGGCTCTTTGTAAATTTCAGCGGTCTGTGTACAATTGTTCAAAAGTATGGCCATATACATCAGATTAAATGAACTATTGGAGCACCCTTTAATTGAAAATTTTGAATATTTATACATTTTATTATAACGGTCATAGTAATCGACATTCTGTAAAATTTTCATGGTTTTGTCTATAACGGTTCAAAAGATAGGCATATATAGGTCAAATTACGGCACCTATGGGGACACCCTTTAAATTTTAAATTTATTTTGTTATCAATTTCTGCCGTTGGGAGCTATATCGACACGCAATTTTTTAAAATTTTAATTTGGTGCCCTTTACTGTTCTTAATACACGTAAAATCATGTATGTTGTATGGGGACACCCTTTAATTTTTAATGTAATGAACTGTTTTTAAAATGGGACCAACCTGAAAGCATTACCTTTCAAATAAAGAAAAAAATTTTAAAATCCGTTCAGAAATGGCTGAGTTCTGTCGTTACATACATAAAAAAGCAACATTCAGACGAATAGATAACCTCCTTCTTTTTTGAAGTCGGTTAAAAAGGTTTTCAATTTGTTTGTATTCTTACTTTAACTTTGTTTAGAACTACATCATTTTCGAAGCATTATAAAAATTTTGCGTTTTTTTGAAAGCTCAAAATTTAGATTAAATACTGGTAGCAAGAAAGATGGGGAAAAATAGTTTCCGATGGACAATACTTACAAAAAATATACGTGTACTAATCTTATTTTTTATTTAAAAGAAACAATATACTCAATATAACAAGGTTAATATTGTAGACACGCAAAGATAAAACATGTTTGAAGTAATCATAATCTAAGGGCAATATATTATGATTTTGGAATGATTATAATAATTTGGTTGTGGTTTAGTTTAGCAAACATTGTATAGTTAAAACCAATAATGTCGCATTTATTTATTTATTTCATAGTAATATAAAAAGCCTCTATGTAGGCCAACATACATATATATTACATAGCAAATTTCCTGAGTATAATAAATACAAATATAAAAATTTAAAATAAAAATTTAACATTTTACATAAAAAAAAGAAAAACAATTCGGCTCCCCAGCCCAATATAAAATTCTATAAAAATAAAAGATATACAATAACAAAACAAGTCCCATAAGAAGTAGCTAACAGTAAATAGCATAATAAATTGAATAAAATAAAGTTACTATATGTCAAATATATACAAATATTAAAGAAATATTTTACTATATTTAAATTAGGGAAAAGCAACAAAAAGATTAGTATGTATAATAAAA
Organism: Phasia obesa; assembly: GCA_949628195.1. NCBI lineage: Eukaryota > Metazoa > Arthropoda > Insecta > Diptera > Tachinidae > Phasia > Phasia obesa. Next base: position 99,004,573 of record OX451215.1, on the reverse strand, counting down.
GGATGTCCTAAATTTAAATATATAATCCTATTTCGGTTAATACAGAAAAAGTGAGATAAAATTTTCAATCGAAAGGCATTGTTAGAGTGCGAAAATATACGAAGATTAAACGGTAGACTATTCCAGCATCGTGCAATTCTCACAACAAAAGATCGCTCAAATGACAATCTGTGGATTTCGAGTAGAATGGGAAAATATAAATTTTGAACACATCGGAGATGGGAGAGCAGATTTAATTATCTTAAAGAAATAATACAAAATTCGATATAAAATAAAGTTATCAAATGAGCACCCTAAAAAGAGATATACATATCTCGAAATATGCATTCTTCTGCGGACACCATAAACATAGCGCACAATCGTATTAGTAATCCGATTCAATTTGGTATAGTTATAATCAAAAGTACCTGAAAAAACCTCTAGGCCATAAAATATATGTGGCATTAAAAGAGCGTAAGCTAGCCTATATTTGATCCTAGTAGGCAAATAAATATTATTGGAATAAATGCCCCTTAAAATTCCCAAAACACGATGAGATATGTGATCAATATGATTATCAAAAGTCAATCTGTGATCAATATAAATGCCCAAGCATCTAAGTTCATCCACAAATTCAATTCTATTCCCACCCATATGAATATTCAGTTCAGGTAGATTAGTAGTATTACCAAAAAGCATTATCTTTGTCTTAGAAAAATTAACATTCAATGAATTATTGGATGCCCAATATAGAAAACGCACACGGCTAGAGTTTATATTTGACTCAAAAGCATCACAATTACTGCGATGAGTGCTAAGTAAAAGAAAGATGTCATCAGCAAACATCAATGGCATACAAAGGTTGGAGCTCATATATTTAGGAAGATCATTAACATACAAAATAAATAGAAGGGGGCCCAAAATTGAACCCTGTGGTACCCCTGATGATAAAGGAACTAAACCAGAAGAAACGCCATCAATATCTACAAATTGAAATCTATTACTCAAGTAAGAGTATATAAGCTGACAAGCAGATCGCGAAAACCCAAAAAGATCACATAACTTCATAACCATTATGGAATGACTAATGGAGTTGAATTCTTTAGACAGATCCAACGAAACTAACGATGATAAAAATTCTTTATTAATATTACCCTTAATAATTTCAGTCAAATTTAAAACCAAAGATGTAGTATTATGCCCACGCCTAAATGCATATTGTGAGGGCGAAATTATTCTATGAACAAAAGATAAAATGTGATCTTTAAGATATGCTCAGCAACTTTAGAAACCGCAGGAAGAATCGATATAGGTCGCAAATCGTCTACACTACTAACACTTCTACATTTTGGAATTGGAATAACTCTAGCAATTTTCCAGGCCGAAGGTTAATGAGATGAAGTCAAAATATTATTTATTAAGAATAGAAAATATTGCGAAATATAGGGGAAAATTAATTTAATAAAATTAATGGGAATAGCATCGTTTCCAACAGAATTAAATTTTATTCTACACAGAGCTAACCAGAGATCATCATCAGCTATGCAGTTAAATGAAAAAGTTCCAGGAATATCAGCAAAATTATCAATATTAATTTAACTATTTTATTTAAGCTTTAGGTCTTTAAATAATTTAAATTTTTATTTTTTCGATATTTCGCTACTCCTTTGTGTAGCATCATCAGGAAAAATTAACAAATTAACGTTATGAAAAAATTACAATTAAAAAAGTATTGAAAAAATTTTCTTCAAAGTAACATATTTCAAAAAAAAAAAAAAAAAAAAAAAAAAAATTTTGTCATAAACTTATTAAAAAGTTTTTAAACAAGTACAAACAATAATTAAATTATTTCTTATTTACTAAATGTCTGTAAATTTGAGCTACATTATCTGTGTCTGCCTTAAAATTAATTCTCTGTGTGTTTGGTGTATTAATAATTTGTAACATTTCTAATATGTAACGACGTTTATAATTGTTTTCTGAATTTAGTACTGAAACATTATCAAAATTGGGATAGTGATTTAATTCAGCACAATGAGAAGATAATGCTGTTTTTTGCGAATTAATATTCCTATATTTTTGGTCTGATTTATGTCCTGCTATTCTAGTTTTAAGTTTATTTTTCGTTGTGCCTACATATACTTTATTACAATTTTCATTTTCATTTCCGTTACAAGGTATTTTATATACTATATTTGACAATTCTAATTTTTGGATTCTATCTTTAGTTTTACTGAATAATTTGTTTAGAGTATTTTGAGTCTTAAAAGCTATTTTATATTTAGTATTATCAAAGATTTTAGATTTTTCTAAACGTTCAGATATTTCTGGTACATATATTAAAGATTTATAAATTTTTTGTTCTATAATAGCTCTTGTATTTTGATTACTTCTTCTCCCATATTGATTTATTAATCTATTTGTTAATTGTTTTGGAAAATTATTATCATTTAAAATATTTCTTATTTTTTCCTTATTATATTTATGGAATTCTTTATTACTAATTGTCAGAACCCTGTCTATTAAATTTTTTGCTGCGTTAACTATTATTCGTTTACAAGAGATATTATAGAACAAAAAATTTATAAATCTTTAATATATGTACCAGAAATATCTGAACGTTTAGAAAAATCTAAAATCTTTGATAATACTAAATATAAAATAGCTTTTAAGACTCAAAATACTCTAAACAAATTATTCAGTAAAACTAAAGATAGAATCCAAAAATTAGAATTGTCAAATATAGTACAGGGTGGGCCAAAAGAAACCAAGGGGTGTAAAAGTTTAATAACTTTTTTGTTTATTAACTTTTTTTTATTTTTTCTTTCAGATTATATAGACAACACTTGGAATTGTATTATTTGAACCAGAGATCAATTATTTTAACGCAAAGAGCATATCGCCGACATTATTGAAAATTTGATTATGAGTGATGAAGCTCATTTTCATTTGAATGGCTTTGTTAATAGCAGAACTGTAGGTTCTGGGGTTCTGAAAATCCAAGAGCCATTCATCAACGCCAATTGCACCCCATCAGGTGTACAGTATGGTGTGGGATCACATCTGAAAATGTCATTGGCCCTACTTCTTCGAGAATGAAGATGGAAGTGCTGTAACCGTAAATGGAGAGCGGTATCGGTTTATGATAGACAATTTTTTACGTCCTGCTCTTGAAAACAGACCTGGTATGTGGTTTCAGCAGGACGGAGCCACTGCCCATACTGCCCGAGACACAATGGCACTTTTAAGACAAATTTTTGGAGAGCCCTTGGTTTCTTTTGGCCCACCCTGTATATAAAATACCTTGTAACGGAAATGAAAAGTGAAAATTGTAATAAAGTATATGTAGGCACAACGAAAAATAAACTTAAAAACTAGAATAGCAGGACATAAATCAGACCAAAAATATAGGAATATTAATTCGCAAAAAACAGCATTATCTTCTCATTGTGCTGAATTAAATCACTATCCCAATTTTGATAATGTTTCAGTACTAAATTCAGAAAACAATTATAAACGTCGTTACATATTAGAAATGTTTACAAATTATTAATACACCAAACACACAGAGAATTAATTTTAAGGCAGACACAGATAATGTAGCTCAAATTTACAGACATTTAGTAAATAAGAAATAATTTAATTATTGTTTGTACTTGTTTAAAAACTTTTTAATAAGTTTATGACAAATTTTTTTTTTTTTTGAAATATGTTACCATAGATAACACATAGATGGCCAACTCTCCAAATGTCAAAGACGTGGCTACAAATGTCTTCACACACACGGGTACGGTGTGAATTCAACACACTTAGGGGAGTACAATTTTTATTCACCTGTAGACACTATTACGCGATGTTCGATTGCACTTTTCAAATATTTAAACAATTTTTAATTTTTGCACAAACAATTATTTAACAATTTATTGTTTTCTAAATTTTTTAATACAAAATAAATTTAATTTTGTTGACATTTGTTTGGTGAAATTTATTTCTATGCAGTATTGTATTTTTTTGTCTTTTAGAGATAAAAATTTACAAATCAAAATAATAAATATTTAAAATTAGCATTCAATCTAACTTTTTTCGCACATAAATATATTAGAAAAATACAAAATTAATAAATTTATTAAAAAGCAAAAGAATTATTTAATTTTAACATCTAAAATTTAATGTAAAAAAATATTCTGTTTTTACAAAATATTTGATACAACTATGTGCAGTTTAGGTGCTGTGGGGAATTTTTTTTTTAAACCAACACTTATACAATTTTGCCTACCAATACATTCTTAGACTTAGGTTTTTTGACAAGAGACTTAGGTTTTTGACGTTTCAGTTGACTATCTATGTGTTATCTATGTATGTTACTTTGAAGAAAATTTTTTCAATACTTTTTTAATTGTAATTTTTTCATAACGTTAATTTGTTAATTTTTTCTGATGATGCTACACAAAGGAGTAGCGAAATATCGAAAAAATAAAAATTAAAATTATTTAAAGACCTAAAGCTTAAATAAAATAGTTAAATTAATATTAACAAAAAGGTCAAATAAACTATATAAAACAAAATTATCAATATTAAAGTTAATGGAATCAACGTCATTGGAAGTGTTAGCAAAGTGGTTATTAATATCATCAACATCAAATTCATTCTGCAAATGGTTAGAATTAGAAAATCCAGAATTCTTTAAAATATTCCACATGCTAGATGAATCAATTCCGGAAAAAAGCCTGGTGTAATATCTCCTTCTTTCCTTTCGAATAGTATTTTTGGCCTTATTACGATACCGGCAATAGATTCTCCAATTCTCTCTAGATCCATTATGACGAAATGCAGAGTATGCTAAGTCCCTCAATGACGTAGCCAACAAAACACTATTTGATTTCATCCAAAAATCAATACTACTCTTACTAGGAGCTTTTTGCCTAACAATAGGAACAAACGTGTATAAATTTTCAATTAATGAGCTTCAGATAGTACACTGAGATTCAGTGCAAGATACATTAAAAAAAGAATTAGTGTCAAAATTGGACAAACAAGAAAAAAGACCATCCCAATTGATATTATTGAAATCTCGATATGGAATGTATTTTGATACTGATTCTATATTAATATCAAACGACGCAAAAATTATTGCATGATGCGATATATTAGGACATTGAACCTGGTCAGAAAATTTAACCATGGAATCACGACTCACAAGCCAGAAATCCAATAATGATGTAGAATTATGAGCAACATCAAAGTGGGTTAGTTTACAATTATGAAATATTGTTAAACCACATCTAAAAGCCAGTGACCTCATTGGACTAGATTTGTTACTATCAAACAAATTGCAATTGAAATCACCTACAACTATAATATTTGAATAGCGCAAAAATAAATCAAGATGTTTGTCTTCGAAAGCAGCAATATCACCTCGAGGAAAATATACGACACCAAAAAGTACTTCCTTACCAATAATCTCAATGAATAATGACTCACACCCAGGTTCTAAAACCCTTAAAACCACCCTAAACTTAATGCCTTCCGACAAATATATACCAACACCAACTATATACCAAAATTTTTGGGCGTAGTAACAATTTAATGATAAAATTTTAACCAAAACTAGTTTATTCTGACCAAACTAATAAGAACAACAACTAAAATTTGTTCATCACAACCATGTATTGTTACGGGAAACATAATATGGTACTTGTAACCACAGTTTTTTCTGCGTGTATTTACAACATTTAGTTCAAAACCAAAATTGTTTTCTTGAAAATATCTTTCGGATTTACGTAACCAAATCATTAAATCTCACCTCATTAAGGCTTTTAGGCAATTTTGCTAAATTTTGTGTTCTCTTTAATCATTATTTTATTTTATGAAGTCAAATTAATGCTTTATGTCTTGAAATTTATTAGCAACTTTGCCATTAACGTTAATTTTCTAAAACAAGTGTAAATTTACCAGCAGTTATTTTCAACAAAGAAAAAAAAAAAATATAAAAAAGTACAGGCAAAGGCAATCAACAATTGAATCAAATGGTTATTTTTTTCTGGGTAGTGGCTTGTTTTATTTGTTGGTGTGAATCCTTGTCGAAAAGAGGCACATAATTGATGAGTCTAACGATTTATTTTAACGAAAATAAATGTTTAACTTTTAATACACATTTAACAAGGAGGTCTGTTTGTTACAAACAAACCAAAAAAAAAGCTTAAATTAGATGGAGAAAACAAAATTACAAAATTGCAATGCCCAGAGCAGTACTTACAACTTATACGAGCTGTGTGAGTATGCAGAGGAAAGAAACATTAACACTTGAGTAAAGTGTAATGTAAAGGCATGCTTTTATAACTAGCATAACTTATTTCATTTAAAAAAAGGGAAAGTTGGAAAAACCTGTTAATAGAATTATATTTTCTAATATATGCAACACTAGCTGTGCCCACACACGTTGTGTGCACAGATAAAATTATTACCAAAATTTTTTCAAACAAATGGATGAATGATATTTTTTTCGCTTTTCGAATACTTTTTTGTTTGGATCTAATAATATTTTTGTCTGATTTTTAATTTTCTGCTAGCAGTGTTGCCATAATAAAAATAATAGATAAAAAATCAATTTATTAATATTGAAATATCGCCTTAAAAAAAGAAATTAATCAACTTTTATATTTTTAATAGCCTCTAATTATGTTTTGGTAGGTGGACAACGTCATTTTATTTACCTAACTACATATATTAGAGGTAGAGGTAGAGGTACCTATGGGTAATATAAAACTCTTTTTTTATGACGTCGCTTAATTACATGACAATTTTTAAAGTGTTAACCATAAATTTGATTTTGGCCCATTTATTTTAGTTTTTCCTGTGTACATCCTGACAATATATTGTTCGATTTTGCTTTAAAAGTAATCCATACCAAATTTTAAGACTCTTACGTATTTACTTTATGTAAAAAAATTTATATAAAATTCTGAAATTCTAAAACTTATTGTAAATCTCTGTAAAATACAGACAAGAAATGAGTAACTTATTATTTTAAGAGAGCGCCATCTGTTGGGCAACATTGCCTAAAATATACTGCTTTCAATAGTAAAAGATTCCTTAAGGTATGCAATACCTTTAAATCGGTAAAAAAAATTGGCGTACTTTCACTGCTTTTTCTCCACTTTCTCTCAGAAATAAGATATTTTTGCGGAAAGAAAGTGTCTTAAATTAGCATCAGGAAAATAAGGTACCTCCTGATAAAATTTTGTTAAAATCCATCCAATAGTTTTTACGTGATGCGAACATAAAAAAAAAGAAAGACAGAGAGGCAGATATACGAAGGCAAAAATAACGTCCGATTTCTTAACTTCTGCCTTTGACTCGATATCCTTTTTCCAGGATCAAATAACAATTTTAATATCTTTTTTATAATTAATAATATCTCTTTAATATCTCTTTTTTCTTTTTCCCATTTTTAAGTATTTTAAAAAGAAAACTACTGAAAGGTATACGAGTGGTAAATACAGTAGGCAGGAAAGTCATATCATCTTTTTAAAATGAAATATCTCAACCGTCGATTGTTGCCTTTTTCTCGCTTATCTAGCTAAAAGCTGCACAATCTGCCTAGATGAGGAGAAGAAATAGCCAGTTCAACACCTTGTCTGCGACTGTCCGGATCTTGTAGAATGCAGGCTCAAATTTTTGGGCAAAAGATTCTTTTAGGACCTGAAGCACCTTAGGGATGTGATTAGCCTAATAGGTTTTGCGAGAAGATCCAGGTAGTTCTTACGGTCTGAAACTGTGGGTGGGTGTAGATGGTCGTCGGGGCATCACAATGGTTCTTTTTGTGCGTATTGGCCTTTTAACGTAAACTAACATAGGTTAGTTTACCGAAACCTACTAGTATACCTGTGGGAAAAAAGAGTCGAGAGCCCCTGTAAGTATTGTCTTTACGTGTGTCAAAGTTATGTTATAGTTATTTTTTATGTTGTTATTGTGTTATGCTCTACTATATTATAAACCGATATTTCAGAAAAAAACTTTAGTCTAAAAAATTCGCAGTTTCACTAAAAAATTTAAATACCTCAAAAACATCACATTTTAACCAACATTTCACCAATATTTGTCATACTGGTAAAATGCTGTTATGTCCTTGGAACAAATGATAATTTACCTCTTACCAAGGCGAATTCAGGTGTGAGCACTAGGGCAACAACTAAAATAAAACATCAAGTATGACATTAGATTAGCAGATTTGAAACAATATATTTTTGACAAGACATTAGCAAAGAAAACGAGAGCAAAAACGATTAGCTGGGCTATCACCTCCACCTGGTATGAATTCGCCTTGTCTCTTACTTATACATAAAAGGTATATCAAAGTAAATAATAAAAATCATTAACATAAATTAAGAATGTTGCAATTAAATCTAAAACTAGTCAGAGGTGTAGAAGTGTATGTTTATTATTTTAAGGAAAATAATATTTATTAAATAAATTTTATATTAAAGTTGCACCAAAAGCAGGAAGTGTACTAGTTTGTCATTGATGTGTCTATTGTACCAAATTTGGTATAATTGTTCCAAAAATCCCAACAGTGCTGTGGCCGAATATAATACTAGGTTGTTTCATCCTTTTGTTGATATTTCAACCAAAAGGCATCGATATAATTTGCCTCACAGAAAAAATTATTTTTCAGATTCAAACAATTAATTCGCATAAATAGAACATTTTTTGTTTGAATATGGTCCTATTAACAAAATTGTAAATTCAGACAATTAATTTTAAAATTAGTATATTGAAAATATTCCCCGATTTTTACAAAGAAATAATTGTGATATTTGGTAAAAAAAATTTATTGACATTAGAAAAAATTTTCAAACAAAACATTTGTCTGAATCAGACAAGAAGTTTTCTGAAAATTATAAAAAAAATTAAAAATAAAATATTGTCTGAATCGGACAAAATGTTTACTGAAATTTAAAAAAAAAATCAAACAAATAATTTATCTGAAAGTAATAAAAATCTTTACTGAAATAACAAACAATTTTCAAACAAATAATTTAGCTAAATAAAAACAATTTTCGCTAATTGTGTTTAGTATTAACAGTTTTGCGACTAATATAAAAAATAACTACTGGGTAAAATTTGACCATATTAACAACAGGCCAGGGAGGCTACTGCGTATTTCGATTCGAAAGAAATCTTTTTCGTAACACAATCTTAAAGTCATACAAATTCGAATGATTTCCTTTTCGAATCGAAATTCGCAGTAACCCCTCAGGATGACAATATCAAATTCATTCAATTTCGCTGTTTCTTAAAACATCAAATTCTATATATTAAAAAATGTTATATATATATGTGGAATTTGACATCTTGAGCAACAGTGAAAATAATGTATCTTCCTTTTTCTTTTTTACTTTGGTCAAATTTTAGCGATTAGTTGCTTATATATTTTAGGCACAAAGGTTTCCTCTTGAGCACAATTGGGGCAAAACCTTGTGTTTGATTCATCAAAATTATTGATATGGGAATTTTTTGCTGGTGAAAAGCATATGTCATACAAATTTACAAAAAGTTGGCCATTGCCGCCACCTGAAAAACTGTGAATAAAAATCAAAAATTAAAATATATGTATACGTACATATGAATATGTATAATAATATAATATTGCAAATAAAAAATTTGTACATTTTTACCTTTTCCTCTGCAGCCAATAGCTCTTAATTGTTTCAATATTTGTGCATTAAATATTTTTTTATTAAAATAAATTTCCTTTTTGTTATTTTTTCAATGCATAACAGAAAGTGTTGCCGTTTTTTGCGAATGAGTAATTATTAACAAATAGGCCAAAATAAAATTTCTTAGCTAATATCTGAAAAATTATCGTGTAATTAACCGACTTCATATATGGTGAAGGTTATCAGATCGTCTGAGTTAACTACTAGAAATCATTTAATTCTAAACCGATTTATATTTATTTTTATTTGAAAGGTAATGCTTATAGATTAGTTCCATTCAAAAAAGTTCATAATTATTAAAATTAAAGTTTGTGCATCGGAAAAATCGTGTATGTCTTTTGAACCCTAAATTGCACCAATTTCATAGTTTAACAAACTGATAACAAAATTACCTTACAGATTAGTGTCCTTATAGTTGATGTAACTTGGAAATTAGGTATAACTTCAGATAGTCCGTTATGACCGTAAGTATAAATATTTCAAATTAGAAATTAAACAGTGTCCCGATAGGTGATGTTATTTTTTGAATCGTTATAGTCAGACACTTGATATTTACACAGCCTTCATATTGCTATATCCGCCATAATAAGTAAAACTTAAAATTAAATAGTGTTCTATTGGAGAACTTAATTTGACGTATACCTCCTTATATTTTAATAAACAGATAGGCACTTAAAAATTATATAGTATAATTGCAATATATAGTAATCATTGAAATTAAATGTTTTGGGAATTCAACTATTATTTTAATAATATAATGCTTATAACCTATACTATTATATAATAAAACAATTTATTATTTAAAAATATTTCACTGGTTCCTCAGAAATAACGATAACTCTTTAATAAGTCCCACACAAACAATAAAGGACTTAACAAAAACACTTATTCGAAAACTTCAAAATGATTTTTAGTTTCAATCTTAACAAGTTTGTTTATTTGACTGTTCAAAATAACTTTGTTATTCCTACGACACTTGTGCTACGTTTTGTATAAAACCGATTTAAATAGCAGTGCGAAAATATTTTTTTGACTATATGTAAATATCAAACTTAAATTTTGTTAAAAAAAATGTATATACTTTTTTCTTTTTAATTTCAAAAGGTGGTATAAAATCACGTAGTTCCCCTACTAAAATATAATAAGAGTCTATTCAAAATTTAAGAGTTTTTTAAATTTAATTTTTACAGAAGAACAATATTCCCATATTAATAAATTTAGTTTGATCAATTAATTATTTTTACTACGGCAACACTGTTAGCAGCAAATAAAAAACCAAACAAAAGTATTATTAGATTCAAACAAAAAAGTTTTTGAAAATCAATAAACATTTAAAAAACCATTTGTTTGGAAATATTTTGGTAATAATTTTTTCTGCACGCAAAGAAAAAACATGGTTATTGTATGGTCACGGCAACCACACTATGTTCTCTGTAACAATAGATGTTTGCTGTGAACAAATTATAGTTATTTAAAACAATACTTTGGTCACGATAAACAAGTTTTTTGTTAACAGTTAATCATTCAATGGTTATACGCACCAAAAAAGCAACATGGTTGATTTGAAACATATTAAAATCCGAACCACAACCAAATTATTTTTAATATTTAAAAATTATAACCATAATATATTATTATTAAACATAGTATGTTAAGTTTGACTAAAAATAAACAAATAATGTTTGGTTTTAAAAATACATATTTTGGTTTTGGCCTTTTTTCAGTTCAGAAATATGTGTGTAAGCTATCGGTTCATCTAAAACCGTAAAAACATTAAATACATATTTGTTGTCAACAAATAAATTTGTTTTTTTTATTATAAATGATAGTTTTAAATTAATTATATCAAACACAGATAAAGGTAAGCAGAAAATATCAAAATATGTATGTAAGTCTAAATGGAAATATTCGTGTATTTGTTTTTTGTTATTTATAAATATATTCATACGTTGTCACATATATCATATAACATATATAATGTTTCAAATTATATTATAGTATGTTTATATTACAAACATAACTATGGTTGTATTTTACAATGTTATTTTTATGTAGACAATAATATGTTCCAACGACAACAATATTATTTTTATATATAACCATATAATTCAACCATAACATGTTGCTCTTAGATTATGGTTACCTCAACCATGTTTTTTCTTTGCGTGTGTGCTGCTACTGACTATATATCATTATAAGTTTATAAAAAAAACTAAGTAGTCTAGAAGTTCATATTTATTACCTCTTTGGTATTTACTTCATGTTATTCTTTTGTAGCATTCGTGTTGTGCCTATCTTACACTTTTTAAGACGTTATAAGCATGCCTTTTTTTATTATATCAGGCGTGACACTCTTAAATATCCGAGCTCTTACATCGGAGTAAAATTTAGCTCCGTTTTTAAATTCGTTGAAATGTGAAGTTTTTTACTTAACCACAAGTAGTATAGCTCAAGTATAGTAATCGTGAATAAAACGATGTCAGGTTTTCAACGGATGTTTACATTTTGTTATTTGTTGGGTTGGTGTGCATGTCACTATTTTTGTGAACACTCTACAGGTCACAACGTTTGACATATCAAAATAAAATTCGGCATGTACCGTTGGTATATGGAGATGAAGAGCTTTATAGTTTTTGAGTATAATCGGGAAGGGTGTGGGGTAGTTTACTTGACACTCCATACCAGAAATAATTCTTTTGTTTCGATCCGAATATACTTTGAACTTTTATCCCATAGATAACACATAGATAGTCAACTAAAACGTCAAAAACCTAAGTCTCTTGTCTAAAAACCTAAGTCTAAGAATGTATTGGTAGGCAAAATTGTATAAGTGTTGGTTTTTAAAAAAAATTCCCCACAGCACCTAAACTGCACATAGTTGTATAAAATATTTTGTAAAAATAGAATATTTTTTTACATTCAATTTGTGATGTTAAAATTAAATAATTATTTTGCTTTTTAATAAAAATACATATGAATTTCGTATTTTTCTAATATATTTATGTGCGAAAAACGTTATATTGAATGCTAATTTTAAATATTTATTATATTGATTTGAAAAGTTTCATCCCCTAAAAAAAACAAAAAAATACAATACTGTGTAGAAATAAATTTCACCAAAAAAATGTCAACAAAATTAAATTTATTTTGTATTAAAAAATTTAAAATACAATAAATTGTTAAATAATTTTTTGTGCAAAAATTAAAAATGGTATTTAATATTTGGAAAGTGCAATAAAATATCGCGTAATAGTGTCTAAATGTGAATAAAAATTTTACTCCCCTAAGTGTGTTGAATTCACACCGTACCCCTATGTGTGAAGACATTTGTAGCCACGTTTTTGACATTTGGAGAGTTGGCCATCTATGTGTTATCTATGTTTTATCCTTTGGAGAATATATCCATAAAAATATATGTTTCCATGAGGTAGGGTAAAGTTGAGTCTAGGCCACTCCAGATTTTTATATTAGAGTTTATATTATCCAACTTTAGCATTATGTTTTAAAAATAGCAATTGCGAAATCAATTCTGGATAGGTCTGGTCCTCCTTAAAAAGATTTTCTTAAAATGTTAAAAGTATTTCTCTGGAAGAATGCTAATTATTAATTCGTGGCTGTGGTAGAAATAAATTTAAGCCATAAATATTAGAAATATTTTTCCATTAATAATATTTGTCTGCTGTTTAAATGAAATATTTTATTTGCAACCGTCTCCATCATCCTCGTTTTAAAATTAAATAAAAACCGCAATTAATTTCTGTTTTCTCGCTGCCAACAACAGCATTATTCATTTAAAACCATGTGCTAGATTTTAGAATACTTTGTCTGGTAAGAGCGATAACGTGGTCATTTTGTGTGTTTGGTATTAAAAAGAACACAAGATATGAAATCTTGGATTTAGTAGGAAGAGTTCTAGGTAGCAGGTGCATATACGAGTATATTGGTTTTTTTCATTTCAAATTATACTTAAAAAGAGAGTTTGATTTCTCTTAAAAAAATTTTTCTTTCTCTTTATTCAGCAAAAGCTTTTTACCATATGTATAAGAGTATACTTGAAAGGCGATTGCTTTATATTTACTTCAAAAAGAAATCTTTTTGCAACATCTTGTTGATAGAAAGTTAACTATTTGCATGACTCTATTAAATGAAATCGGTCTATAAATATTGTATGAAGTATTAAAGATAAGCCTATCTTATATGTTTCTACTGGACGTGGCCATACAATTAAAACATTGGTACATAATTAATTTTCGCTTTCCACATAAAACATATTGGATTAAAGCATTAACAAAACCTCCAATAGTTTAAAAATATTGTTGTTGTGTTTCAAACAAAAAAGCCCTATTGTTTTTTTGGTTTCTGTCCAAAAAAAATTGGTAAATGGCAAAGGTACGAGATTAAAAAGCCAGGCTGTGATTGCCTTAGCTAAAATCTGCAGCGCGACCTATACCTTCGGATAGGAAGTGAGACTCCAAATTCAGCTTGGTAAAATTAAAAAGAGTTTAATGGTGTTCCTCCAGTGAAAACAAACTTGAGTTTAATGGTTCTCCTCCAGTGAAAAAGTTGAGTTTAATGGTTCTCCTTCAGTGAAAAATTGAGTTTTTTTTATATCCGACTTATTTAATTAAAATTAATAGGTTATACACGATAACCAAAACGATTACACGTAGCTGATTAAGCAACCACCGATACGGTACAACAGTACAGCTATTCGAGGAAGCCAATCAGCCAGTGTGAGTGAGAAGTAAACCACAAGAAGGCTGAGGAACGAGGACGGCCTGATTGGCTTTAAGCGATAATGACAATGACGCGCGCACGTGTTCCCCAACCCAGAGCTACTTTACGACCAAGGCATATTTAACCAGGTGACTGCACAAGGCGGAGCTAATATTAAAGAGACATTTTTAAATTTTTTTTTATGTGGAGTTTGACATTAATCAGGTATTTTAAGAGAGAATAAAATAGATATTACTGTCAAAATCCATATAAAAAAATTCCAAAAATTTTTTGCTGAATTTTCTTCTCCCTTACGCTATCACCTTGTTAAATATGCCTTGTTTACGACTGAAAAACGTCCCAAAAGAATAACATTTTTTGTTCTATATTTATTGTTTTGTCATATAAATCAACAGAAACCTGAGCCGCATGTCTAAGCCGCCTTAATCGAGCCGTCTGTAATGTTTGCAAGCCGCTGTAATTTATATCCTTTAGAAGTGTCTTCAAATTGAAAAAACACTAATATCTAATTTACACTATGAAATTATCACATGCCAAATTTTCTTAGCACGTTTTGCTGCCATTTGACAGATTTGGGGACTCCGAAATTGATACTTCTGCGGTCGGTAAGTAACCTAGCAGTGTTCATGAAGAAAATTTCATTGTTTTTCTCGCATAACAACTCAAAACTCATGAATTTTCAGTAGAGGCCAAAAACTGTTTCCGTTAATTGAGACTAAAGTAGTTATTCTAAAAGCACAAAGAGGGTCATAACGGTTTTTATCATGGAAGAGAAGACAAATCAAAGGTTTGTGGTTTGGTTTTTTGCAAAAAGTGAAAATTTTGAGTTGTTACGCTTTTGAGAAACAAGTGCGTTATGTATGTAAATATAAACTGATACAAAATTATTTTACCAGCGTTGCCGCTTTGGTCTGTTCGGACCAAAATTGGTACTTTTTTCCTTTCTATGCCAGAATTGGTAGTTTGGCTGGTTTTTTTCATTTTATTGTTAAGTTTTTGGTGGGAAAAAAGTTTGATGTTAAACCAAATTTACAATTATTTTTCAATAAAAAACTTACAGAAAAATTATTTTACTTAACTGGTTTAGATAATTTTAATAAATATACTTCAAAAAACTTAAAACACGTAAAATTAGTTGGCAGCGATGAGAGTAATAAAACTGGTGGTCTTCGTTACCACCAATTAAATTTAGGAATCCGTGAGATTAAAACTTGCAGGTACTGTGATCTGCAAGATGAGTCTTCGAAACAACACTTTGTGCGTGTCTTGCCTTGAAGACTCTTAAAAAAAATTCCTAGGATGATCTCTTTTATATCCAGGGGACATGAATAATCTCGCACCGTACAAAATTATTGGCATATCCGTAGCCTAACATTTGGTCGGGGAACATAAACGCTGTACAAAAGATTCTTTGGGTAGCAGTACTTAGGTTCTATTACTTAACAATAAATTATGTGCTTATGCTACTTTGGATATGCCTATCAAATGATTGGTTACACTAATCTTCAAAAAATTGTCTCCTTACAAAAAGAAACAAAAAAGAAATTGGATGAATATGAAAGATTTAACGTACTCGTATACGGCATCTGCTTTGAAGTTTTTATTTCACGTACAATTTTTTAAGGTCCTTGGCACATTTCAGTCCCTTAAGCAAGCTCTCACTTTAGTTCATTTTACAATAACTCGAGAAGGGTTCACCCGAATTCGATATTTGAAATATCAGAAGAAGATACATTTTTTTCTATTCAATAGTTTCGTAATTATTCAGACATAGTAACGAAAGAAATTTTTACACGAAATATTAACAAATTTTTACTACTTGAAATTAAAAAAAAAAAAAAAAAAAAACATTATGTACCGCTCTTGAGTTATGATAAAATATACTAATGTCAACGATCCATTAAGAGACTACTTATTGTCATACCCTTTGTTATTGTTTTGTTTTTCCAGTAAAAAATGTATTTCCGATTTTTTTCTCTTAAGAATAGAGTGACCAGCATAGGCAAAGCAGTTCCTTATATGATACAGAAAAACTGAGAGCAGATTTTATTAAGAATATTATACCCTCCATATTCGTGCTATTTAGGTTTAAAGGAAGATTTTTCTGCCAGACCGTGTTATATATCGGACTAAACATTATAATTAAAAAAAATTACAATTAATTTCCAGATTCAGAAAAAATACTCTCGATTTATAAAAGACAAATTCACATACAAAATTTGTTTAATAAACATTTGCAAAGAGATAAGAATAAAGGATGGAACTCTTCTGTCCTTGCCTATTACGATATACAATATATACTATTACACATTGAGACCAATCGCAATAATAATGGTAAAAGCCGTTTCACACTATAATACAAGTATTAATACTTTTACTCTCGACTGTAGTAATTTTAGACTGGTGACTGATACATACATATCTATGTCTATGGTAATTGCTAACATTTGCTTAAGGCTAGGTCTCCACAGCATCTCCATATAAAATGTGTCTGCCCGTGCACGCAAAGAAAAAACATGGTTATTGTATGGTCACGGCAACCACACTATGTTCTCTGTAACAATACATCTTTGCTTTGAACAAATTATAGTTATTTTAAACAATACTTTGGTCACGATAAATAAGTTTTTGTAAACAGTTAATCATTCAATGGCTATACGCAGCGTAAAAGCAACATGGTTGATATGAACCATATTAAAATTCAAACCACAACCAAATTCGTCTTAATATTTGGAAATAAAATTATATTTATAACCATAATATATTATTATTAAACATAATATGTTAAGTATGACTGAAAATAAACAAATAATGTTTGGTTTTAAAAATACATATTTTGGTTTTGGCATTTTTTCAGTTCAGAAATATGTGTGTAAGCTATCGGTTCATCTAAAACCGTAAAAGCATTAAATACACATTCGATGTCAACAAATAAATTGTTTTTTATTTCAAATGATAGTTTTAAATTAAAAATATCAAACATATAAAAGGGTAGGCAGAAAATATGAAAATATGTATGTAAGCCTAAATGGAAATACACGTGTGTTTGTTTTTTTTATTTAATAAATACTTTCATACGTTGTATGACATATATCCACTTACATATTTCACGTTATATTATAATATGTTTATATTATAAACATAATTATGGTAGTATTTTACAATGTTATTTTTATGTAAGATAATAATAATATGTTCCCATGACAAAAATATTATTATTATTATTATTATTATTATTATTATTATAGTTTAAAATAATATGGTTTGAATATAACCATATAATTCAACCATAACATGTTGTGGTAAAAAGCCTTTTTCCAGGCAAAGTCTGCAAGTATTGTCACCACAAGCAAGAACCCGTGACCTGTACTAACGAAATTTACCATTTCTAAGAGCCCAGATTATATTCAAGCTCCTTCTTGGTCTTCCTGTGAACTTGTATTGAAAAATTCTAGAGTCTTTGGTGGGAATCGAACCCACAACCCGCACTGATGGACACACTACCTACTAGCCCACCGAGGAACCCTTATGATATTGGACCATTTTTTGGAGAATGAAATTAAATGAAGTGGCTGTGGCTATAGGTACCTCAACCGAGCCGCGAAAGCTAACACTCAATAAATGAAACCGTGTATGTTTATAATCACTATAGTAAAAATTCATAAATTGGTTTAATAATTAGTACACCATCCAGCCTACGCCTCAAATTTGGCCCCTTGCGACAATTTCCTCATTCTAAGTTTAAAGAATTGACTGGGGGAAAGAGCTCTGTATCAAACGAAGACATCATTTAAACGCCTATTTTAAGGGCTTAGAAAATCTTATTGTTTGAAGGTAATAAAAGAATTAGAAAGACGCTGGACTAATTGTTTTGAGCTTCAAGGGATAAAGTATTGTTTTACCTAAAAAGTATTTCTTATTTAAAATCTCACAGAATTATCAAATTACCCTCTTACGTTAGATTGCAATGTTTTATTTATGCCTTTTCTGTAACAGATAACAAATTTTTTTCTTTTCATAGATCAAAAGTACGGAATAAACTTTACCATTAATCCAGTACAAAAAAGGTATAAATTTTAAAGACAACTTAACAGGGCCGAAAATTTCATTTCCATCAATATTTCTTACAATTATTTCTGTTTTTGACATTTTAACATGCGAGGAAATTGAAAAAAAAAAAATAAATAAAGAGATAAAAGTTAATTTGTCCCAATTTGAAAAGCGTTATCTTTTTAGGACATCTGGGATTATGTTTTATAAAACTGGTATTTATTTAATAAGACCTTTTTTGACACTTACATTCATACATATGTAACATAACGAAACATTTCCTATTCTTAAGCTGTCAACTCTAAAACTCTAAAGTGTTCATTTTTTACAGTAACATCCACATTAAATGCCATCAATGGTTCTTTTTTTTTCAAATTTCATTTTGTTTTTTTAATATTATTATTGTTCTTGTTCTTGTTGTTGTTTTTTAAGAAGTTATTTCCTTTCTGTTGCCTTTTCTTACTTAGTTGTTCTTTTCTTCTGCATTTGTTTTCCATAAGCCACTCTAAAGCTAAATCTATGTAAATCCTTATCAAAACTAAAAAAAGTTGAAATAACAGACTGCTCTAAAGAAAGAATCCTCATTTTAAGGATTTTCAGTTTTATTATGAAAATGTTGGGTTTCTACAATTTGAAGGTTAACAAATTTTCGATTAACATATGTATGTATGTATGTGAATTGAGCGATTTATCTTTTTTATAAGGAAAAAAAAACCTTACACACATACATTTCCATTTCATGTTTACCCAGCAAACATCCTGGTTTGATGATATGATTTTAAGAAAACGATTTTAATATTAAGCGCGTGGCTATAACGCTTACAAGAAAGTGCTGAAATAATCTTCTTCTAGGGAACACCTTTTATTTATTTTTTAATTTTACTTTTGTTACTTGTTGATATAGCATAGACACAAACCCTTTAGTGTTGTGTGTGCACAGACACAATCTCAACGAGACTCTCAGAAAGAGAACAAAACATATACAGTTTTCAATCAGTAGCAGGGTTCCCAGATATTTTTCGAGTCCCATCCCCAAATTGAAAATGTTCATCCCCGAAAATCCACAAAAAATATTTTAACTATCCCCAAAATACCCCACTAAAAAGTATACTGTTTTCATTGAAATTAACACATGAATACTTTATTTGCACTCTATTTAACTTCATTTAAAAAATATAGTAGTGGAATTCACGGTTTGCTATTGTAGACCTTTTACACCTTGTAGCTTTGGAAATTTAAAATAACCTATGTATTTTGTTGTTGTTTTGTCAATATTTACCAAACCTACAAGATGTAAAAGGTTTACAAAGCAAACCGTGAATTCCGCTAGTGTATACTTTTTGCGTGTTATTTAACAAACTAAGTTGATTGAGGTTTTACCTCATTATTTCTGGGGATGGATTAAAAGAGTTAAACAAAATTTCATTATGATTTTTGGTAATTAAAATACTTATGTGCTATTATACACATACTTTGGCCAGTGTAGTACTAATGTAAGTAAATATAAAGTTACTGTTGATTGTTGTTTTTTTCAAGCCTTGATAATTTGTGTTAACTTGCGTTAACTTAATTCTTATTTAATCAAAATAATTTTTTTACAAAAAGGTATAAACATAACTTTATCTAAAATTTTGGTAAAAGTTTCCTGATGTGCTTAATTAATCTCATAGTAAAATGGCCTTAGCGACTAGCTTACCCTACGACAATATAGGTGGAAGGTTATGATAATTTGGGTATGATAGCACGCTAATAACTAAAATAAAATTAAAATTCCATTATTTTTAAAATGTATAGAATTTCTCAACAAATATTAGAGTAAATAGTTCTGAAATTTATTTCTTATATATGATTTTGTTGATTCCTTTTCCGAAAAAAATTATTATATAAACATTGCGAGTTGGTATGTAAATCAATTTTTCCAAGTGTAGAAACAAGGTCGTTTCAGCATCATCTCGATATTAAAAAATATTTCTCAAAATACGCCTAAGTTGCTTTGACGTTTTTATTGGCATTTTAATTAATTGTGATTTGTAAATGTCTCTTGAAATATTCAGAGGCCGATAACTCGGCAAATAATGGCGACCGAGACTTTTTTTATCGATTTTGTTTTTCTTATTTTTTAACTTTCTATAATTCGAGTAGCTTCGCTACACTATATTTAAGCAGTTATTTCTAAAAATCGTAACCAAGATAAATAACCTCTAAGAGTAATTGTAATTTTATGTCATATTATTTTCGCTACGGTTTTTTACCTTCTTTTACCAGTCATACTGTTGTGGTTTGGATGATATAAATTGAGAAAAACCCAATTATTAATTCAAAAGACAATTCATTTATTTTACTTAAGAAATTTCTAGAAACGTGTTCTATTACTTTAACTTACAACACAAGAGAGAGAAAATCTGTTTTTTACCGGAAATAAAGAAAATAGTCAAAAATGACATTTAAAATGCATAGTTGTGTTTTAACCCAGTAGGTTCACACACCCACAACATCTCTCCTTCTTAAGAAATGTCATAGTCACTCATCCATACAGGTCTTTTCACTTGTCGGCGTGGACGTGGTTGGGACGCATCTTCACTGCTACTAGCATCATTCGTAGCGCTATCTACTTCAGGCTGTACAACTGCTTCACTTTCACTAGAATCATCTAGAGCGCTTTTTGGCTGCGCAGGTGCTTCATGAGAGGAATCTCGATAATGTTGAGATAACTTGTAAAGGTCAAAACTGTCGCATAGAAATTTATTCAAGTCATCTTTACCTTCGTTTACATATCTGCGCTTCAACTGGTTTATGTGTGATCTGATTAATCTTCGACTGTTGGTGAGCAGGATGTTGTAATTTACACTTCCAACTCGTTCAATAACGGTGCCAGGAACCCAACTTCTTGAATTCCGTGAATATACTCGAGCATAGACTAGGTCACCTGCATCCAGTTTCCTTAATCCTTTTTCATGTCGGTTTTGGTTTTCTGAGCTCGTAATGTGGTGTTCTTGTTTACGCAATGGATTTAGCAAGTCCAATGATGTTCTTATTTTTCGATTCAGAAATGCTTCTTCTGGTGTCTTAAAATTTGGAACATTTGGATTTGGAGTAGACCTGTAGGTTTGCAAGAATGTTTGCAAGTTCGTAACACTCGTTCCTTCATTTTTGAGTTTTGCTAGTGCTCTTTTAAGGGTGTCTACAAACCTCTCTGCTTGCCCATTTGACTGCGGATGATAAGGGGCAGTTCGCATATGGTTTACTCCTCTCTTCTTCAAAAATTCTTGAAACTGAGCACTCACAAATTGTGTCCCGTTGTCAGAAACGATGGTTTCACAGTTTCCATATCTGGCAAACGTCTCGTCTACTTTCTCGATCACTGCTGAAGAGGATATATTTCTAATTTCGAATATTTCTGGCCACTTAGAATAAGCATCAACCATCACTAGGTAGTAAACTCCATCACAAGGTCCTGCTATATCTACGTGTAATCTTTCCATCGGCTTTGTTGCTGCAGGCCAAAGCTGTGGTGTAGATTTTACTGGTGATCTTCCTGCTACTGCACATGGCTGGCAATTTCGTACATACTCTGCAATTTCTTCATCTATGTCAGGCCAAAACACGTGACTCCTAGCAACGGACTTCATTCTTTCTTTACCTGGATGACCTCTATGTAGCTGCTGCAACACACGATTTCTCAGAGGTTTTGGTATAATCACGCGATCTCCGTAAAATACGCAATCTTTTACTACACTCAGTGAATCTCTGCGCCTATAATATGGAAGTAGGGAATCTTCAACATTTGTTTCCCACTTTGAATTTAAAGCTTTTATGACTTTCTTTAACTGCTCACATTTGCTTGTAGTTTGCTGTACCATATTAAACGTGATTGGAAAACCGCTAATTTGAACATTCAGGATGGATGTCATATCTTCTTCAAGTAGAGCACATGCTATCACCATATCCTCGTTCTCATCATCTTTAATCAATCTCGACAGAGTATCAACACAACCAAAATCTTTTGTATTTACGTACTGCAACTCAAAATCATAACGCATCAAAGTGAGAGCCCATCTTTGCAATCGGTTTGCAGTATGTGCTGGGATACCCTTTTTACTGCCGAAGATTGAAAGTAATGGTTTGTGGTCGGTCCATAAAATGAACTTTCTTCCAAATATGTATCGATGAAACTTTTTCACTGCAAATATCAACGCAATCGCTTCCTTCTCTATCTGAGAGTATTTTTGTTCTGTTTGCGTTAAAGTACAAGCTGCGTGTGCGATAACCTTTTCTGTGTTATCAGGCATAATGTGACAAATGAAAGCTCCGATACCCTTACCAGATGCATCTGCTGCTACCTTTAATGGTAGACTGGGATTATAATGCGTCAATAACAAATCAGAATTTAAAATGCTTTTAAACTTTTCAAATGCTCGCCTACATTCTGAAGTCCACTCAAACTTAACATTGTTATGCAGCAATTTGTCTAAGGGTGCCCTCAAATTGCTCATGTTTCGCACAAACTTACCATAGTAGTTTACACTACCCAAAAAGGCTCTAAGTTCTGAAACGTTTTGTGGGGGCGGCATTTTTAAAATCGATTTGATCTTTTCAGTAGTATATTTGTGTACCTTCGGTGACACTTTTTTCATACAAACCAATGCTCCAAGGGCGTGGCATATTTTGCTCCCGCCCACTTTTTGTATTAACCAATCAGAAGAGAGCAATTGTCATTTATTTTCTATGTTAGTCAATCAAAGGAGAGAGAGATACAGATAGAGAGAGGAAGAGAGAGAGACAGATAGTGAGAGGAAGAGAGAGAGAGGAAGAGACAGGCTCTAGAGCTCCGCCCACTTTTATGAGAGATCATCAACAATTTTTGATAATTATGTTTCTTTATGTGTTTTTTGTAGTTTTGAGGGTTGATTTTGTATGTATGTATATGAGAAAATTCCAATTGGAATTTTTTGTGTGTTAAACACCTGCATTGGGAAATTGTGTATGATTTTAGGTAATGAGAATGATCGTTGACAATGGATATTTTTGTGGGTGTGTGTTTTAAGTTTTGAAGGTTGTTCAGGCTCTAGAGCTCCGCCCACTTTTATGAGAGATCATCAACAATTTTTGATAATTATGTTTCTTTATGTGTTTTTTGTAGTTTTGAGGGTTGATTTTGTATGTATGTATATGAGAAAATTCCAATTGGAATTTTTTGTGTGTTAAACACCTACATTGGGAAATTGTGTATGATTTTAGGTAATGAGAATGATCGTTGACAATGGATATTTTTGTGGGTGTGTGTTTTAAGTTTTGAAGGTTGTTTTTGGTTATAGTTAGAAGATTTTCTTTGTTTTTGGGGTTTTATACTACCTGGTTGTTTAAATTGATTAGTTTGGTGTGTGTGTTTTTAAGACGTGATTAATATTAATGTAGCTGATTGCTTTTAGTTTTAGGGGTGGATTTAGTTTTTGATATTTGTATATTGTTAAAACTAAAATGAAGTTTGTGTCTCTTTTTTTCTTTTCTAAAAGGTGATTGGTGATGAGTAGTGGGTAGGGAAAATAATTATCATATATTTTATATTAGTGTGTATTAAAATTTGATTTTTCTGTTGCTTTCTATTTTACTTTGCTTTCTGAATGGGATTTTCTAATTGGAAAATAACTGATGTTAAAAAATATATTTTAAATTGGTTTTTGAAATATATTTACAAGATTTTTAAATTGGAAAATAATTGGTATTCCAAATGGTTTCTATATTCTTTTTATAATCAAATATGTCTCTCTTGAGATTACTAAGTACTTTTGAGTTTACAGTGTTTGCTTAAGGTGTTTTACTACCAATTTTTTAGTCAAACTAAATGTGCATTTATAATCTTTCAAGGACAATTTTTATGAGTAACAATAATTTTTCCAATGCTCAAAACACACCTTAGAAAAATTTAAGATTTCTCTGTAGGCAATAAGATAGTTAAAAAAAAAAAAGTACAAATCCAAAATTGATGACCACCTACTTATTTCCTAAAAGAAAAAAAAACATGAAACTATTTAAAATAGAAAGAAAAAAGATACACATAATTCATATTTATATATTTTTGTATTTCATTTATTATCCATTCGTAAATATAACCTATGGATTTTTACATCAGTCTTAATTTTATCTTTCATTTTTTGTCCAATTTCATAACAGAGCCGTGTCAATTCAATTTGTATGTCTTTTTCCTGTATCCCATTTATTTCACACAACTGAATATTCGTTTTGTTTAAAGCAGAGCAAGTCGGTATATAATACTCGTAGTAGAAATGAAGTATTTGTTTACGCAGAATACTGTTCCAACATAATATTGATGTTAAAAATATTCCAATTCGAGTTAATGATTTCCAAGTATCTGAATCAATTTTTATTTTATAAATTCCTTGTTTAACAACTAAATAACATACACCTCTTTTGTGATGAAAACTGTAATGCACGTCCGTATCAATTTCATTATCAATAAGATTTATTGAATTTAAAAAATCACTATGATTCAGCATGTTGTGGATATACTCCTTGTAGCTCATTAAATGTAACCACTCCTTTCTATCCAATCCAATAAACTGCTTTTGCTTATAATGCAGCCATACAATCGGTTTAAAGCCTAATGTTGTAGAAAATCCACATGAAATCTTTAATTTTAAATTAAGGAAGTATTCAAATTCAAACACAACATCATATAACTGAGACTTTCGTCTTTCACCATGCTGCAACAAATTTTTTAATCTATTCTCCATACTCATTGAAATTAAAACATAAACTGACGTTTGTTTCATACTTTAAATATCTTTATATTAAGAAAACATAATAAAACAGTATAACTTAAAATAAAAGTGTTTAGTATATTTCCTCCAGTATAATCTCAAGTTCAGGTGTTACATTGGTAATTCGTATGTTGCTCGTTTTATTTCATAATAACCGGTAATATTTTTAAACATGAATAAACATGATAACAACGCTAATAATTATTATTTTATTTCTAATTGAAATCACATTAGTGTTAAAGAATAAAATGAAGAGCAGGTGTAATATTGATAGTTCAGTTTAAACTTAGCTAGCTATGTATGTAGCATATTTATTTCATAATAATCAATAATATTTTAATTTTTAAGCATGAACGATCATGATTTAATCAGACTACTAAGAATTAAATCTTTATTTTATGATAATAGTTTACACTGAATATATAAACATGAATGAGCATGATCATCCCATACGTAATTATTTCATTTCATATCCTAATCACGTAATGATTGAAGAAATGAAATGTGTGCAGGTGTTGTGTGTGTGTGTGTATTATAATTTAGAATTTGGTCCTTTTTTAATTCCTATACACATACATGCACATAGGTTACAAAACTAAGGAAGAACCAGTATTAGAAAATAGGAAGAAATAACACACAAAAGAAAAAAGAAGGTAGAAATAAAAACAAGACATTTGATTTTTGTGGGTTTTAAAAGGAATAATATTTTTAAAATAAATAAATAAATATCTCTGGTACCAAGAATTTGGGTATCATTTACACACACACATTAACCAATGAATTCATTCACAATGTTGTTTTTTTTCCTGTTGTGCTATTCATCATAAAAATTAAGAGTTTAATATAGATTCATCATAAATAACCAATTATATTTTATTACCTATTTTATTATAATCTCCAAAAAAAAAAAAAAAAACCAAGATAGTGAATATTTTCATTTTTATACGATATATTTTTATTTTTTAGTATTTTTTTTTATAAATATTTACATAAGACATTTTATTACAAAATTTCGTATGAAAAATTATTAATAATATATTATAAAATAAAAAATGAATAAAATAAAATTTAGTATATTTATTTAATTTTCTTTAACATTGAATATCTTATTATATAGATCTATTATATTTAACACATTAGTTTTTCTAATGTGAAAGTAAGTACACCTACATGTGTCTGGACCTTCCATACAGCTTTCGGTGTACCAAGGGCAACATGCGAAATGACCTCGATTGACATCCTCTTCTCCATCTCCCACACCATATTCCTTATTTTCTTCCAGCATTGAAATAAAAAAATCCACGGCCTCTTTATGTTCATATAACAAAATTTCTTTAAAGTTATTTAAGAAATTTTCAATTGTTATACAAAGTGGGGTCATATTGATTCTTTCTTCGTTTCTTCGTTTCGCTCGATGGTACTTTGGTGAGTAATAGATATTTACGATTTTTATGCATAAGTTG
The DNA here is from genome assembly GCA_949628195.1 of Phasia obesa. Taxonomy (NCBI): domain Eukaryota; kingdom Metazoa; phylum Arthropoda; class Insecta; order Diptera; family Tachinidae; genus Phasia; species Phasia obesa. The sequence goes on along the minus strand of OX451215.1, from coordinate 98,977,846 downwards.
GGTGCATGAAAATTTTCAATAGATTTTTTATATTACACCATATTTCTTTACAACGAATGTTGTTATATCTTTCACTCCCTCACTTTAACATTTGTGTTTTAATTTCTAAAGAATTGATGTAATAATTTACTCCACCTTTACCTTTTCTTTCTTTTACTTCTACAAGATCCAATATTACGGTTAGATTTTATTTCAATATTGAATTTGACTATCTCTTTTCCTCATATTCATACCTATGATTTTTATCAATTTTATTTAAAGATAAATAGGTGGAAATATTTTTAGAGTATTATAATAAAAAAAGAAGTCAAGCTGTTAAGTTAAAAAAAAAAAATGGATTCCACCAAAAATTTAATTAAAAAATTTAATGGTCTTAATAATAAAACGATGATACACATCAAGGATCTCAAAATTTCATCCAAATACCCAATCATAAATGCAAAACGGGTGACAACCAAATATGGTACTTGTCTGCAGATTGAGCTGGACAACAACATCATGTTTTTACCAAACCGATACAATTCACTCACCGATGAGGAGGTTAACGCGTTGTGTACTGGAATATATTGCGTGTACAGAGAGGGAGAGAAAAATTTATTTTTAAATACCTTCGATGAGGTTGTGCAATTTATACCTAATGCACAGTATCCCATCTGGGAATAAATTTTTAAAATATTTAATCAAATAAAAATTATATAATAAACCAAGCAAAATAAAATATACACATAGTTTCAAAGATTTAATTTTTTGTCGTTTAATTTATTTCCATTTCGTTATTTCATACAGAAATTTGAGACATAAATGACCACAGTTAAATGTATTATACTTCTGATATTGATTGTAGTTGTATTTTATATTTTTTCCTAAATATTTAACTAATTCTAATGGAGGATGTAAATTTCCAAAGCTGTCGAAATATTCTTTTTGCTGATTGTTTTTGTAATATGCCACCCAGTGTGTTCCAGGTCCTGATGATAAATCTAAATTGATGATACCACATTCTCTTTTCCTCGGTCGTTTTGGTAGTGTATCCAACATAAATACTCCTCTAAAGTGTGAAATATTGGTTGAAAATTTTCTCAAGTCGACATCCGTTAATGGTCTATCAGGTAGCATTTTTAAAAGTTTTTTGGATTTTTATCGTAAACCAATCCATATCCCTTCTTATATGGTTTTAGGTAAAGACCCTTCCCCATTGCTACAGGTTCCATAATTTTATTATGTCTTGTTGCCTCATCAAGTTGATGTTTGGCATTCCTTGCAGCATTTACAGCTTTTGCTATAGCAGCACCTCCACTCGCTAGGCTTCCAATTGCACTCAAGGCAGTAAGAATTGGAATTATAGGTAATACCCCACCAATTTTTGGGACATTAATTATACGTGGTACAATAACTTGAGACTTTTTCCCCTTAAACGATCTGTTAATAGCTTTACGAGCAATCTTAATAGCAGAATTAATATCTTCAGGTTTTTCCTTTTTTATTATTTTTGTTGCATTTTTTATTGATGTAATGAAAAGCTTTCTTCCATTTGAATTATTTCTTTTTGAAGGTTTTACACACGCCTTTTTTTTCATCCCCAAACCAAATTTGGTTTTAGCTTTCATCGTGTTAGTAACTAAATATGCAAACGATTTCTCGGCAAGACTACTGTCTTTTGACCAAACTCTTTCCCAAGCTTTATGTTCAAGAATTTTATCCGCTTGATGTCTTTTCTTTATATCCTTACTTTTGGAATAAGCTATATCGTGATCCTTACAAGCAACATCCAAAGGGTTTATTCCTCTGTCACCTCGATCTAGACGTTTCTTTAGTTTCGTTCCAGGTCCACAATATTGATAGCCAGGAAGATGAATTTCAACAGGCAAGGAGTTTATTATATTATCTACTAAACCTTCTCCAATGAATGTTTTGTTATAATTAACTTCCTGGTTATATAGTATAACCATTTTATTCTATAATAAGTACTAAAATAAAACATTTTTTTTATTACATTCAGTTATAAAAATGCGTTTAGTTAAACAACATAAACAAATTTTTGTTCGCAATATTGATACTTCTTCGAGTGTCAACCCCAAAACAAGACATAGTTCCTTATTACCTAATACTATTCGCGCGCTTATAGTTGGTCCTTCAAACTGTGGAAAGACTAATGTTATGATAAGCTTGTTAGAAAGTCCTAATGGTCTTAAATTTAAAAACATCTACTTATATTCAAAGTCACTATACCAACCAAAGTATGAATACTTGAGGAAGCTAATATACCCAATTAGAGGGATGGGATATTACACGTTTTCAGATAATGAAGTTGTAATATCTCCCAATGAAGCTAAAAGCAACTCAATAATGATTTTTGATGATGTTGCGTGTGAGAAGCAGAATAACATACGCGCATTTTTTTGCATGGGTCGACATAAAAATGTTGATTCTTTTTATTTATGTCAAACTTATACAAGAATTCCTAAGCATTTGATTAGAGACAATGCTAATGTTATTATAATGTTTAAACAAGATGAAACAAACATGAAACATGTTTATAGAGATCATGTTTCGAGTGACATGGATTTTAAGAAGTTTCATGAAATTTGACAAGAATGTTGGAAGGATAAATTTGGATTTTTGATGATAAGTAAAGATGATGAAATAAATAATGGGCGCTACAGAAAGCTATTTGACTATTTCATAACAATATAAAGTACTTCAATCAGCACATATATTTTAGTGCTAAACCTAGTTTTAAACATACTATAACAACTTTTTTAGTGAAATAACCTATCTCGCTCTATAAATTCGGTTTATTTTTTGTTGTGTTTTATCAACTTATTTATAAAACTACATAGAAGAGCTAAATGAAAATGGATGAAAAAGTTTTAAAGGAATTGATAAGGACAAGAAATGTATTAAAGAAAAAGTTACGCAGTATAAAAATTGATGACGTAGATACACAAGAACAACTTAAAGATACATTTAAACCTATAACAGATCCCCTAAAAACAATTATTAATACTCATATCTCTAACTTTAAAAAAATACCGAAAACAGAAAACCATGAATTTCAAACAGAAAATAAAAATATTAGAAGATTACCCTTTAACAAGTCACAATTCAATTTAGAGACAAGTACCCCAAAGAAAGTTATAGAAGAAACATCATTTAAGAAAGGGATATCATTTGATGCTATTCATGATGATAATGGTGATGATGATGATTTTTACTCTCAGTCTGAAACTATAGAGAATTCAAATAATGAAGAGTCTTACAATGACTTATCAATTTTGGAAAATAGAAATGAGTTAGATACTCTCTATGGTCCTCATAAGGGTCTTAATAATGAATGGAAATTCGGTGACAGCAACATCAAAATAAGCAAAGATAAAATTGAAATTGGAAATCAAATATGGGCTCTAACACCAGGTTTGTTCTCCTTAATGTTTCACAAAACACCAGAAAACTATGACAAATCTGAACTAGAAATCTACAAAAATATACTAATCAACACTAATGCTCACAGGAGAGACTACAAATCTGCTGGTCCAATTAAAGGAACGAGAGCATATAAGTACAAACATATTATTGGAAAATTGTTTAAAGAAAAAAGCGAGAGTAGTTTGGCAATACCATCACCAATTTCAAGAAAGGGTAATTACACGGGAAATGGTTTGATGAACCTAAACTCTCATAAACCAAACTATATATATTGGGATGATCCAAACGAGTTGGTAGATCGACTTAGACTATTACTCGCATCGCAAGGTGCAGGCCACACTAATCATAACAACGAGATTGTATCAATTATTGAAGAATTGTATGAAGCAAATATAATTGAAAAATAGTCTAATAGAATCATGTCCATCGATAAATTCGGACACTACCTCAATGATACAAGCGATAATATTTCAATGAAAAATGTATCTAAAGTGTTGGGGTTTTTTATGGATACAACTAACAACATTGACGTACAAAGCAAGAGGATTAAAAATGTGGCGAATGCTTTGGAAGACAGTGACGCTATCAATAAAATGTTTTTGCAATCTCAAATTACAAAATCTGGAGAAGAAATAGTTATACATTTAAAAGGAGTTATTGATGAAATTCATGAGAAAATTAATGATATAAAATTACTTTTTGATAAACAAATTGAAAAGTTAAGTAAACAAATTTATGAAGTACAAAATCATACATTCATATCAATGAACGAAAGTGAAGAAATAAATAATACCTTGAAGAATTACGAATACGAATCTATATAAAATACTAATGAGAAGAATATAAATTCCTAGGGATATGGTTATATCAGTTGCTTTAAATGTATCAACTGAAAACAATCCAATTCGAAAATAATGACAAGCTTAAAAAGAGACTTAGTAAATGAGCTACATAAACAAGCAAGAAAAAATTTTAGACGTCGAAGAGTTGTGATGAAGGGTATAGATGATCTTTGGCAAGCAGATTTAGTTGAAATGGGGAACTATGCCTTATATAATAAAAATTATAGATATCTGCTAACTGTAATTGATACATTCTCAAAATATGCTTGGGCTGCACCACTTAAAAATAAAACTGCACTAGAGGTGACGCAAGTTATGAGAGGAATCTTCAAATTGGGTCGGATACCGAAAAACTTGCAGACCGATGATGGCAAAGAATTTTTCAATAAACATTTTGCAAATCTTATGAATGAATATAATATTAATCACTACTCAACGTTTAGTAGAATGAAAGCGTCAATAGTAGAACGATTTAATCGAACATTAAAAGGAATGATGTGGAAAGAATTTAGTTTTAATGGTTCATATTATTGGCTTGGTATCTACAAGGATTTAATCGATACATATAATAGAAAAGTACACAGCACTATTAAAATGCCCCCAATTAAAGTCAATTCTACAAATGAATATAAATTATTAAATACAGCCTACAACCACATAAAAATTTACAAAGTATCTAAATTTAATGTAGGAGATTATGTACGCATTAGTAAATATAAACACATTTTTGAAAAGGGGTATACCCCAAATTGGACAACCGAAATTTTTAAAATTAAAACAGTTAAAAATACATATCCAACAACATACCTATTGGAAGACTATCGAGGAAATCCTATTAAAGGTGGATTCTATGATGAAGAACTTACCAAAACTCAATTTTCCGATATATTTCTAGTTGAAAAAGTTCTTAAAACTAGAGGAGAGAAAGCATATGTAAAATGGTTGGGATTTTCAAATCAACACAATTCTTGGATTAATAAAAATGAAATATTGTAATTTTAAGAAAAATAAAAAAAAAAAAAAATGTATTTAGTAAGTTTTTATATCCAAAATAGAAAAAATAAAACGAATAAATAAACCAGTATTGTGCCAAGTTTTCTTTATTTACATTTTAAATGTCATAATGTCAATAACGTTAAGTTTGAACTCTACGTCATCGGAGCTAACAGCTAATTACTTTCCTCCAATTTGTTTGAATGGGGATTATGAGTGTGCTTTAACTGACTTTCATTCCTACAACAGTATTCCAAATGTGGACATATATAACAATCATTTTCATATAGGTGATCATCTAATTGAAATACCAATTGGATCTTATGAGTTAAATGATATAGCTGATTACATTAAAGAACAATACAAAAGTCATAGTTCAGAAAATGAAATTGATATAGAAGCTAAAAACACCACGATGCAAGTTAGAATTAGAAGCTCGAAAGAGCATATATATTTTAATAAGAGCAATACTATTGGAAAACTTTTAGGATTCAATAAAAAAGTTTTACATGCTAATGAGGATCACTACTCAGATCTTCCAGTTAACATATTCAAAGTCAATCTCTTGCGAATTGAGTGTAATATAGTAGCAAATACTTATATGAATACATGTCCATCACATACACTACATGAGTTTGGGATTAACGTACCACCAGGGTATAAAATTGATGAGAATCCGAGAAATCTTATTTATTTACCAGTGAACTGCCGAGAGATAAGCTCACTAACTTTACGTGTAGTTGATCAGCACGGAGATTTAATTAATTTCCGAAAAGAGCAAATCACAATTCGAATACATTTAAGGGCGACTAAATAATGATAATATACAAAAACAAAATAACATACGCACCTAAAATATTCTTGCAACCTAAATCTCAATTAAAGAGGTCATTACAACGAAGCAATCTATCTCAAGCGAATAAAAATTTTCTTAGGTCTCTGAAATTTATATTGAAAAAATAATGTCTTCAATATTAGATGTTCTTGATAAACCCTTATCGGATGAAAGTATAATTAAAAAGGATTACCACACATATACACCATACCTACAATCTTATAATAATAATGATGAAATCCGCATTTCAATACAAAATCAAGATTTATATATTCTACCTAGTGAAAGTTTTATATACGTAGAAGGCTGTATTGTAGATGATAACAATAAAAAATTTGAATCTTCTTCATCCAATTTTAAGGTTAAAAATAATTTTGTTGCATATCTCTTTGATGAAATTCGATATGAACTTAATGGTATTGAAATTGATCATACAAGGCATTTGGGGACTTCAAGTACAATAAAAAATTTAGTTTCTTTATCACCAACAGAAAGCATTGGCATGCACAATGCTGGATGGAACAAAATTGATAATGTTAACCTTATAAATGGTTATTTTAATTTCTATGTGCCTCTTAAAATTCTTCTAGGATTTGCTGAAGACTATAATAAAATCATATTAAATGGTAAACATGAGTTAATTCTTTTGCGCAACAAGAATGATGGAGATCTTTTGTATTCAAGTGTTTCCACTGACAAAGCCAAATTGAGAATTTCAAATATTTCATGGAGAATTCCCCATGTACAACTATCCGATCTAAGTAAATTGAATATGATTAAATTAATTAATGCTGGTGCTTCTATACCCATGGCATTTCGTAGTTGGGATTGTCATATTAATCCACAACTCAATGTAGGAACTAGTCATATTTGGAATGTTAAAATGGCTGCAAATAGAGAACGCCCCCGTTTCATTCTAATTGCTTTTCAACATGAAAATAAATTTGTACATTGTGATTTAACTAATTTGAAAGTGCATTTAAATTCAGAATCATATCCTTACGATGATCTAAATATAAAATTTAAAAATGAACGTTATGCTGTTTTATATGATATGTATCTAAGATTTCAACAAAACTACTACTTTAAGGAACCCCAACCACTTCTCACATCACAAGAGTTCAAAAACCAAGCACCAATAATAGTAATAGATGTCAGTTATCAAAACGAATCTATCGGTAGCGGACCTATTGATATAAAAATTGAATTTGAAACCGCTACTAACATTCCTGCTAATACATCAGCTTACTGTATTCTCATTCACGATCGCATAATAGAATATATACCATTAAAAGGACAAGTTCGTAAAGTTTTGTAAATTGTAAAATATGAGAGATAATATAATTTTCGTCGACTTGCAAGGTTTTAAAGATAACTATAATAGATTCATTGCAAAGGAAATAGCAATTGTTTTCAATTCTAAGGAACACAACAATTTCATCATAAAATCACCATTCGATTTTAAATACTTATCAGCAAAAAAGCAGCAAGAAGCGAATTGGTTAATAAGAAATTACCATCATCTGAATTGGAATGATGGATCAGTATCTTTCGGGAGTGTATGCAAATTTCTAAAAGATAATGTAAAATATTCGAAAATCTATATTAAGGGTGAAGAAAAAAGAAAGTGGTTAGAAAAAATGCTACAAAAAAGAGTTTTTAATATTGAAGATACTGGGTGTAAAAGCTTCAAACAGATGGCATTAAATTATCCAGAATATCATTATTGCAGTTATCACAGCTATGGTGTTTGTGCTTTAAGGAATGCTCTTTTACTTGAAAAAAGAAAATTTACATTAAAATAAAAACACATGTCCTTTATTTGTTTGTAAAATATACATATTTTTATTTATAAGCATATACATATATATATATATATATATATATATATATATATATATATATATATATATATATATATATATATATATATATATATATATATATATATAAACCTTTATATATATATATATATATATATATATATATATATATAAAGGTTTTTATTTGTATATTATAAGAAATAATGAACTTATAAATAGAATATTTACATATCATGTGCTTAATGCTATTTCTTATAACTAAAGTTAAATAAATAAAATATATATTAAAAACAAAAAAAAAACTTCCTATTAATAGTAAAAAATAAATTAATAAACTTACAGTAAAACAATATTTTTTATTTACATATCAAATTACAATTGGCGAAAGATAAAATTAAGACTGATGTAAAAATCCATAGGTTATATTTACGAATGGATAATAAATGAAATACAAAAATATATAAATATGAATTATGTGTATCTTTTTTCTTTCTATTTTAAATAGTTTCATGTTTTTTTTTTTTCTTTTAGGAAATAAGTAGGTGGTCATCATTTTTGGATTTGTACTTTTTTTTTTTTTTAACTATCTTATTGCCTACAGAGAAATCTTAAATTTTTCTAAGGTGTGTTTTGAGCATTGGAAAAATTATTGTTACTCACAAAAATTGTCCTTGAAAGATTATAAATGCACATTTAGTTTGACTAAAAAATTGGTAGTAAAACACCTTAAGCAAACACTGTAAACTCAAAAGTACTTAGTAATCTCAAGAGAGACATATTTGATTATAAAAAGAATATAGAAACCATTTGGAATACCAATTATTTTCCAATTTAAAAATCTTGTAAATATATTTCAAAAACCAATTTAAAATATATTTTTTAACATCAGTTATTTTCCAATTAGAAAATCCCATTCAGAAAGCAAAGTAAAATAGAAAGCAACAGAAAAATCAAATTTTAATCACACTAATATAAAATATATGATAATTATTTTCCCTACCCACTACTCATCACCAATCACCTTTTAGAAAAGAAAAAAAGAGACACAAACTTCATTTTAGTTTTAACAATATACAAATATCAAAAACTAAATCCACCCCTAAAACTAAAAGCAATCAGCTACATTAATATTAATCACGTCTTAAAAACACACACACCAAACTAATCAATTTAAACAACCAGGTAGTATAAAACCCCAAAAACAAAGAAAATCTTCTAACTATAACCAAAAACAACCTTCAAAACTTAAAACACACACCCACAAAAATATCCATTGTCAACGATCATTCTCATTACCTAAAATCATACACAATTTCCCAATGTAGGTGTTTAACACACAAAAAATTCCAATTGGAATTTTCTCATATACATACATACAAAATCAACCCTCAAAACTACAAAAAACACATAAAGAAACATAATTATCAAAAATTGTTGATGATCTCTCATAAAAGTGGGCGGAGCTCTAGAGCCTGAACAACCTTCAAAACTTAAAACACACACCCACAAAAATATCCATTGTCAACGATCATTCTCATTACCTAAAATCATACACAATTTCCCAATGCAGGTGTTTAACACACAAAAAATTCCAATTGGAATTTTCTCATATACATACATACAAAATCAACCCTCAAAACTACAAAAAACACATAAAGAAACATAATTATCAAAAATTGTTGATGATCTCTCATAAAAGTGGGCGGAGCTCTAGAGTCTGTCTCTTCCTCTCTCTCTCTCTTCCTCTCTCTATCTGTCTCTCTCTCTTCCTCTCTCTATCTGTATCTCTCTCTCCTTTGATTGACTAACATAGAAAATAAATGACAATTGCTCTCTTCTGATTGGTTAATACAAAAAGTGGGCGGGAGCAAAATATGCCACGCCCTTGGAGCATTGGTTTGTATGAAAAAAGTGTCACCGAAGGTACACAAATATACTACTCTTTTCTGGATCTGGTTGTATTCCCGATTTTGACACTATGCTGCCTAAATATTTCACTTCTGGAGAGAAAAATTTGCATTTATCCATTTTGATATGAAAATTGTATTCGCGTAACCTCTGCAGGACTTTATATACATTCTGTACATGTTTTTCCCATGTCGACCCTCCAATAATTATATTGTCTATGTACGCTGCCGTGTCATCAATATCTGCTAACATGGTATCCATTATTTGTTGGAACGCTGAAGGTGCACTTTTAACCCCTGGTGCCAATCTGTTAAAAGTAAATAAACCCTTGTGTGTGTTAATGGTTAGTAATTTGGCTGTTTCTTTCGTCACTTCCGTCTGCAAATAAGCATCCGACAAATCAATGTGAGTAAACAGTGACTGTTGGCAATCTTCGCATAAATATCTTCTGCTGTATGCAACGGATACTGATGAAGTTCAAGAACTGCATTTAAACCTGACGAGTAGTCACCACAAATTCTAACTTTTCCTGATGCCTTTCTAACAGCTACTATGGGGGCTGCCCAATCAGAAAAATCCACAGGTGTTATGATGCCTAATTGCTGCAATCTATTCAATTCATTTTCTATCAATGGTTGAACTGCATACGCTACTGGTCTTTTTGCACGGAATACCGGTTTTGCGTTTGGCTTTAAATGTAGTTGCACCACTGCTTTGCTGCATGTAGATGGTATTTCATTGAAAACATCAGCATACCGCTCTTTAATTTCTTCCATTACGGATTCTGCCTTCTCTTTGATCAAACATTCGACTTGACAACAAATTGTATTTAATGGCTTATCCCATATACCAAAAATATCAAGTGCATCTGTGCCTAGCACATCTAGAGAATCAATATCCACTACAAAAATTTTCATATGTTGCACTTCTCCGTTTAGCTGAAATTCACAAGGGAACTCTGCTATGAAATGAATTTTTCCCTGTGACGCACTGATAGCGTGACTATTTTGGAGAAGCAAACCTGGACTGCCCAGATCAAGCCAGTTTTGTTTACCAATTATAGTTACGTCTGAAGCAGAATCAATCTGAAGTTTGAAAGTTTTCCCTTCATTGGTTGTCGCTGGTGTTGTTGGTTTAATAACAACTTCAACATACTTTCGTCGAGCTGCAAAATTTACACTATTTACCTGTACTTGGTTGCTTGCTGGTCGATTATCATTTTGATGGTTTTTCTTCCTACCGCCATAGAATGCTCCTTTGTGCGGTTTATTTTTCTGTGAGCTGCAATACCCTTCTTTGTGACCCATACGTTTGCATTGAGTACACTTATGATTTTTAAACTCACAATGCTCTGCGTAGTGCATTTCACCACAATTCCAGCAGGGTGATTTTGGTATCTTTTTCTGCTTAGGCTGTGGCTTAACGTTCGACTTACCATTTGCATTATTTATTTTTGGATCTCTAACTGCATTCACGATTTTTTTTATGCTCCACCATTACCGTGTCTTTCTTCAAATTTAGCATTCGCTCTGCAATACTGACCAATTTGTTCAACTTTGGCTCTGTCTCATCTTCCAAAACAGCTAGTAATTTTGTACGCATTTCAGCATCTTGTTTACACTTTAAACCCATAACGAAAATCAAGCACTTAATCTGATCAGCTGTCATATCTGCCAGTTTAGATTTTTCACAGCATTCATTTACACGAGCTGCATAGGTGACAATGTCTTCTTGTGTTTGCTTTTCTAATTGCAGGCATTTGTACCTAAGACTGAAAATAGATTCTCTTGAACCAAACATATTTTGCAAGATCTTTATTGTTTCTGAAAATGAAATGTCTCTAGGGTTTTTCGGCAAGATATACGTTGCATATTTTCCGTATGCTACAGAATTAAGCTTTCTCATCAACAACCGTACACGAGCTGAATCATCCAAATCTTTTCCATCCACCGTAAACACATCTTCGTGGCGGGCATACCATATATCAAAGGTTAGGTTATTTTGCTGATCATAAAAAAATTCAGCTATACTGCTGGCCAACTTTTCCATTAAAGTTTCTTGACTTTTTTCTGTTCGGCCTTCTGTAAGTATTTGAAGTAATTTGCTTTGCAGCTGTAGTAATTCTTGTATTTTTGTTTCTGCCATTACGATGCCGTAATACAATTGTACAAAGAACAAAATGCCGGTTTCGTCAAGTTGTCTCACGAAGAAAAAAACAACAACAATTAGAAAAAAAATATTTTATTTGGTTAGAAATTCTTCTAAAAATTTCTTTTTACTTTTACGCTGCAAAAATTTTCTCCTTTCTTCCAAAATCCTCGTCGCCAATTTATGTTGTGGTTTGGATGATATAAATTGAAAAAAAACCCAATTATTAATTCAAAAGACAATTCATTTATTTTACTTAAGAAATTTCTAGAAACGTGTTCTATTACTTTAACTTACAACACAAGAGAGAGAAAATCTGTTTTTTACAGGAAATAAAGAAAATAGTCAAAAATGACATTTAAAATGCATAGTTGTGTTTTGATCGCAGTAGGTTCACACACCCACAACACATACTTAAGTTTTAACGTCTTTGTTACCACATTAGGAAACTTAAAAAAAGAATTTTTGAAATAAAATTTAAATTTCAATAATCTAAAGAGTAAACGAAATCAAAATAAAATTTCCCAAAAATCCCTAAAAAATTATAGCTATCCTCAGAGAAATCCTCAGTCCCCAAACCGATTTCTTTATCCCCATAAGTAAATAAAAATCCCCGATTTGGGGATAAATCCCCTAATCTGACAACACTGATCAGTAGCATGCCAACATTCGACAAATCAGGTTTATGTCGCATTGTTTAATAAAGTAAGTACACTGAAAATATTCAACCATAACCAAAAATTTTATCAGTTTGAAATAATATTTATTATTTAAATTTTTTTAAATATAAAAAAAATTATTTGTATTAGTTTTTGTATTGGATTAATATAAATCACGCTTTCACATACCAAAAGCAATAACGTTAAATTTATTTGTTTTATTTTTACAAACAATTATATACGGCATGCATAAATAGTTTATTTGCATATTATTGACTTGGAAAAAACAAAATTAGTTTTAATAGTTCAGAATAAAAAATAAATTAACGTAATTATGTTTTATGGTTCAAAAAACTTTACACAAAATGACAGTAAACAAGCGCTATTGTATTGTGTGATTTCTCTACCTGTTAACATTGTTAATGAATATGTTAATTTTTTTTCATAAAAACCGCTTGTAGGGAATTTTCACAATATACACATACATATGTTACAATTCATTACTATTTCCTAATTCTAAGAATCGTAAGAAAACTGATTTAATAATAGATTTACTTAATATTTTACAAAAACCTTTTGTGGGGAATTTTCACAATGATGAAATATTTATATGCTAAAATTTGTACTTTTTAACTCGATCCTAACAAACAACTTAAATTAAAATTTGGTTAACTCATTCAAAATTAAACGCTTTTGTATTTAATAATGTTAAACAATGGGATTTTTTTCAGTTCAAAACACCAATACGTTCTCATTCTCTGGTTGGGTATGCTTGATATAGTAATCATTTTAAAAGAAACTCCGTGTAAATTTGTTGTTTAGCGGACATCACTTTACAAACTCCGTGTGCATTTGAGGTGTCACTATCAAACACCCTTTATTTTGTAGTAGTTATTGTTATGTAGGACAAAGTAAGTAATACAGGGTGTCCGCCGAGAAGGTATACTACTTTGTTTTGCCGTTCATATTTGTCTTGATAGTTCATATTTGGCAGTCGTGAAGAAGGCACGTGGCAAATTTGTTATGGAAAAATATTCGATAAACCAACATGCCAATTAGGATGTTACAGCTCGCCTATGACAACCCCGATTTTCATGAAAAAATCAGAATGATTGACGAGGCACACTTTCATATGAATGGATATGTGAATAAACAGAATAGTCGGATCTGGGCAACGGAAACCCTCAAATTACTCATCAGTCACCTTTGCATCCATTACAAGTTAGAGTTTGGTGTGCAATTTGGTCAGGAGAAATTATTGGACCTTACTTCTTTGAAAATGAAAGCGTAACGGTAATGTGAATAGGGAGCGAAATCGTGATATGATTGAAAACTTTTTAAAGCTGTGCAGCACAAGACGGAGCCACATCGCATACAACCAAAATACAATGGTATTATTGCGAGTAGAATACCTTCCCGGCGGACACTCTGAATTACTTGTGAAAATCTTAAGAGTCTACCTATTAAACGAGATATGTTTTAATTTTAATTTTTATATTTTATTCTTTTTAAAAATAAAACAATTGTATTCCTTTTTAAAGCTTATGGGAGTTAGTTATTGTTAAACATAAAAAGGTCGAATCACAAGGATCAATTACAATTCCAATTCTATTTTTAATCTTTTTAATATAGCGAGTTGGTAGCTCGGTGGGCTAGTATGTAGAGTGCTAGTCTATCAGTCCGGGGTTGTGGCTTTGATTCACACCAACAACCCCGGAATTTTTCTCTACAAGTTGGCAGGAAGACCAAGAAGGAGCTTGAATATAATCTGGGTGCCTACAAATGGTTATCTGCGTTAGTGACAGGTCACGGACTCTCAAATATTATCTGGCCAGATTAAAAATTAAGGTAAGATCATACATGCAGACTGTGAATGGAAAAAGGCTAACATAAAAAGGCTTTGATGTGGAGACCTACCCTTAAGCAAATGTTAGCAATTACCATTGACTCGGTGATGAGGTATTATGTCGACATGTGTCAGTCGCCAGTCTGAAATAACTACAGTCAAGAGTAAAAGGCTACTGACAGCACGAGACTCAATGAAAATAAGATATTCGTAAACAAAATATACCAGAAATCATTGTGGATTGGGATTGAAGGGGTCCAAAAAGTACCCATGAAGGTAGTGGTGTGCTGCGATAACTCCCCTACGAAATAATAATAATATAGCGAGCATAGTTTTAGTTACTGTATATAATTAGAGATGTGTTTAAATTTCAAATGTCTATCTCTAACGGTTCAATAAATAAGACCATATACATGAAGGCCACGTCTCTATCGGAACACCCTATAATTTTTCGTATATGTTGTTCTAGCGGTCATAGTAGCACATATTGTAAGAACAGTTCATTAGTCTACATTCTACCGTTCCAGAGGCATTGGACGCTGACAGACTGACAGAAAACAATACGGGTACATATTTAACTTTGGGTACGGCAAATTTTCGTTGTTTTGTTAAAAAATTAAAAATAACTATAAACTAGTCACCAAATCAAAAAAATAATAAATCTGCTGGTATTGAATTCGGGCCGGTCAATATAAAAATTTCTTATTTAAATAGAGATTTTTTGTTTATATTTTAATTTTTTGGAAATTTTTGAGGTAAAAATGTGATTTTTTGGTGAAACTTGAAATTTATTTAGCGAACTTTTGGTTTATCGATAGTTTTTAGCTTTTTTCTCGAATTTTCGGTTTATATTAAAATTTATTTTTTTAATTAAAAGTACAAAATTTTTGAAAAATTTTAATTTCTTGTTAAAATTTTGTTGTAAATTCGATTAATAAGTGAAATTCCGATTTTTTTGGTAGTATTGCATTTTTTTTGAGTTTGCATTCTTAAACCAAAAAGCAGAAACAAAATACAAATAAAACGATAACAATAACCATATTAGAAAATTCTATTATTTAGTCAGACTTAAGCTAATTTTCTCTATCTAATTAATTCACATTTTTTGCAAATTAGGTGAATCATTTTAAAGAAAAGTGGTTAAAATGGTTAAATTTTATCTAGTGTCTAAGTATCGGAATGTAATGCAATTCCTGGATCGCTACATCCTTCTTCAGCATTGTTTGCATCTATATATTTTGGATAATATTTAGTTTTAAACCTCATCTATTTAACCAGCTAAACTCAGATAATAGAATTCGAGAAATTTTATTCCAATCATCTATCTCCAGTTAGTCAGTTGGAATGACGTGCTTAGTCGATTGGTATACAGTTCTTTAACCAGATATTTATTTCAAACTTAAGCTATCGAATTTCGCATTTAAGGTTAGTAAAGAAATTATCTATACATATAATAAAACATAAACTCATTTCCTGTCTGTCTGTCCTTTTTTGTGTCGTATCACGTAAAACCTACTGGATGGATTTTAAAAAAAATTTTTAGTATCTTGATTCCAATATAGGATACTTTTTATCCACAAAAAATCTTATTTCCAAGAGAGAGTGCAGAAAAAGCAGTGAAAGTAAGCCGATTTTTTTTTACCGATTTAAAGGTACTGCATACTTTAAGACATCTTTTATTTTTAAATCAGGATATTTTAAGCAATTTTGCGCAACAGATGGCGCTGTTTTAAAAAAATGAGCAACTTATTTCCTGTCTGCTTTTTACACAGCATTACAATAATTTTTAGAATTTTATACAAAATTTTAGAATTTTATCTAGGGATGGGCACCTTTATATAAACTAAATATGTAAGAGTCTTAAAATTTGGTGTGGATTATTTTCACGCAAAATCTAACAAAATATTGTCAGGACGCACATAACGTGTGTGGGTACAGCTAGTTGAAAAATAAAATGATAACTAATACCGGCCTTGTAAAACATCTTATAGTTGTATTGTACTCGTGTTAACATGTGTTTTAAAACAATTTTTTTGATAATTTTTTCGTTATTTTTTATAAAAGAAAACACCCAGTTTTTTTAAATTCTAAACAGTTGAAGCAGATCTTTAAAAATGCTCCTCCTTTCTATAGGAGTTTTATTGCAAAATGTTATTTTTTTACCAAACTTAATTTATACTAAAAACATCAGTAGTGCAATTCACTAACTTTTAACATTGGGACAATCGCTATCTTAGCCAACTGCTTTTGTTGTTTGCAGTAACGATCGCAGGATTTAGTAACTACTTCTTCATGATAGTCGACAATACTATTTTTCTACGTACACAAATAAGTAACATGTGGCATCTCTGCCCAAAAAAGCTAAAAGCACAAAGAGGAATAAAAAAGAAAACAAATTAATTATTACTAAATTGTGTTACTAAAGTCTGTATGAAGATATCATCACTTTTATATATTTAAATAAATAAATATAACTATGAATTGGCAAAAATTTCAATAAAATAATAATAATAATAATAATAATAATAATAATAATAATAATAATAATAAATAATTTGTATTAAAAATGTATATTTTTATATAATTTTAGCATATTAACTATTAGAGTAGAGAAACCAGACTCATTTTCGAAAAATAAACAACTCAAAAATCATGGGCGTTTATTTAACGACAATAGACTTGTCAACAATAACAGCTGACTGCAAACAATAACGAGTATTGTTTAAAAGTGTTGCTGCGTAGCAAAATCGTTAATTTGGTTGTTTAATTTTTTTAACGATTCGATATTCGTTAAAACAGGTTAGTGAATTGCACTACAGACCATTAAACAAATCTGTTAAATAGTTGCCTTTGGTATTTACGATTTTTTAATATTCTTCTCAGTAGTTGCCGGTTTGTTTGCTTTGCATTATTTTTCTACGAATATTTATCATTTGTTACTGATTGTTCATTACCGTTGAATTCATTGTTATTGCTATTGTTTTCGAATATATAAGGGGTTTAAGTGCATTTACTGAGGTTGAGTAAGTAGCTGAGTTTCAGAGAACATGACCCCAAAGTAGAATTCTTCACAGATTCTGTGATCTCGCTGCTAATATTAGCATTTCAAATTCTTTTAAAAAATGAATTTTAATGAATATAGCGTACAATGGGCATAAGTACAACCTTTTGCACTTAATAGATCATTTGCTGTTTTTAAGGTAGAGAAATCTTATACTTTTTCATCTTAAATGAACAAAATATGTGTCAAGAAGCATGTGGCAAAAAAAATAATACGTTCTGGACATCAAACTTGCTTTTCATTGATATTTAACTTTGAGTTCATTTTTTTAATATTAAAAAATTGTTACTTACACCGCATCCCCCCATCCTTGTGCTCTAAGCTTCACGAATATAAAATTGCGTTTTTATTCATATTTAAAGAACTCAACGTGAAGTCGTCGCTATATTTATCACCATTTTTATTGGCTCTATTATCAACATCTTTCTTGACGTTTTACGTGTTTTATATCCTTGTTATGTGTCCTTTATAAGCACCGTGGTATAAACATTATTTTAACTATAACTTTTAAGAATTTATTGTATGGTTTCCTCAGTTGATGACTAGATGATATAAAGGGTGAGTTCAATTGGGCTTCCAGAAAATGGTGCCGAAGAAAACAATTTGAAATATTAATTTTTAGTGAACGATGATTATGTATGAAAAATTACATGATATGATTGTCATAATTTGATGACATTTATGCAAAGCAGAAGCTCGTTGTTGGTTGTTTTACTTTGTATTTCCTATTTTATTTTTGTAATCGTGTTTGGTTCTTCAAATATTCCTCAAGGTTGGAATCGGAAGGTGATAAATTATAAAGAGTGATGCGGATTGGGAATTTGGTGAGCGGCAGGGTTATTGTTTCCCAAATACCACATCTCCAATTTATTGTCAGAAATAGATCATTTCGGTAGCGCACACTATTTACTGTAACATAATTCAGAATTAAGCCATATGGCATAGCTTTGCGTCGAACATACGAGTATTCTGGACCTATTTAGCGAAGAGGTCAAATACCTATACAAGACATGTGTAGAAGGAAGATAGTCGAATAGTCGGACTATCATTGCGGAAGGCGTTATACACTATGACGGTTCTCTTATGGACAGTATATTAGGAGCAGTTGAGTTGAACCAACCTGTTCTGCAATTTGCGTCTGAGATAGTACTTTTCTGTAAGCTAGACAGAAGTGATTATGTTCCTTCATGCGTTAAATCACATGTTGGAAAGTCGGGGTCAGGAAAAAATAATTTTCTCATTTCTGTTGACAAACAATTAGTTATTAAACGCAATAAGCGTGTAATCTAAACTCATGGTTAAAAGTGTTCTAATACTAAATAGTGACGCCTCTTTAAATAAAATAAAGGACGAATAAGAGATCTGCCGTGAAACTTGTATGCCAAAACATAGATTTGCTTCCTCAGTGCATGGTGGAAGCAAAGGCCCTTCAATGGGTGGACTTTTTAAGCCTATAGATGTGAAGGGATGAAACCAGAGTGCCGAAATGCTCACTCACTGGTCAATCATGTGTGAGTATGTGCATTTTGGTTTTTTTCTGCTTCTTTTTATACGTGTGTGAGATACTAGAACAGATTTTGTGTTTGTTAATTTATGAGTGCATTGATTTATTTTTTTCTTTCTATTCAAAAGCAAATAAATGAGAAAATATTTTGTTTTTTACGCAAGTGCTCATATCTGAGAATTTAGGATTTTGTTAATTTTTCAAAAATGAAAAAAATTGTAGGGAAATGTTCGCATTATATATTCGCATAAATGTGTGTATGCATGTACATAAGTGTGTATGTATACGCACATATTTTGCGTATACATACACACATGAAAACATTGATAAATGAAAAGGTATGTAAAAGAGCATTAATGAGAATGAGCTAATTCCGTACTTATCATATACGAATAAGACTGATATTTTTAGTTTTTCACCGTTCATATATGTATGCTAAAAAAAAAAAACAAACAGTTACACTCATTCATGTGTGATCATAGGCAGAGCATTTATGAACGTGAAAAAATATAATACTTTTGAAATCTCATTTATGAGAAATATCATATAGATATGTTGAAATTTCAAAGCTCATAAAAGAAAAATTTTGAACCCTGGATGAAACCATATGTAGACAGGCAGTCCTTAAGCTAGATAACTGCCTTAGTGACAGGTTGTGGAAATTTCAAGTATCAACTGGCCAAGATACACATCGCATTAGGCAATGCTTCTAGACTGTTTATGGTAGAGGCTAAGACGTTAGCGCACATTGTGTGTGAATGTCCAGCAATAGAAAGTGTTAGGGGTAAATATAGATGCTATGAGTTACCTTGGCCTTAAACAAATGGTAACAATTACGAGAGACTCTGTGATGAGGAAGAAATACCAGTTGATAGGTTAAAATCACTGCATAAGATAGTAAAGAACGCAATGAATGTAAACTATTAATCATGTATTAGAAAGGACTGATGAAGTCAGAACAACAATCAATATGACTGATTTAACTGTTACACTTAAACAAACTCTGTCAATGTCTGAACGACCTACATTCTGATAAAGTTCTTTTGAAATTCTGGACCAAAATATTTACGCAAATTCACAACGTGCTTTTTTTGTTTAAGCACCTATTTTCATACTTACGCTTCAAGAAATCGAACACGTTCTTGACTATAAGTATAAATTGAATTTTATTTAGTGAAGCACTTTTAATAGTTTGAAAAATATTTCCTACCCCTAGGCTTGTAAAAACTCAAATTGATTCACCCTTCATTTCTGATTTTTATGGCAGATCTTGGGATCTTCTTAAAATTCGTATGTTTTCATTTATTAAAAAAGATATTTGTTTTTTTTATTTTTTTTTTAAGAGTATCACTCAGGCATTAACTGTGGTACTTCCTTTGGAAAGGGATAGTAGTAGATAAGACAGATGGTTAGTGATAGTAAAGCTTCGATTTTGGCAACACTGCACTGCAATTGCACGTTATGATTATTTTTAGAACAGTATTGCCGCGCCTCTGGTGTTATTTAGGCGAATTAGTTCGAAGCTAGCATAGCCAATTTATAATTATTTTACTTCGCCGGCGATTTAGTGCTATGTGGTAATACCGGCGAAAGAGGGCGCTGTGATATGCATTATTATAAAGAAAAATGAATACATATCAGAAAAATTGATGTTGCCACGGCTGAGATTTGAACTCGTGACCATTGCTTAGTAGTCAACATGCTAACCACTTAAGCTACAGCAACCTCATTTTTATGTTTTGTGTTTAATGTTTTATTAATTCTAGCTAATAATTTTGGATAAATATTAAAATAATAACTATTATCCATAACATATTCTTGATTGCATATAGTTATCGTGAAGTTGATTATAATCAAATGTGGGTGCTATTTTCGTTACTTTGTTAAAATTAATTATTCATAATTCAAAAAGTAATAATAAAATAATTAGCATGCAATTCCTTTTCAATGTATTTTTATGAATACAAAATGTTAAGTGACTTGAAATGTTAATAAAGGATAAGTAGAAACAGCTCATTGATGAGAAAACATTCAGTTCCCATTGTGAAAGAATTAATAAAAAATAATAAAATTATTATCGGAGTAACATACCCTAAGAGATGAAGCACATTTTTTTATTGATAGATTTATTCATCATCAAAATTGCAGCCTTGGAAATGTAAGTATTAAAAACAATATCCAAAACTCACTAAACATTTTTTAAAATTAGTACCGTAAAGTTATTTTCTTAATCTTCTTCCATTGATTTCACCATATTTAACATATTTAAAATCATTCTGATTTTAATTAATAAGAAACATTTAATAAAATTTATAATATTTGCATGAAACCTTTATTGTTTATATATTGATATGATATATATAAACCAAAAAATATATATTTAAATAAAATATTCTTTATGGGTTTTTTCCTTTCCTCTTTCTAAAAGTTTAATAAATTTCGGTTATTTTTTGATATATTAAAAAAAATAAAATATATTAAGTTTTTCAATCAAAAGTAATTTTATAAAAAAGTCCTTAAGTAATATAGTTGGCTGTTTTTGCATCCATATAATTTTAGCTTAATAAATAAATACAAAGAAGTCATAATTTACATATTTTCAAATCTAGCGCAAACGATATTTTTCAAAAACAACCAGCTGCAAAAAATAATAAAAAATAAAAACATTTTTTTCAAAATGGAATTTTTTATGTTTTCTGTTTTCTCTGTAAATAAATAATTAGAAACTTAATACGCCACAGACATTATATACCTGAATTAATTTTTCTGCAACGTTTATGCAAATCGAATGAATTTTGTAAAACCTACATTTATAAGGCAAAGGATAAATGGAAGGACCTATACATACATATAATATCTTATTTCCAGTATGTCTGCTTTCGCATCACGTAAAAGTTACTGGATAGATTTTAATGAAATTTTGCTAGGAGGTACCTCAGTATCCAGGTTCCAATGTAATACTTTTTTACGGAAAAATATCTTATTTCCAAGAAAAAGTGGAGAAGATGCAGTAAAATTACGAAATTTTACGGATATGCATACTTTAAGGCGGCATATTTTAGTAGGGATGGGAGCCTTCATATAAAGTATATACATAAAACATAACTGAAGCTCTAAAAAGTAAGGGTCTTTGGTGTGTATTGCTTTTAAAGCAAAATCGAACAAAATATTGTAAGGACGCTGACGGAGTGGCGGGCTCAGCTAGTGTATACATATATTGTTATATGGTGACAAAGCACTGTGGGTCGTGTCGTCCGGTGCATGTTGTTGCCTTTGAAGGTGTAAAAATAAGTTAATATTATTATTCACTTATTTCTCATGAAGAAAATTTTATCCATTATGACTACTAACCAATTATGCCTACCAAATAACTGTGCTACTTTTTTGGCGAAAGGGATAGAGTAGTGATAAGACAGAAGGTGGGAAATAATCGACTAAAATTTCATTTCACTTTTGGTAACTTTGTAATTGCTCGTGATGATTAGTTTAAGAACAGTGTTGCAGCGCCTCTGGTGTTTTTTAAAGGGTATGTATCGCCATTTTATTAATATTTCACTTCTCCCACGATTTAGTACTATTTAGTACTAGTATCGGTGAAGTAGGGCACTGTGGTATTTACAAGTAAGATAAACTAATAAAATTCAGAAAAATAGATGTTGATGATTGGCAAGGCTGGAATGCGATTCCAGGCGACTTATGCCAACATTTAAGTTTAGTCTATATGCTAACTACCTTAGCTATAGCACCCTCGTATGTGTAGAATTAAAACTATAAAAATTTGAATTAAAAAAAAAAAAACATTCTTCATATTGTCATAAAGATCATTAAGACTATCAGCACGCGTTAGATAAATTTTTGTATGTTGTTGCCGATTGCACTGTGGGGCAGAATCAAAATATTTGGCAAAGAATTCAGCCTAGGCCGATTGATCCAAAATTTGATATAAGAATACCAGAGGTGTATCATTTGCTGTAGTGGTTAAGTGCGTGCCTACAAAACGAAGCACACCAGGTTCGAGCCCTGGCAGAGGATGAAAAAATTTTCGGATTTTAGAAATTAAGTGACAATCCATCAGATGCAGCTCCTCTGACCTTCCACCCCCTGGAAAAATAGAGGATAATATGAAGGTAAAAAAAGATAACCTAATAAAATCAAAAAAGAAAACCTTTTCGAAAAAAAGAAGAAGAATACCTAATAAAAACCCTAAGTTTTCTTCTTGATTATTTCAAAAAGATTTTCCTTATTAAAATAATAAGACTTTCTTCTTGAAAAAAGCCATAGAGATATCTTATAAATTTTGTTCTATTTTATTTGGTATTTAGACAATGTTTTTTCTGTGTGTGAGCTTTGATAGTACATTTTCTCATCTACATTTATACATATACTCAAGAAAAGTAAAATATTAGAAAAAAATTTTAAATTCGTTGTTGTTATGTGTAAACTTCAAAAAAGATAAAGGAATTCCGGCAACTCCCAAAATAAAGACCAAAAGTTCTAAAATTGGATTTTTTTTTTAATCTCAAGTCCATGAATTCCGCTTATGGTCTAGGGCTCGTGAAATACTTTCAGCAACAATTCGAAGTATATATAGCTTTATTACAGCAGTCTTTTTTTTTCCGATCCCAGTTTGGGGATTTCAGAACACATATAGGCTAAAGTCAAAATTTCGATGTAAGATAGGTCAACTTGTAGGACCGCCATCTTCTACAATGATTACCAATTTTACACGAAAATCGGTTCAAATGTTAGCTTACACAAAAAATAAAATTGTTCTATATTCTATGTTCTATAAATTTTTGTTTTATTAAAAAAAAAAGATTAATAGCACTTTTTAGGCTTAAATACACAAAAGAGTTTTTAAACTGACAATCTAATTAAGTCTAATTTTTAACTCCGAAAAGCTAAAACCTTGAAATTTTGCCACATTATTTTAAATTTTGCTCGCTAATAAAGAGAAAGAATACAAAAATTTATGAAAATTGTAATCAATATTTTGAAAAAACTGGACCAAAAATCAAATTAATTTTAATTGCTTATAACTTGCTCATTTCAAAACATAATTTATAGATTAAAGTATCATTTTGTAGGTATTAATCAAACCTTTAAGACCATGTATTTGAAAATCAAACACAAATAGAAAAAAAGCCAAACTCTATAATAATTTGGAGGTGCGAGATACCCAAATTTGGGACCACATATAGCGCCATCCCTGGAAAGTAAGTCGTGTCCAGCATCAAAACTTAAGTTAAGATACTCCTCCTGCAATCGGCCTGGCCGCTTACAAACGGCTGAGTTATTTCCAAAATATTTTGTTTCTGCCCCAATGTGCAGTGTGTGTGTTGTGAATTCTATAGGTTTTTCAAAAGAAGTTAATACAAAATATACTAAAAATATGTTAGGTAAACATACGTATGTATGTATATAGTGTTACTTACTAAGTTTTTGTTTCTTTTTTATGTTTAACTGCGATGAATTTGACATTGTAATTTGAAATTTCTGCAGATTAATTTAAATTAGTTTTTTGGTTTTTTTCTTATCTTTTCCAACACAAAATAAATGGTTATAAAAACGTACGACCATTTAATCTGCATACAAATTGTTGTGTTTCATGCAGTTTTTTAAACAATTTTAATTTTGAAAATAAATTGATTAAAATTAAATGTAATGAAGTTGAGATAATAATAATGGAAGTTTCAAGGCCGGGAAAACACTGAATCGATATGGATCTGTAAATATAAGAATATTACTTGAACATTATTAACAGCCGAATGTAATCCAAAAAGTTTATTCATTACACACTTGCCAAACTTTTTCCAACTGCCTCTACACTTATGCTAACGAGCTGCCAAACATTTGCTAACTTGTGATAAACAGCTGTTTAGTGTAAAAAAATATTTCAAAATTAAAGCCTGCTGGAGATTTAAATACAAATAAAATATTTCTTAGAGATGTTTCAAATTGGGGTATTCCATGCGAAACAAAAAAAAACATTGATCATCTCAACGAATACAAAACATGCACACGTAGGTATATCGAATTAAAATTTCCAAATTTAAAAATAAAAAAGAATAATCATATCAATCATCATATTCCCACAACTGATTCGTTATTGTCCACAGCAAGAAATTTTGTCAATTTTTCTTACGGAACATTACCGTTGATGGCCTGCTTTGGAAACTGGACTCAATAGGTGACCCTATGTCTGCGTATGCCGACCATCTGACCAATATGGTTGGTGGTAAGTTTATCGGAGGCATTCAAGGTTGAATGAGATGGTAACCGCGACATAATACAGTGTATCAGGGCTAACAAAATATGCTACCAAATCTGACGCTATGCTCTTCACTCGAAAGAGGAAGAGTGTAGAGGTTGAATGCTGAATGCTCTCTGTATCGGAAATCAATGAAGGTGTATTAACTAGGCGTTTTTTTTGATAATGAATTTGTTTGTTTGTTTCAATTTTAAGTTACTCCAAGGATAATGAATTAAATGAATGAATACATTGATTTGTAGATACGAAAAGTAAAAAGGATCTTGCATCAAGGTAAACGGGTGTGTGGTCGTATGTGGGGAATCATGCCAAAGACTGCTTTTTGGGTGCAACGTGCACGAAACCAACACAGATATATGGACTTATTCATTTGATTGACGGTAGCAAATTTCAGCTTTTTGTTTGCATATGGGAAAGCTTTAAGCGAAACATCGGTCATAAGAGTATTTTGGGCCTAGTTAGCAAAGAGGGAGGCATGACTAATTTACTGTTTCTCTATTCCAAGCGAGCAAATCGTCTAGAAAATTTGTATACAAAGCACTCAATTTTTTGAGTTATTATTATACAAATGTTCTAGACGTATCGTTTGCTTGTAATACAGAGTAGTCGAAAGGCTGTATCAGACACTAGTTGCGAAAGGTGTTATGCAGAATGAGTGCTGGAAAATTTTGCAGAATTTATATAAGTTTCAGATAAAAAATAATCAAATAGAAATAATAGTTTTCCAACTCAGGTTAAATCTTAAAACTAAACAGCTGCATACACACACCTTGGATATTTATTTCTGAAAGGTCTACAACAAAACAAAGGTCTTGAAAGAAAGGCAAAAAAAAACTAGTGACAAAATATAACAAAATTTTTCGGCGACTACCAACAACAACTAAATTAAAAGGAAAGATTTTTCAATGCCTCCATTTTGACATGGAATGACCCATATTTTTTTTATAAGTATGTAACTGCCACAGACCGATGACAAAGGGAATTTGTGAAAAAATTGAGCACAATTTAATTGAAATCTGAATATGACAACTTTCTAAATTGGCAAAATAAATTGATATCTAAATGAAATGTAGGAGAATTAATTCTCTGAAGAAAGCAAAAAGGATCGCATATAATTGGTACACCCAAAATCTTTGCAAAGAGAAATACGAGCTACACGAAAGGTTTGAAGCTAAGTGTAATGTTACTGCAACATGGTAGTCAGTTAATATACTAGATCTCGACCAGCACTGATTTTACAACAGTACAACGAAGCTTAACACACAGTATACATTGACAGAGAGAGATTGGTTACTTTGTAGTAGAAGAAGTCAGTTGAACTTGCCATCGATTGGTGAAATGGAAATAAATCCTATTGAGCACGTTTAGAATATTTGAAAAATTAAAGTGTTGCGGTGACTAAAGATGAGTTCTGAAATCAAGCTTCAAGCGTCAAACTTCATGGGAAAATACAATATTCCCCAGTTCTGTTTCATCGATTTATTTCAATAAATTAGATACATTTTTAACCAAATATTTCTATTTAGTAAAAAATAAGTAAGAGTGCTGTATTCGATCGTTTCGAGTTTTATGTACCCTTCACCACCGTTATTACCGTTTTACCTCACCTTCTTCCTCCTATACGTTTACCGTACACTCATTAGGCCTAAGAGTGGTATATGCGGCTGTGTCGAATCTTATTTACCCTTCACCACCGTGATTACTATTTTACCGCACCTTCTTGCTCCTATACGATCAGCCTACACTCATTAGGCGAAAAATGTTTAGATCAAAGTAAATAAAGTATTAAAACTGACCGTTGAACGCTGCTGAGTTTCAGTGGTCTTTTATGTGTGACCATAATTATAGTAAAAAAAAGTCATAAAAACCAGAAGAAAACGAATCCAATATTGCCCTACTACTAAAAGGGGTTCTGGCTGTCCCACATCAGTCAGAGCTAAGTAAAATAAAAATAAATACGATAAAGCCTAACAAAAACGAACTCAATATTAACATCAAACAACTACCTCCTCCGAAAAGGGGCTTCGTAGGACTGCCCTACAATACATATTGCCCTAGAATAGTCTGATAAAAAAAAACCTTTAAAAAAATTTTGCCAGTGGCCCCCTGTGGGACCATTGGCCACCTCATGTATATTGATTTCTATAAGGGCATTTAATACAAATCAAAGCAGAAAAACCCTGTATGCGATCTAATAATCGCCGTGTAATATTTAGTAACAAAAAAAGCAAATCATTCAACTGAAAAAAAAAATAACACCAACCTGAAAAAATCTAAAAAACCATACATAGGAATGGTTTTTTTGTCCGCACCCTCGAATGGTATGGTCTAATGTTGTTGTATTGCACTAGAGAAGTTTTCGGATCTATGCCTGGCCGATTGGTGGGTTTTAAATTTTCAGTATTTCTTCTAATGCTAATGAATAGTTGATTTCAATCCGAACACAGACATCGCAAAATCAACTTTTTTATGTACAAGAATCCGGAATATATCCGGTGCCGGTCAAAATAATAGCACCAGCGACAAAATGTAGTTTCTCATTCCAACGGAAAAATAAATGGTAGATGAGTCCAGAATTGTATTATTTAGAAGGGAATTTCTGGTTCAACGATAGTTTTTAGTTTTTTCTCAAATTTTCGGTGAATATTGAAATTGAAAGTTTTTTAATCAAAACTACCAAATTTTGGTGAAATTTTGTTGAAAATTTGATTGTTAAGTTGAAATTCCGAATTGTTGGTAGTGTTGTTTTGTTTCTCTGAATTTTCGTTTTTCAATACATTTAACTAAGCAGAAACAACCCACCAATCCAAATGTTCCGATTTCGTAAAGAATTTGTAACGACTGTTTGGGAAAAATCTTCCGATTTCGGATCCGAAATATTACCAAAATCGTAACGATTTTTATATAAAAGGGTTGACGCGACTTCGCAACAATATGTAGTTACGAAATCGTTACGATGTATAGTTACGAAATCGTTACGATATATAGTTACGAAAAGTAGGTACGAAATCGAATCGGTACCTCCGTATAAACTGGAACTTCGTTCTCTGAAAGTTAAGTGAATATAATGATTAGTTAATGATTTGGTATTCAAGACATTACTTTACTGTAATCAATTCAATTTCAATTGTCCATCCTGCATGTATTTATTGAATTTGTACGTATTTACTATTACTCTTTTTACAATTACAATTTTGGTTTTTATTTTCTTACATATAAATCAAAGTTTTATATATTTTTTTTATTTGTTCAGACAAACAACCGAAATGTTTAATTTTAGATACCAGCGGAAAATTTATTTTAGATATCAGCGGAATGTAATGCAATTTTTGGATCGCTACATCCTTCTCCAACATTGATCGCATCTATCTATTGTGGGTAGGGTTTAGTTGTAAACCTCACCTATTTAACCAACCAAACTCAGATAATAGAATTAGAGAAATTTTATTCCAATCATCTATCGCTAGTTGGTCAGTTGGAATGACAAAGTTATTGACAGCTTGAAAGTTCTTTAACTAGATATTTATATTGCTGTTGTTGATGTTGTATAAGTTGTTGAAGACATTACAATTTTCGTATAACGAGGTTAGTAAAGAAATTATCTAATACATATAATAAAACAGTAACTCATTTCCTATCTGTCTGTCTTTTTCTTTGCGTTCGCATTACGTAAAAAATACTGGACAGATTTAAACAGAATTTTGTGAGGAGGTACCTTAGTATCCTGATTTTGCCGCGAAAATATTTCATTTCCAAGAGAAAGTGGAGAAAAAGCAGTGAAAGTCCGCCGATTTTTTTTGCCGATTTAAGGGTACTGCATACTTTAAGACATCTTTTATTTTGGAAAGCAGTATATTTTAAACAATGTTGCGCAACAGATGGCGCTGTTTTAAAATAATGAGTAACTCATTTCCTGCCTGCCTTTTACAGGGTTTGAAATAATTTTTAGAATTTTATCCAAGGATGGGTACCTTTATATAAAGTAAATACGTAAGAATCTTAAAATTTGGTGTGTATTACTTTCAAAGCAAAATCGAACAAAATATTGTCAGGAGGCACACAACGTGTGTGGGCACAGATAGTTGAAAAATAAAATGTATTTCCTTAACTAATGTTTTGCTGGTTTTTTACGGATGGGTGGTAGCTAATACCAAAAAACAATTAAAACAATTTTTTTCTTAAATTTTTTTTCATCATATTTTCATAATTTTTTGTTAAAGAACACATCCAGTTTTTTTTATAAATTCTAAAACTCCTATACAAAGGAATTTTATCGCAAAATATTATTTTTAACGAATATTAATTAATAACAAAAACATCAGACCATTAAACAAATCTGTTAAATAGTTGTCTTTGGTTTCTGCTAAACACTATTTACGATTTTTTAATATTCCTCTCAGTAGTTGTCGGTTTTTTTGCTTTTCATTATTTTTCTACGAATTTGTTGCTGATTGTTCATTACCATTGAATTCATTGTTATTGATATGTTTCCGAAAATGAGGGGTTTCGTGCACAAGGGGCTTAAGTGCATGTTCTGAGGTTGAGTAAGTAGCTGAGATTCAGAGAACATGACCCCAAAGTAGATTTCTTCTCAGATGTTGTGATCTCGCTGCTAATTTTAGCATTTCAAGTTCCTTAAAAAAATATTGTAATATCTTTAGCGCACAAAGGGTATAAGTACAACCCTTTGATCTTAATAGATCATTTGCTGTTTTTAAGGTAGTGAAATCTTATAACTTTTCATCTTAAATGAACAAAATATGTGTCAAGAAGCATGTGGCAAAAAAAAAATACGTTCTGGACATCAAACTTGCTTTTCATTGATATTTAACTTTGAGTTCATTTTTTTAATATTAAAAAATTGTTACTTACACCGCATCCCCCCTCCTTGTGCTCTAAGCTTCGCGAATATAAAATTTTGTTTTTATTCATATTTACAGAACTCAACGTGAAGTCGTCGCTATATTTATCACCATTTTTATTGGCTCCATTATCAACATCTTTCTTGTCGTTTTACGTGTTTTATATCCTTGTTATGTGTCCTTTATAAGCACCATGGTATAAACATTATTTTAACTATAACTTTTAAGAATTTATTGTATGGTTTCCTCAGTTGATGACTAGATAATATAAAGGGTATATTGGGCTTCCAGAAAATGGTGCCGAAGAAAACAATTCGAAATATTAATTTTTAGTGTACGATGATTATGTATGACAAATTACATGATATGATTGTCATAATTTGATGACATTTATGTTAAGCAGAAGCTCGTTGTTGGTTGTTTTACTTTGTATTTCCTATTTTATTTTTGTAATCGTGTTTGGTTCTTCAAATATTCCTCAAGGTTGGAATCGGAAGGTGCTAAATTATAAAAAGTGATGCGTATTGGGAATTTGGTGAGCGGCAGGGTTATTGTTTTTGATGATATGTGACAGATCAGACGTTTCCCAAATGCCACATCTCCAATTTGTTGTCAGAAATAGATCATTTCGGTAGCGCACACTATTTACTGTAATATAATTCAGAATTACATTAAATTAAAAGATACGAGTATTCTGGACCTAGTTAGTGCAGAGGTCAAATACCTATACAAGACATGTGTAGAAGGAAGATAGTCGAATTGCTGCATCGGCCTATCATTGCGAAAGGCGTTATACACTATGACGGTTCTCTTATGGACAGTATATTAGGAGCAGTTGAGTTGAACCAACCTGTCCTGCAATTTGAGTCTGAGATAGTACTTTTCTGTAAACTAGACAAAAGTGATTATGTTCCTTCATGCGTTAAATCACCTGTTGGAAAGTCGGGGTCTGGAAAAAATAATTTTCTCATTGCTCTTGACAAACATTTAGTTATTAAACGCATTATGCGTGTACTCTAAACTCATGCCTAAAAGTATTCTAATACTAAATAATGATGCCTCTTTAAATAAAATAACAGAGCATAAGAGATCTGCCGTGAAACTTGTGTGCCAAAACATAGATTTGCTTCCTCAGTGCATGCTTGAAGCAAAGGCCCTTCAATGGGTGGACTTTTTAAACCTATAGATGTGAAGATAAAACCAGAGCGTCGAAATGCTCACTCACTGCTCAATCATGTGTGAGTATGTGCATTTTGGTTTTTTTCTGCTTCTTTATACTAGATATACTAGAACAGATTTTGTGTTTGTTAATTTATGAGTGCGATGATTTATTTTTTTCTTTCTATACAAAAGCAAATAAATGAGAAAATATTTTGTTTTTCACGCAAGTGCTCATATCTGAGAATTTAGGATTTTGTTAATTTTTCAAAAATGAAAAAAATTGTAAAGATATGTAAAGAAATGTTCGCATTATATATTCGCATAAATGTGTGGATGCATGTACATAAATGTGTATGTATACGTACATATTTTGTAATGTGCAATTGCCGGTGTATGCAGTAACAAAGCGTTCTTGAAATCCCATTTATGACAAATCTCATTAATGAACACTAATAAATAAAAACGTTGATAAATGAAAAGGGATGTACAAACATTTATGTAAAAGAGCATTAATGAGAATAAGCTAATTCAGTACTTATCACATATGAATAAGACTGATATTTTTAGCTTTTCACCGTTCATATACGTATGCTAAAAAATAAACAGTTACACTCATTCATGTGTGATCATAGGCAGAGCTTTTATGAAAGTGAAAAAATATAAAACTTTTGAAATCTCATTTATAAGAAATATCATATGTTGAAATATGTTAAAAAAAGCTCATATTTGAAAAATTCTGAACGCTGGATTAAGCCATATGTAGACAGGCAGTCCTTAAGCTGGATAACTGCCTTAGTGGCTGGTTATGGAAATTTCAAGTATCAACTGGCCAAGATACTCAACGCATTAGGCAATGCTTCTAGACTGTTTGTGGTAGAGGCTAAGACGTGGGCGCACATTGTGTGTGAATGTCCAGCAATAGAAAGTGTTAGGGGATTATCCTCGAGCAGACTTATATTAAATGTAGATGCTATGAGTGACCTTGGCCTTAAACAAATGGTAACAATTACGAGAGACTCTGTGATGAGAAAGAAATACCAGTTGATAGGTTAAAATCACTGCATAAGATAGTAAAGAACGCAATGAATGTAAACTATTAATCATGTATTAGAAAGAACAACAATCAATATGACTGATTTAACTGTTACACTTAAAAAAACTCTGTCAATATTCTCATCTGAACGACCTACAGACTGATAAAGTTGTTTTGAAATTC
Source organism: Phasia obesa (assembly GCA_949628195.1). Taxonomy (NCBI): domain Eukaryota; kingdom Metazoa; phylum Arthropoda; class Insecta; order Diptera; family Tachinidae; genus Phasia; species Phasia obesa. Next base: position 98,945,291 of record OX451215.1, on the reverse strand, counting down.
TGGACCAAAATATTTACGCAAATTCACAACGTGCTTTTTTTGTTTAAGCACCTATTTTCATACTTACGCTTCAAGAAATCGAACACGTTCTTGACTATAAATATAAATTTTATTAGTGAAGCACTTTTAATAGTTTGAAAATTATTTCCTTCGCACAGGCTTGTAAAAACTCAAATTGATTAACCCTTCATTTCTGATTTTTATGGCACATCTTGGGATCCTCTTGAAATACGTATGTTTTCTTTTATTAAAAAAAAATTTTATTATTTTTATGATTTGTGTTTTACTATTTCTAGTTAATAGCTTTGGAAAAATATTAAAATAATAACTATTATCCATGACATATTCTTGACTGCATATAGTTACCGTTAAGGTGCTATTTTTGTTACTTTGTTAAAATTAAGTATTGATAATTTAAAGAATAATAATAATTATGATAATTAGCATGCAATTCTTTTTCAATGTATTTTTATAAATACAAAGTTGTTCTTTTAATTCGTTTGAATTTTCTCCGATTTTAGTTTTTGGAATAAAATTGATAGTGAAGTTATTTTAATGTTCCGCCTATTTTGATTGCATTGATATGTGTTTGTGCATTTTATGAACTATTGCTTCTAAATTTTGTGGTTTTTAGATGTTAAGTGACTTGAAAATGTTAATATAGGGTTAGTAGGAAGAGCGCATCTAGAAAGCATTCAGTTCCTATTAAAATTTAAAGAAATGCAATTATATTTTAACAGTTCTCCAATACATGTAATTATAATTGAATTTTTCAATTTCGATTACAATTATATTATATTGTAATTCGAATTTTTTGTTTACCAATTACAAGTAATTGTAATTTTTCAATTACAAATTAAATGTAATTAAATAAATCTCAATTAAAATTACAAATAGTTGAATGTAATTGTAATTGCAACATTATAAACTGTAATTGACATTCCCCAAGTTTGCTTGATATACTGATTGATAGAGCGCTAGCTAGATGTGCTAAAGATACTCTAGAAAAATTTATTTGACTAAATAAGAATTAAGTCAAAGCAATTTAACAAAACGCTCAAACAAAAATTTGGGTTAAGGTTTCCTGATGAGCTAAATTAAGCGCTTAGTGAAGTGGCCATAGAAGCTAGCTAGTAATCAATTTCAGTGAAAAACGTAAACTATTTTAAAATAAGTTGATGATAAATCCTATAAGAATATAACAGGTACTGGTGAATTGAACAATTGTTTTTTAAGGATTAAACTTAGATATAAGCAATAAAAAAAATATGCAAAGCGATTCTTGTCATTTTCTTCGTATCTATATACTTTGGGTATTGTTTAACACTCAGGCAATTATGCCTATTATACCTATTAACCGTGTTACTTTCTTTGGGAAAGGGTTTGAGTAATGATAAGAGAGGTGGTGAAATAAAGGAAAGGTGCTTTACTTTTGGTAAATTTGTATTTGCACATGATGATTAGTATAAGAACAGTGTTGAGCGCCTCTGGTGTTTTTTAAAGGGTATTTATAGTCATTTTAATAATATTTCACTTCGCCGACGATTTAGTACTATAGAGTAATTCGGCGCAGGAGGGCACTGTGATATTTACAAGTAAGATAAACTAATAAAATTCAGAAAAATGGATGTTGATGATTGGCAAGGCTGGAATACGATCCCAGGCGACTTAAGCCAGCATTTAAGTTTAGTCTATATGCTAACTACCTTAGCTATAGCACCCTCATATGTGTAGAATTGAAACTATAAAAAGTTGAATTAAAATAAAACACGCTTCATATTGTCTACAGATTTCATTGTTACCGATCTAGAAACTTGGCAAGAACATTAAGATTATCAGCACGCGTTAGATGGAGTTTTTTCTTGCTGTTGCCGATTTGACATGATAATATCAGAGGATAATCTGAGCTTAAGTTTTGACACTGGGCACCATCCACTTTCCGGGGATGGCGCTATGTGTTTTAGAGCTAGACATTTCTTCAATTTTTGTTTACTGTTTACTACTGTTAACATAACGGTAGGATAACATAAATCAGTAACATAAACTGTTAAAAGTGTGATAGATATGGGAGTATTCATATTTAAGAATACATAGTTTAGCACGTAAGAAAGTTATTGATCTGAATCCTATTTGTTTGATAGCAAATTTTCTCATCTATTTTAATAAACACAAGAAAAATAAAATATTAGAAACAAATTTTAAAATTCGTTGTTATCTGTAAATTTAAAAAAATTTGGTAAAAATTGTAAAAATTTGAGAAAATTTTTATGTTGAATGATTCAACAGAAATTATCTGTGGATATTTAATTAGTCAAATAGTCACACGTCATTAGTCACATGAAGATAAAGCAAATTCGAAAATTACAAAAAGCCCAAATTTGGAATTTTTTAGTCTTTTGTCCATTAAATGGGTTTAAACGTACGCACATATAGTTAGCTTACACAAAAATATACAATTTTTATATATACGTTAAGATAATTTTGTCCTATTAAAAAAACAAGATTGATGGCTCTTAAATTGAAAATAGTCTAGTTTTTACCTCAGAAAAGCTAAAACCAACAAAGGGAAAAAATAAAAAGATTAATGAAAATTGTACTAATTATTTTTTTATTTTTTTTATTATAAATTTATGTAATTTAAGATTAAATTATCATTATATTAACCTTTAAGAATTATTTGCAAATCAAACAAAAATTGAAGAAATGCCAAACTGTAAAATAATTTGCAGGTGAGAGGTAACCAACTTTGGGACCAGGAAAGTAGGTGGTGTCCAGCGTCAAAACTTAAGCTGACATACTCCTCGGCCATGCTCGTGTCAAATTTTTAGCCTGAATGTTGTGTGTGTGTTGTGAACTCTTTAAAAGAAGTTAATACAAAATATACGAAATATGATAGGTAAACATACATATGTATATGTAGTGTTACTTACTTAGTGTTTTTCGTTTATTTCTTATGTTTAACTGCGATGAATTTGACATGGTAATTTGAAATTTCTGCAGATTAATTTAAATTTGTTTTTTGTTATACCCTTCACCACAGGTGGAAAGGGTATATAGGTTTGTCATTCCGTGTGTAATTTCTACAATATTCATTTCCGACCCCATAAAGTATATATATTCTGGATCATTATTCATAGAGAAGTTGATTAAGCGATGTCTGTCTGTCTGTCTGTCCGTCTATCCGTCTATCCGTCTGTGCGTCTGTCCGTGTTAGTGTTGTAATGCCATTTGCCAAGGCACCAGAAGAGATACAAAAAATTTAAGCACACCAATCTGTCAGGCAAAGTTTCGAAAATTTTGGTATTGCAATTCAGCAACATCGGATCATTCCTTTGGAGGCTGCGGGCCAAAAAAATACGCGCACCTATATTTTTTCACGTTTTTTTTTAATTTTTTTCGGCTTTAATGATTCTTCTTTTGCCTTTTTTTGTCAAATAAGTATTAGACTGCGACAGGTAGATCGCAAGGACGGCATACACATCTCAATAACCCCTGCGAGGGGCGATTTTTGTTTGTTTTTAGATTCGTAGGGTTTTTCTGCTTTGATTTGTATTAGAGACCTTAATAGAAAGCAATACACATAGAGGTAGCCAATGGACCCACAGGGTACCCACTGATAAATAGGAGCAGTTAAAAGGACCCCCCATATGTCAATATGAGGATTTTTTTGTAGTGATTTCTATTTGCTTTAGTCTGACCATTCTAACTCAATATAGACTGCAGAAAGGTCCTAAATTTAAAAAAAATTTTTTTTTAAAAATTTACAAAAAAAAAAAATTTTACAAAAAAATTTACAAAACATTTTCAAAAAGATATTTTACAGAAAAATATTCAACGTTTATAGGTAAACGATTCTTTTGAAGCCAGCAAAGCAAAGAATGGCAGCCACCGTTGTGGCTGTCGTCAACTTAGGCTAATTTCTATTTTATTCAAAAAAAGTAAATGTCACAAAATTGTAAAATTCATATACAAACAAAAATTTTGGAGGAAATATTTATAAGTTTTTGAAAAAGTTATTTAATTTTATAAAAGCAAAATAAGTATTTCTACAACAATGTCAGAGTTTACGATATAGCTGTCGGCTTCAATATTATTAAGTAGCTGACAACACGGCGACAATTGTTGCAAACGAAATTTGTTTTCATTTGTCTTCTATTTCTTTAACTCATGAATAATGATTTTTTCTTATACGACTTTATTTAAGTTAAGAGTCAACAATATGGATAATGCTGTACATGTCTGTATAAATAAAATTACCGTGGTGAAGGGTATAGAAGATTCGCCACGGCCGAATATAGCACTTTTACTTGTTTTTTTTTCTATTTTTGCACCACAAAATAAATGGTTATAAAAAATGCACGACACTTAAATCGGCATACAAATTGTTGTGTTTCATGCAGTTTTTTAAACAAAATTAATTTTTTAAATAAATTGATTAAAATTAAATGTAAGGAAATTGAGATAATAGTGATGAAATTTTTATGAAACATAAGGACGGGAAAACACTGAGTCAATCTGTAAATATAAGAAAATTACTTGAACATTATTAGCAGCCGAATGTAATCCAAAAAGTTTATTCATTACACACTTGCCAAACTTTTGCCAACTGCCTCTACAGTTATGCTAACGAGCTGCCAAATATTTGCTAACTTGTGATAAACAGGTGTTTAGTGTAAAAAAACAAAAAAAAAAAAAAAACACATTTCAAAATTAAAGCCTGCTGTCGATTTAAATACAAATAAAATATTTGTAAGAGATATTTCAAAATGGGGTATTCCACGAGAAAAAAAAAATAATTGATCATGTCAACAAATACAAGACATGGATTCAAGTTTCCAAATTTAAAAATATTAAATTATAATCATCATATTCCCACAACTGATTAATTATTTTCCACAGGAAGAAATTTTGTCAATTTTTACGGAACATTACGGTTGATGGCCTGCTTTGGAAAGTAGACTCAATAGTTATCCCATTGCCTGCATATGCCGACAATCTGACACTTATGGTTGGTGGTAAGTTTATCGGAGCATGAGATAGTAACCGAGATAGCAAATCGGAGCTAACCAGAAATGCTAGCAAATCTGACAATTGCATCAAGGTCATCGAGTGTGTGGTCGTATGTAGAGAATTTCGCCAAAGGCTGCATTCTAGATGCAAACGCTGCATTCTAGATGCAAACGCCTCTCGCCTGGATGTATATATGTTGTGCAACATGCACGAACTTATTTATTAGGTCAACGGACGCAATTTCAGCTTTTTGTATAATAGCGATGCCATATGGCAAAGCTTTCAGCCAAAAATCGGTAATAAATGGGTGGCTCACAAAATTTTATGTGTGTAGGTCTTAGAACAAACAGCGTATTTAAGCAAAATCTGGGTTGTATACGAAAGAGGTGACGGGTACCTCCCATACAATAAAATTAGTAATATTCCTATATCTTACAGAACTACAACACTTAAAACAAAATGCATGTTTGAATAAAATCTTGGATGTATATCTGCAGAACTACAATAGCGGGGCAGCCTAAATTGAATGGAGGGAAGGGCTGGGTATCCACATACGAAAAATATTAATTTGTCTATATCTGCAGAACTTTAATAGGGATAGTGAAGTGAACCAAATTTGATAATACAACAAATAATATTGATTTTAGTTCTTAATGAAAACCATAAAAATTTCAGTTAAAAACCATTTATTTTTTGACTTCTAATATAAACATTTAAAACAAAAGCACTTTCACGTTACCTATTTGACATATTTTGCCTAGTGATGTAGAATTTTATGCTCTTTAATTAAGTACTTTTAGTTTTTCAGATACTTGAAATTTTTTTTTAAAATCAATCCACGAAAAAGGGTCATTTGGCCCCTCTGTGTAAAGTAATCATTAGTTATTACTGATTGTAAAATTTGCAGAAGAAGTTTCAGATAAAAAATATTTAACTAAATCGAAGAGAAAGAATAGTTTTCCAAATAACAAAACCGAGGTCTTGAAAGAAAGTTTCCAATTTAGACCACTATTGAAAAAGATAGAATTAGCAAAAATGTTTTTTTTTAACTAGTGACAAAATATCACAAAATTTTTAGGCGATTACCAACAACAACTAAATCAAACGGGAAAATTTTTCAATGTGTCCAATTTGATATGGAATGACCCATATATTTAAAGCATGTCTGTTTTAAGGTTAGTAGCAATATTAAAAGATTTTTTTTTATCAGTATGTATATGCCACAGACCGATGGCAAAGGGAGTTTGTGAAAAAATTTAGCACAATTTAATCTGAATATGACAACTTTCTAAATTGGCAAAATACGTTGATATCTAAATGAGATGTTAGAGTATTAATTCTCTGAAGAAAGCATACAGGATAGCATGCAATTGGAATAAAACAGTTCATCCATAATCTTTGCAGACTTTCTTTGATATCACAAAAAAAAATACAGTTCACCAAGGATTTTCTAAAATACTCACACGTTCTAAAATGATAGTCGTAGAAAGGTTTAAAGCACTGTAATCGAAGTGTAATGTTTCTGCAAGCTGGTAGTCAGTTGATTTATTAGATCTCGACCAGCATTTATTTTACAACACTACAACACAGTATACATTGACAGAGAGAGCTTGGTTACTTTATAGTAGAAGAAGTCAGTTGAACTTGCCATCTATTGGTAAAATGGAAATAAATCCTATTGAGCACGTTTAGAATATTTGAAAATTTGAGTAAAAAACAAGTCTTTTCCGAATCTTATATACCCTTCACCACCATGATTACCGTTTTACCACACCTTCTGCTATCAAATCAGGTCAAAGTAAGTAAAGGATTAAAACTTTAAAAAGGCGAACCCTATGTTGACAAACCCCTTGCTGACCGTCATTGGTCTTAAAAAATGGTCTTTTATGTGTGACCTTAATCAAATCAAAAAAGTTATAAAAACCAGAAGAAAACGAATCCAATATTGCCTTACACCCCCCACAAGTGAAAAAAAAAATAAAAACGAAAAAACTTAAGAAAATCGAACTCAATATTAACCCCAAACAACCACCTCCTCCGAAATGCGGCTCCGTAGGACCGCCCTGGAATAAATATTGCCTTAGAATAATCTGATTAAAAAAAGCCTTTAAATTTTTTTCCCATATTGCCCTCGCTGTCAAGGAGCATATTGACCGCTCTTAGTTCCCAGTGACCACCTCACGTATATTGCTTTCTATAAGGGTTAATACCTACAAAATGGTTCTTTAATCTGTAAATTATGTTTTAAAATGATCCAGTTATAAGCATTTTAAAATTAAAATTTTTGATTTTTCTTTACCCTGGTCCAGTTTTATCCTAATGTGTGGTACAATTTTTAGCATATTTTTTATATAATATATTTTGGAAAAATTTTTAGATTATATATTTTCTGATTTAAAAAGTGGACGATTTTTAATTTAAAGAAACCAAAGTTTAGCCCAAAAGGACCATCAATCTGGTTTTTTAATAGAAAAAAATTTTCTTAAGGAATATATCGGGTGGTTAAATTTTAAGGGCCGATGTCGAATGTGAAACACACCTAAACGTTAAGTTTTTTCTGCAGTTTTCAATTTCAGACTAACTCAATTTGAACCATGGATAGATACACAATCGCAAAAAATATTCAGGCTTATTATAAAAATGGGCGTTCAAATCAAAATTCATATCGCGCACTTCGTGGTTTTTTCGATCAATTTAATCGTCCCAATGTGCTTACAATCGGTAAAATCGTGCAAAAATTTGAGCAAACTGGGTCTGTAGGAGATGTGAAAACACCAGTGCATGCTCGTACAGCTCGTACTGCAGAAAATATTGCTGCTGTTAGCGATAGTGTGGCTGAAGAGCCGTCCACCTCAACTCCTCGTCGTGCCCAACAATTGCACCTGTTACGATCGTCGTTGATGAAGATTATGCAGAAAGACTTGCATTTACAAGGTGCAATAGACTCAAGAACTAAAGCCTCTTGATCATTCCAAACGTCGTCAAGGGTCAGAATGATGGCAAGAAATGGCAACGTTGGATGATTAATTTTCGAAAAAAATTATCTTCAGTTATGAGGCACATTTTCACCTCAGTGGATTCGTCAATAAGCAGAATTGTCGCATTTGGGCTAATGATAATCCAAGATGACTAATGATTGTTGAAACACCAATGCACCAGAAAAAGTGACTGTTTAGTGCGGTTTATAAGCTGGCGGCATCATCGGGCCGTATTTTTTCCAAAATGAGGCCGGTCATGAAGTTATTGTGAATGCTGTTCGCTATCGTGAAAGAACTTTTCATGGCCCGAATTGGAAGATATAGATGTGGACGATATGTGGTTTCAATAGGACAATGCCCCTTGTCACACATATAACGAAACAATGGCTCTTTTGCGCGACAAATTCATCGGCCGTGTTATCTCAAGTGGTGGCGATTGGTCAATTGGCCGCCAAGATCATGTGATTGGACAGCTTTGGACATCTTTCTTTGGGGTTATTTGAAAGAAAAGGTTTAAGTCGATAAGCCAGCAACAATTCAAGAGCTAAATGATGAGATAATTCGGCACATTAACGTCATAAAACCTCAATTATGCCTCAGCGTCATCGAAAATTTGGAGCATCGGATGGAGATGTGCCACCGAAGTCGCTGCGTCCATTTGGCCGATATTTTGTTCCATATATTTATATTCCATAATAATATCAAAATAAAAAGAAATGGCAATAATTTCCTAAATAATTTGTATTTTATTCAATATCAACATCGGCCCTTAAAATTTAGCCACCCTTTATAAAAATTTTAATAAATATGTGTGTACGTTTAAACCAAATTTCGTATTAAATGAATCAACCTTGTAGAAGATGGAGGTCCTGCAACTTCACCTATTTTACATTGTGGGATTTTCTTTATCTTTTTTGCGTTCAACTAACACTATTTTTTTTGCATATTCAATATTTTTATTTTTCTCGAATTAGACCATTTTTACCAAATTTTAAAAATTTACAGATAGGAACAACGAATTTAATTTTTTTTTATATTTTATTTGTCTTGTTTATATAATTGCAGATGAGGTAATTTGCTATTAAACAAAATAAAACTGGAGTGGCCTACAATCAACTTTACCATACCAAATGGAAACAGACATTTTAATGTATTACATAAAGAATAAAAGTTCAAAGTATATTCGAATCGAAAAATCATTTTGATATGTCATACGGTATGACCTGTAGAGCGGTTACAAAATTTGAGAGTAAGTAAACTACCCCTTGCCCCTTCCCGATTATACCCAAAATTTATATAGCTGTTCATCTCCAAAACCCAAAGGTACATATTAAATTTCGTTTTAATATGTCGTACGGTAGGACATGTAGAGCGTTCACAAAATTTGGGGATAAGGAAACTACCTCTTGCCCCCTCCCGATTATGTCCAAAAACTATACAGCTCTTCATCTCCATATACCAAAGGCACATGCTAAATTTCATTTTAATATGTCAAACGGCATGACCTGTACAAACTCTACAAAAATAGTGGCATACACAACCACCCACAGACATCATCGCGAAAATAGCCAAAATGGGTTTAGGGGACCTCAAAACGTATAAATCCGTCGAAATCCCGACCAAAATTTTGTTCATGATTACTATACTTTAGCTCAAAATCTTTCTGAAAAAGAATTTGCGGGTGTACCAGCTTCAAAACTTAAGCTGAGTTACTCCTCTGCTATGCTCATGTCAAATTTTGGATCAAGCGGCCTAGCCCTTTACAAATGGCTGAGTTATTTCCAAAATATATTGATTCTGCCCCCCGGTGAATGGTTCGTAATGAAAGAATTAACCGTCATCGACGAAAATTTAAATTGGGCAAATTTGAATGTGTGTGTATGTGTGCTGGTAGCAAGGAACCAGAATCTTTTTTTTTGCAAATACTTAAAAATGGTGTTCAAGTTTAAAGTTTGCTCAATGCTGAAATCTCGCGAGCAGCACAGGACTGACTGGATGCCTTTGCAGTGGAATTAGCTTTTTACAGTCGACTCGAGTTTACAGCTAAGCATCAAGAATAGGTTTTTGTAAAGATCTGAAACTCAACTAAAATTTATTTAATTGTGTTGCAACTCATTTCTTAAATTAAAAAGCCACTTTCTTAAAAAACTTTATTTAGCATCTAATGGGTGATTTTTTTGAGGTTAGGATTTTCATGCATTAGTATTTGACAGATCACGTGAGATTTCAGACATGGTGCCAAAGAGAAAGATGCTCAGTATGCTTTGACATTTCATCATGAATAGACTTACTAACGAGCAACGCTTGCAAATCATTGAATTTTATTACCAAAATCAGTGTTCGGTTCGAAATGTTCAAATGTGACAAATTTTGTTCAGCGATGAGGCTCATTTCTGGTTGAATGGCTACGTAAATAAGCAAAATTGCCGCATTTGGAGTGAAGAGCAACCAGAAGCCGTTCAAGAACTGCCCATGCATCCCGAAAAATGCACTGTTTGGTGTGGTTTGTACGCTGGTGGAATCATTGGATCGTATTTTTTCAAAGATGCTGTTGGACGCAACGTTACGGTGAATGGCAATCGCTATCGTTCGATGCTAACAAACTTTTTGTTGCCAAAAATGGAACAACTGAACTTGGTTGACATGTGGTTTCAACAAGATGGCGCTACATGCCACACAGCTCGCGATTCTATGGCCATTTTGAGGGAAAACTTCGGAGAACAATTCATCTCAAGAAATGGACCGGTAAGTTGGCCACCAAGATCATGCGATTTGACGCCTTTAGACTATTTTTTGTGGGGCTACGTCAAGTCTTAAGTCTACAGAAATAAGCCAGCAACTATTCCAGCTTTGGAAGACAACATTTCCGAAGAAATTCGGGCTATTCCGGCCGAAATGCTCGAAAAAGTTGCCCAAAATTGGACTTTCCGAATGGACCACCTAAGACGCAGCCGCGGTCAACATTTAAATGAAATTATCTTCAAAAAGTAAATGTCATGGACCAATCTAACGTTTCAAATAAAGAACCGATAAGATTTTGCAAATTTTATGCGTTTTTTTTAAAAAAAAAGTTCTCAAGCTCTTAAAAAATCACTCGTTATATGATATTGACTTGTTTATAGGTTTTTAAGAATTTAAAACTTATTGCCAACTAAAGATTACTTTTTTTAAGTATTTTTTTTTTATTTGTATAAAAGTTAAAAAACGTTACTACTATTTATATTGCAACTTAAAACTAATGGAAAAATGTTCTCTCATATGCAACATACTCGTATGTAAGTATGCCTGCATGGTAGTAGTGATGGGGGCGGGGCGAATGTGCATACAATCATTGAAAAACCAAACTGAGAAAAACTTTTAAAATATTGCAATGAATTTGAAATATTTAAGTCGATACATTTTATTGCAAACGTTTATTTACGTTTGCCAAATGAGAAAATGTTTTGTATAATATTTATGCATTTGGAGATTAAAATGGAATATTAAACAAAAATAAATAAATATTTATTTATTTTTTACTTATTTATTAAATGTTACAATACACTTTCAAATTATTTTCTAATTTTAATTAACGAGCATAGTATCGAAGAACTTCACTCGGTGTAGTGAAACACCCAGAGTCCACAGACGAACCCACAACTCCCAAACTGATAGGCTAGCACACTACCCATTAGTCTACCGAAAACAGTTCAGTAATAAAGGTTAAAATAATAAACAAGAGAGAAATATTGTTGGAATGATACTTTTTTTCTTATAATCTGAAAGATAATTTGATGGCATATCATTTTAAAGTATTTCTTCCAGCATATGTTCGCTTTATTTCCAATATTGGCTTACAAGGCTTCCAGAGTTGCTAAAATCAATGACAACATAGGCCTAGAGGCGTTCAATCGCTGAACAAGGCAACCTGCGAACAGGGCTACTTCTGAAAATACAGTTGTCAACAAATTGATCCCCTCGGGGTTAAAACTGTCACTGTAGCATTTAAAAAGCATTGACGAAGTGCTCTAGGGGAAAATGAGGGAAAGAACAGGTCTGTTTTATTATGGTTTCTTTTCTAAGCCCGATATGTGTTAAAACGAATGGTGCCACAGGAACTGGTAGCACCACAGAGAGCCACTTACTCTCTTTGGCCGGTTGTTGGTGGGGACCCCTTCGGGGATTCACGTGGTGGCTGTTGTTTAAGACTGATACATGCATAGATAGTGCACGATTGATCAAGTGGTTAGAACATGGGTCCAGGCTTGTCATTTTCTATAAATTGCTACTCATTGGGTTAGGTGCCGACCAGAGAATGACAAAAGTATCATTTTTAGTACTTATTAAGTATTTGCGGCAAAACATGTATAAATGTGTATAGCTACAGCTCAAACAACATATCATACACACATACTCATATAAATTTCAACTTAAATAACTAACGAGTGATTTTTTAAGAGCTTGAGAACTTTTTAAAAAAAAAAACGCATAAAATTTGCAAAATCTCATCGGTTCTTTATTTGAAACGTTAGATTGGTCCATGACATTTACTTTTTGAAGATAATTTCATTTAAATGTTGACCGCGGCTGCGTCTTAGGTGGTCCATTCGGAAAGTCCAATTTTGGGCAACTTTTTCGAGCATTTCGGCCGGAATAGCCCGAATTTCTTCGGAAATGTTGTCTTCCAAAGCTGGAATAGGTGCTGGCTTATTTCTGTAGACTTTAGACTTGACGTAGCCCCACAAAAAATAGTCTAAAGGCGTCAAATCGCATGATCTTGGTGGCCAACTTACCGGTCCATTTCTTGAGATGAATTGTTCTCCGAAGTTTTCCCTCAAAATGGCCATAGAATCGCGAGCTGTGTGGCATGTAGCGCCATCTTGTTGAAACCACATGTCAACCAAGTTCAGTTGTTCCATTTTTGGCAACAAAAAGTTTGTTAGCATCGAACGATAGCGATCGCCATTCACCGTAACGTTGCGTCCAACAGCATCTTTGAAAAAATACGGTCCAATGATTCCACCAGCGTACAAACCACACCAAACAGTGCATTTTTCGGGATGCATGGGCAGTTATTGAACGGCTTCTGGTTGCTCTTCACTCCAAATGCGGCAATTTTGCTTATTTACGTAGCCATTCAACCAGAAATGAGCCTCATCGCTGAACAAAATTTGTCACATTTGAACATTTCGAACCGAACACTGATTTTGGTAATAAAATTCAATGATTTGCAAGCGTTGCTCGTTAGTAAGTCTATTCATGATGAAATGTCAAAGCATACTGAGCATCTTTCTCTTTGGCACCATGTCTGAAATCTCACGTGATCTGTCAAATACTAATGCATGAAAATCCTAACCTCAAAAAAATCACCCATTACAAGTATAGGCAGAGAATAAGTGTTCGCATACTTGTTCATTATTTTTTCGCAATACAACAAAGTATAAGTAAAATTTGGATAAAGTATTGGCTATACCCATACTTGTAAGTATAGAGTAGGAATAAGTACAAGTATGTAAATACTCTAAGAATACTTAGAGTATTTTATAAATATATGTAACTATATGTATTAATTATTTCACAATTTAAAAATACGTTCATTCATTCCTTCTTCCTAATATAAAAATTATTTTGGTTTTCCATACTTAACCAATGTTCGGTTATAAACATAATATTGCCAAACATCATACACCTCTTTATACACACAATTCCTAAGAGTGGTTGTTTTACTTATAAGTATACTTAGAGTATTATAAGTACTTTTCCATACTTATAAGTATTAGGTAGTTATAGGTATGGGTATGACAGATACCCATCACATTATCAACCTACAAACAGTTGTACTCATACATGCATTACGTATACATTTTTAAGTTCGTTGTGTATAAATAATGTTTGCTATAAGTATTGAGTACACCCATACTTATTTCACTGCAAATGCGTATGTGTAGGTATTTTCTGTGTTATAATTATAGGTATAACTAATACCCAAAAATATGTGCAACTACTTAACTACATTTATTTAATAAGTACTTTTTGTCAGTCTCTGGTGCCGACGTTCATCTTGATCACATTTGTCAACGAATTGATTTTGCAATAAATTGATTATTAAGCGTACTGAATGACAAGTTGCTACGTCTTGTTGCTCCTTCCTCATTTCGAAAGAAATGAGGGCCGATAATACCGCCAGCCTGTAAACCGCACTAAACAGTAATTTTTAATGGATGTAATGGTGATTAATTAGCAGGTTGAGGATCGTTTTCGCTTTAAATCCGCCAATTTTTCTTATTGACTTAACCATTTAACCAGAAATGGGTTTCAGTCTCTAAACACAATTCTATGATAAAAATGATCATCTTCCGCCAAATAAAAATGAGCTGAATCAGCAAAAATGCTTTTGGATTCACTTCATTCACGAGATGTATTTTATAACCCAAGATTATTCCGTAAAGTTCCGCACGTAGTCGAACAACAAGGGCCAACAAGTTGAAATCGACGAAGAATCGACATTTCGGCATATTCTTTATTCATCACGCTACAGCAGCAATATTCTTCTCGGTAGAACATTTCTTTGTCTTCTTAATGGTTTGGAATCGAGAAGAGTGAAATTATTGTGAAAAAGATTAACAACTGCACGAATTGCTTGCTCACTAGGGCGATTAAGTTGTCCGTAAAATGGGTGAAGTGGTTTATGAACTTCGCATACAGATTTTTATTTTTATCAAAATAAATATCCACAATTAATAACCGTTGTTTTGTCGTTATACGATTTATGATAACTTGTCAAACCTTACTGAAAGGAAATGTCAACACATTTTGACATTCTCAGTTGTCAAACCATAGTTATCGACATCGATAGTTTTTAGTGCAGCTAAAAGATACCCCAAAGTTAACGCTGGAAATACAAAGTTGATGAATTATCAGACTGCCCTCGTGAGAGTTTGTATTGATCGTATGGCAATAGCTAGACTTATTAAAATAATAATAGCTTACTACAAAACAAAATACCTGGTGCGATATTCTGTAATTCTCGTAGCTAAAGTTATCGCTAAAATTCTAAAAATGCAAGTAGTAAAAATAAATTTAAATTAAAGGGTGACCCATAAAAGAAGTGAAAAATATTAAAATTTTGTAGTTTTAAAGCTATATATTGAACGTAGTACGGAACCCTTCGCATTTGAGTCAGACTCTCACTTGACTGAATTTTCTTTTGTTACAGCGACATGCAAACCGTTTATTTGCCGGATACAACGTATCAAAAATAATAACTTATAGAAGCCGGAAATCGGCATATATTTTTCTACAACTGTCTATTTATGAAATCACCGATTTATTTGGTTTCTCTTTTTTTAAGTAAATTTTCAATTAAGGTGCGATCCCGTACTCAACATTGGGAGCCCTCGGGATCCCAATGAAATTTTTGATTTGATACTCAACTCTTGATGCAGTAAACACATAGTGACAGCAGGCTACCGAATATAATCTGTCAGACATTTATATGCAGACGATTGTTTTAGCAAAATCCTTGCTACATGACTGCACGACCACAGTTGAAGCTGTAGCTAACTTAGGCTACTTTCTATTTTTGTAAGCGACAACGAGAAAAATATTTTGTTACTCAACAAAAGGGACTGTTACAAAATTAAAAAATTTCAATTCTTTTACAATCAAGAGGTTTTTAGCAAATAAATTTATTTGTTTTGACGTGATAAGGCCATTTTTATAATGCTCTTATACAAGTTAAATATGTATTTCTACAACAATGCCAATGTAGCTGTCTTCTTAAATACAATTAAGTAGCTAACTACACTACGACGAATGTAGCCAACTGCATTTGTAGTCATGAAGCTGTGTTGTATCATTTTTGAATTTTGTGTATTTAGCCTGATGTGTTGGTCGTGTTTTCTCTATATAGTCATTTTTGTACATTCCTTTGTCAGAATTTGTTTTAAAGCTCTGCCTTTATCGTCTAGTATTGTTTGGTTTGTTAGAAAATTTCTTAAATTTAGTGTTGTCTTTTAATGTTTTTTTTTTTCAAGTACGAGTACATCGGCTATTTTGTGTCTCATGTGCTTCTGGCGGTCAGTTGGTGATAGTTGCTTTGGTGTCTACAATTTGGGTTTATGATGCTTGAGTGACATTTCAGGTTGGAGCAATTATTAATATTTTTTAGTTTTCGTTCCATCCGTTTGAATTTGTCGGTTATCTGATTTTGTATACTGTATAGTGTAGGTTTTGTGGAAATGGGGAAATAAATAGTATAGATTATATTAAGTCAATAAATCTGCTATTTGTAAATGAGTGATATACATATATGTATGTATATAAAGGGTGGTTAAATTTTAGGGGCCGATGTTGATTTTGTATAAAACACAAATTATTTAGTAAATTTTAGTCATTTTTTTATTTTGATAATTTTGGTATGGTGCAATTATGTATGGAAGAAAATATCGGCCAAACCGCGATTTCGGCGGCACATCTCCATCCGATGCTCCAAATTTTCGATGACGCTGAGGCATTATTGAGATTCTATGACGTTAATGTGCCAAATTATCTCATCCTTTAGCTCTTGAATTGTTGCTGGCTTATCGACTTAAACCTTTTTTTTCAAATAACCCCATAGAAAGAAGTCTAACGGTATCAAATCATATGATCTTGGCGGTCAATTGACATCGCCAAGACGTGAGATAACACGGCCATTGAATTTGTCGCGCAAAAGAGCCATTCATTGTTTCGTTAGCTGTGTGGCAAACGGCACCGTCCTGTTGAAACCATATATCGTCCACATCCATATCTTCCAATTCGGGCCATAAAAAGTTTGTTATCATCTCACGATAGCGAACACCATTCTTAGTAACTGTCTGACCGGCATTTTTGGAAAAAATACGGCCCGATAATGCCGCCAGCCCATAAACCGAATCAAACAGTCACTCTTTGTGGGTGCATTGGTTTCTCGACAATCACTTTTGGATTATCATTCGTCCAAATGCGGCAATTCTGCTTATTGACGAATCCTCTGAGGTGAAAATGTACCTCATCACTGAAGATGATGTTCTTCGAAAATTGATCTTCCAACGTTGCCATTTCTTGCGACCATTTTGACCATTGACGACGTTTGCAATGATAAAGAGGCTGTAGTTCTTGAGTCTATTGCACATTGTAAGTGTGTAAATGCAATTCTTTAGGCATAATGTTCATCAACGATGAGCGTGAGAGGTGCAATTGTTGGTCACGACGAGGAGTTGAGGTGGACGGCTCTTCAGCCACACTATCGCGAACAGCAGCAATATTTTCTGCAGTATGAGCTGTACGAGCATGCACTGGTGTTTTCACATCTCCTACAGACCTAGTTTGCCCAAATTTTTGCATGGTTTTTCCCATTGTACGCACATTTGGACATTTTTTCGGTCAATTTAGACCGAAAAAATCACGAAGTTCACGATATGAATTTTGATTTGAACGCCCATTTTTATAATTAGCCTGAATAACTTTAACGCATTGCTCGATGGTGTATCTTTCTATGGTTCAAATTGAGTTAATCTGAAATTGACAAATGTCAAATTTAATGCAGAAAAAACTTGACGTGTACGTGTATTCAACATCGGCTTTTAAAATTCAACCACCAGATATATATATTTTTTCTTGTTATTATTTTAGTATTTATTCGTGTCTTTTGTGCTACACGTTACGTGTGTTAAGGAGCGTATGTTTGAGTTGTAATGGGAACTTTACCTAACAGTTCGTGGTGTAATGTTGTTGTTGCCACATTGGGCCTCATGCATAAAAACGAGTAAAAGCGCTGAGTTGAGGCAGGTGAGCAATTGCTCGTAAGTCGAGTTCAATCAAACAGCAACAGCTTTTGCTCAATTTTGTATGCATAAAAATGAGTTTAAACCAATTGCAATTCATTGAGCAAAGGGGGATCAAATGTCTAATTGTTATTGAAGTGCAAACATGCCGTCAAGTGAAAGTGAAGTAGAATCAGAATTTCTTGCTGTTTGTTGTTCGATATCGTTTCCTAATTTCCATATATCAGTATTGTTGTAATCGTCATTGATAAGGATATAATCGTCTTTTAAAAATTTAGCTATGTTATTCAAAATGAAACAACTGGTTATTACGTGGGGCGATAACTCTGTCGATACCCGAATTTTGTATTGAAGTATCAAAAATCTTTGCTTCAATTGCCCAAAACACCGTTCTATAGTGAAATGTTCTCTTGTAAACACTTTGTTGAATGTCTTTTCTATGTCAGTTGTTGGGTTTCGGAATGGTGTCATTAGCCATGGGCATATTCGATAGCCCTCATCCCCGAGAAGTAATGCATCGTTCGTTGCATTTTCCATTATTCTACAGGCCTCGCTGTTTCGTAAGATACGTGAGTCATGAACTGAACCAGGCTAGGATATCTCAACGCTTGTAAAAAGTTCTTTTCCATCACAAGTTGCCTGCACATTTATAGAGTGGAAACCTTTTCTATAAATATACTCATCGCTTTGATTTGTTGGTTTTTTTAATTTTTATATGAGTACAACCAATTACTCCAATTGCAAATGGAAAGCACTCGCTTGCTTTGACAGATATAAGTTTCACAACTTGCGCAATAGTTCGCGATACAGTTGATTGATGGACTCCAATATCTGTGGCTATACCATTTTGGAATCCAGGATCTACACAAAATCTTAAAAACAGTCGAATTTTAGCAATCTTGCTTCTTCTTAACCCTCAAAAAAATAATAAGCCAACCAGCAGATGCTACTATCATCAAACCTATGTATTTATCATTTTATTATTAATTATTAAAAAAAAAAATAATAATTAAGAATACAAACCTGTATAATTTTTTATATCACTTGCTAAATTTGTTTTACGCTGTTGATAACATTTTGTATTTCTTTTTGTGGCACAAAATATTCAGCCATGATTCCTTTTTAGTGTACGCGAGTCAATTATAAGGCAGGCTCAACAAAATTTGAGCAAGAGCTCACAAAAGAAAGCAAAAGCTTGTTTTTATGCATATAAAAATGAGCTCAAGCTTATCTCACTTACTTCAAACTGAGCACGACGAGATCAAACGTGAGCTGTGAGTAAAAGCAAATACTTCAAATTTTATTATGCATACGACAAGCACCTTTTACTCAAAAAATCGAGTCCGAGCTCAAGCTCACGTTTTATGCATGAGACCCATTGTTATCGTTTGCTTGTAATTAGCTTGAGAAGTTGGATAGTTAGACTGGTTAGTTTGTATACTCCCAAATGCAATTTTTGTTTCTGAAAAATATCTTAAATGCATGTCCACACTTTAATAATTATGCTTTTGACGACTGTATACTTTTCGAAAAGAGCAAACAACAACAATAGTAGAGATTTGTAGCAGAGTTTCAAGTACG
Source organism: Phasia obesa (assembly GCA_949628195.1). Classification (NCBI taxonomy): domain Eukaryota; kingdom Metazoa; phylum Arthropoda; class Insecta; order Diptera; family Tachinidae; genus Phasia; species Phasia obesa. Next base: position 98,925,937 of record OX451215.1, on the reverse strand, counting down.
AGAAATATCGCACCCGCTGCCATATTTCTTTCCTCTCCCAACAACAAAAACATGTGTTGCAGAAACAAAAATTGCAAGTGTGGAAAGGGACTTAGAAATACCTTAGCCTACTTTTTCCGCCTTGTAATAAAATACTGTTGTGATACCTTTCGGTTTTAAATTTAATCAATATAATTTTTGTTATGAATATACATTTAATGAAATTTTAAAATAAATGATTTTGTATTTTATTATAACAGTTTTCTATATACTACACATATTTATTATGACTAACTTTCTAGACAGTCTCATTGTTAAAAGTTTAAAAAGTGTACAAAAAACTAAATACGAGTAAATTAAGGTATTTTATGCAAAATAATATTTTCCTTTTACAATTTTAATGAATCATATTTAACTTTATTTTTTATTTATTATTAAATTAATCATAAAGTGATCATGTAGGGATTTCCAAAAGGAACAGGTACATAAGAAAAATCATTGCCGGCACGTAAAGCCATCTGTAGAACTTCATTTTGTTTACATGCTCTGTTATCTGCGCTGAATAAAGTGTTCTATGAATTGTCAAAATCTACATGTCACTATGAAAGAATCTTTTACTTTCTCAACTTTAAGGACTTTTATTGAAAATAAATTTATATTCTGTTTGAGTGTATTTCCACAAAAGGAAAATCAGCTTAATAATTTTTCATTTTTATATTTTATATTTGACACCCTTTAGGAATAGAAAAATGCTTCGAATGCAAACATTAATAATAAAAATGATGTTAAAGAAATATTAATAATACAAATCTATACAAATTTGTTTGGCTAAAAGTATATTGTAGTTGGAACAAATTACATGTCAAGGTCAATGCCAAGTTTCAAAAAAACAAATTCAATGTTATGCGCGTGTTGGTTTGCAAAGATTACGGGATGTTCTTAGTTTCCTAATCCTTTTTTTTGGCATGAAAAATAGACTTGAACTTGATAAAACAGTCATTGAAAATTCTGTGTAAAGTTTAAGCTGGACATAATTGTTTTGGAATGGGAGCATGAAAAAAAATATATAAAAAAATCAAACCAAGAAAATAAAATTAAAAAATCGCTTCAGTTAAAATTCCTTTTAAAACTAATGCATCGTTAGTGTTAACAAAAAGTTAATGTTTTTTTACTTAGCCTAAAGTATGGTCTACTTGCTTGCAAAAAAAACAGCAGCGTTAAAATAAAAATTAAAAAAATGGTTTTGGCCAAAGAAAGTGGTCATCTGAACCATAGTGCATTACACAGTGGTTTGAAAACGATTTATTTTGGACATAATTCCGTATCTCAAGAACGGAAGGTATCTTAATAAAATTTCGCAGAAGCAAAGCAGAGTTGTTTCTAAGTAGAGATGCGAACGGTTGTACCCCTAAGGTAATTCGGGTAAGACCCTAAAGTTGGGTACCTCGGATATATAACTTTAGGAAATGTCATAAAATGTTTAGTTTTAACTCAATTGTTAAGATTTTTTAATTTTAAGTAGTCCTTAAAAATATCCATAAAAAATGTGCTTAAGCCGTAATGACACTCACTTTTTTCGTCTTTTTCAGATTTTGGAGAACAGTACAAATATATTGTAAAATAAAATTCCCCCAAGAGCGAAGAGTTCAGCTATATACTAAATGTCAAAACTTGTATACATGTTATCAATAAAAAGTGCAAAAAGTCGAAAAAAATCTAAAAAAATTTAGCCTAAAAATGACATTTCAAGCTTAAAATATTACAATGATGCTAATTCATTAGTTTTATTGTTGAATATAGCGATTTTATATATATATATTTTGTTTTTTTCATTTTGGTGTTTTTTTGTGAAATGAAATGAAACACCATGGACTGAAAAAAAAATTAAACAAAAATAAAAACATTTTTGTTTTCATTTTATATATTTCTCATCTTCGAACGTTAGCTATTTCACTCTTTCAAGCTTAGATTAAGAAAAGACCAAGGCGAATTTATACCAGGTGGAGGCGATAACCCACCTGATTGTTTTTTGCTCCTGTTTTTTGCTAATGGGTTGTCAAAAATACATTGTTTCATATCTGCTAATCTAATGTTGTTTTGTTGTAGTTGTTGCCCTACTGCTCACACCTGCTCACACCTGCTCACACCTGCTCACACCTGCTCACACCTGCTCACACCTGCTCACACCTGCTCACACCTGCTCACACCAAGACGAAAAAAGTGAGTATCATTACGGCTTTACATGTGTAGGTTATCTCATTTCGTTTGGGAGAAAAAACTCCTCTGCTATGATTCTGTGAAATTTTATTCAGAAATCTTCAGTGGTTCATGAGATACCGAATTATGTCCAAAATAAATCATTTTCAAACCACTGTGCGTTATAACATATTCACATATTTGACTCTTAAAACATTAGAATTTTGTAAATTAAAATTATTTTTTTAATTAATTTTGAAGTTTTTTGATTAATTTTTTGTTATTGCTAATTGTCTGTTTAAGTTAATATTATAAATGCCTTAACCGAAAAAGAATTACATTTCATATTTTGCTGTAGGGCGTAAGTGTGGATTACCCGAGAATTTATTGTATTAACAATGCGACCTTTTTTTGTCTCTTTGTAATAAAAGTTATGTGTTGTTACTTGATCGTTTGTTTATTCCTTTTTGTTTGAATTGCTATATATGTATGTACATACATAAATTTGAACAATCACATTCATCCTCACATTTAGTCTCAAATGACTATTTACGTGTATTCAAGTTTCTTTTTTTGCGCCAATAAACTCAGTGCAGTAGAAAATAAATGAATAAAATATTTTGTATACCCCAACGCCGCTAGAGTTTGTTTAACGCCAATTTTTAATATTTATTCTTTACTTTAAGTGTTGAATATTCACATCAATATAAAGTAAATATACATTTTGTAGTTATTTATTTAAACATGTGATAAATGTTAATTTTTGTCACTTTTTAAAAAATTTAAAATATTTAATTTTTGTGATGAGCAATTGCTATATTGCAATTGTAAATTGATGTTTCAAATGGCTCAAATTAAAAATTAAATTTGCTAACAGGTTATATAATCAAGAAATTTAAAAATTATTTTTGTTTGTTTGATTAAAATTCATTTAATTTCATTTACTGTAACTTGTAACAGATTGAAAAATACAAAAAATTTAAGTACGGATGAGCATAAAGGCAGCCAAATACTTTGCAGTGTTTGTAGTTTTATTTCAGTTTCAAAACAACACCAATAATCGTTAAGTAGAAATAACACAAATTCGCATAGAAATGTACGTTTTGTATAAAGGTTGCGTTTTTATTGAATGAATTTGCTTGCTGAAGGAAGCACTTCAAAACATTTATTTTTTTGTTTTATTAATTTAATGTATATAAATGTATTAGGCAGCTGACACTAAGAAGTGGAAGTGCTACGAGTTTTCTATATTGTATAAGCATTATTATTATTAGTATTATTAATAAAAGGGGATATCGAAGCAGACCAATGCCTAATCGGTCCCTTTTCGACCCTCTTCCGTTCTTAATGCCTATAGGCAACCGATGTGTAATATAGGGCAACCTTACTTTTAATGAGTCGCGTGGTACCACCAGTACTTTAGTCTTGACTTACGCGACTTCAGACTGTCGACTGGTAACTGTCGCCATTTTTGTTATTACGGCTTCTCTAGTAATTGATAGCATTTGTCCAAGGTTTAATTCTCCCTTGGCATCTACATTTAACAAGCTTATACCAGTCGTCCTATGTCTTATGCTAGCCACACGCAATGAAAAACCATGGTTATAGTATGGTCACAGAAACCACATTATATACTCTTTAAAAATATCTGGTTGCGTTGTTTCTAACATTACCTTGTTCATGGTAAAATTTTATTTAAACATTAAATTTTTATACCGTAAACAAAATTAATATATTATTTTTAACCATTATATATGTAATACGCATTTCTGGTATGAAGGTACTAAAATTTTCGGTTTAAAACTAGGATATTTTAAACAAAATTGCGCAAAAAATGGTGCCAATTGAATAAAATTTGTATTTGATTTGTATTTTTACTTTGTGAAATTACACTGTTATTTAAATATTTTAAACACATTTTACAGATCTTTACAAAATTGTTAAAATTTTAGAATATATTGGCGGGCAATATATTGACAGGATGTCCAAAATAATGAATAAAAAAAAATTATTATAAAAAATATTTCCATATGACATTTTATACTTTTTAATAATCGTTTCTATATAATAGTTCCGTATTACTATAATCGTTTTATGCAACCATAATATGTTCATATTATAATGTTTCATAATAATATGGTTTGACTACAAGCATATAAATCAATCATATGTTGCTCTTAGTTTTAGGTTACCCCAACAATGTTTTTTCTTTGCGTGTAGTGCTAGACATTCACACACAATATGCGCTACCGTCTTAGCCTATTCCAGGCTCAGTCTGCAAGTATCATATTCTTCGATTTTTATCTTGGCTAGGTGATATTAGAAGTTTCCATTACATTTTACTTATTGGCAGGAACTCCACCCTGAGCTTAGATTGTAAACTTCTACTGTACAAGTCGGTCCTCAAACCAATTTGGTGTTATGAGATCAGTTATGGGGCACTGCCTCAGCTAGCAAAGTAGAAAAACTTCAAAGGCGCCAAAATAAAATTTTACGTATTATTACATCTGCTCCCTGGAATATAAAAAATTCAAACATCCACAAAGACCTAAACATGCCATCAGTTAAAGCAGAAATAGCGAAACATGCAGTCACATATCTAAAGAGGCTTGAATCTCATCCAAACACTTTGGCGCGTAACATACTGAATGAACCTGGTTACATTCGACTAAAAAGAAGAGATAGATACTGCTTTTCTTGGCCGTACATTAGAGGGATGACCCGCAAATGATTTCAAAATCCATGAAAAAAACATTATTTTTGTCTAGCACTGGGTGGACTTAAAAAGAATATTTTATTTTAGACTTAAGATACGAGTAATTATTGTTAGTTCAAAAATATTGAAGATACAATAAATAAATTATGAAAAAAAAAACATTTCTAACGCAGTTATCCAGCTTAAGGTACTTATATTTATATCTGAGCACCCTACTGGCCTTCCTGCCAAGGGGCTCTTTGAGTAGCATTCGAGCATGTCTACATGTATTAGCCTCCTTCTATTTTTTCAAGTTTAGTGAGTTCAACCATTGTAGGACCTTTGCTCGCATTAGGCCATTACCCAGTGCTAAAATTTCACTGAAAGTCATTCAGCTTTGAATAACTTCTGATAATACCACTGTTGAAAATACACAAACTCTTTAACACTCTCTTAAATCACGACAACTGAACTCTTAGACGTTTCAAGTAATACTGCCATGCCGCTCGAAAGTAAATACAAATCTAGTAATTTTTCAACAATATCACTGCAAACAAGCAGGTCAAAACTGGAATTTCTCAGTATTTTGCTAATTTAAGAATTACATTACATTAGTAAACTTTAATTTCTAAATGGCAATAACATTTTTGTTTTAAAAGATTTTAATGCAAAGTACATTTTGTATAATTTTTTAACTTATAAGCTAATAGTGGTAATAGTCTTTGTGTCTAGTAGAACTTGTTAAACTTCTTTTTAGGGTTGCGTAACGTAACCCTATTGTCTACAACAAAAATAGCAAAAAATAAAGGGTTTTCCGACAGTGAAGTGATTTGCATTTATATGGGTGGTTAAATTTTAAGGGCCGATGTTGATTTTGAATAAAACACAAATTATTAAGAAACTTATTCCCTTTCCCAAAAAGCGATTGGTGGCAATCGTAAAGTGTTGTTATACTACACAATGGGGGCGCTAGTCTACGCCTAAGTTTCACTCGGTGGTAAGACCACCGTGAGGTAAGGCCGAGTAGGCAGGTACTCACGTTAATCTTGTTCCACAAAAATCCTTTAGCTCTTGAATTGTTGCTGGCTTATCGACGTACACCTTTTCTTTCAAATAACCCCAAAGAAAAAAGTGCAACGGTGTCAAATCACATAATCTTGGTGGCCAACAGACATCGCCACCCCGTGAGCTGTGTGGCAAATGGCAGCGTCCTGTGAAACAACTTATCGTCCACATCCATATCTTCCAATTCGGGCCATAAAAAGTTTGTTATCATCTCACGATAGCGAGCACCATTCATAGTAACTGCCGACCGGCCTTATTTTTGAAAAAATACGGCCCGATGATGCCGCCAGCCCATAAACCGCACAAAACCGTCACTCTTTGTGGGTGAATTGGTTTTTCTACAATCACTCTTGGATTATCATTCGCCCAAATGTGGATTCGGCAAAAATCCATTCAGGTGAAAATGTGCCTCATCACTGAAGATGGATTTCTTCGAAAATTGATCATCCAATGTAGCCATTTCTTGCCACCATTCTGACCATTGAAGACGTTTGGAATGACCATGGTTGAAATTGCATTAGTCTGAAATTGAGAAACGTAAAATTATGTGCAGAAAAAAACTTCACGTCTAGGTGTAGTTCACATTCAACATCGGCCCTTAAAATTTAACCACCCGATATTTTATAAGCTGACACTTAAAATTTACACAGATTATATTTTAAAATATCTACTATAACAAAAACGAAATGAAAATATATTTAATAAAAATAAAAGGGTGTTCCCTAAATGTCGCGAATTTGAGGAATGTGACCTGCACTATATGAGTTCTTAATAAGTAAAGTGTCCACTCAATCAATCATCGCTCGATTATTCGTAAAATTTTAAGTCGATTAATCGTTCGAGTAAGAAAAATTGCAAGTTTCGATTAAAAACAACTCGAACAAATTATGCCGGTTAATCGATAAACCCATTTAAATTAAGATCTTTCTATTAAGATCTCCATTTTTACTGATTTTTTACTTCGTTTAAAAATAATTTCGAACTAGACGTATTTGGTAAACATAAAGAAGACAAAACAAAAAATAAATATAAGCCATGAATTTATTCATAAATCGAAAATGACTTTTTCCATTCAGTTTATAAACATCGTAATAAATAATATGAACATACTTAACGTGCGTTTTTAAAAGTTTAACTATTTATATAATTTAAATCATCTTAGTAGTGCATAGTTCATCTTCATATATAAACTGTAAACTGCCCCGTGTCTCAGTATTAGTTAAGTTATGTTTCAGAATTTCTCATACTACGAGGATTCCTTACATGTCTATGAAAATAATTTTCTAACTGAAATAAACAAATCAATAAAGCATTTTTAAAAATCATCTGCAAGTTGTCACTATTAAAATATATTATTAATCAATTTTGTATGGTTGTCGAATAAAATCAAAACCCGATTGCATGAATACTCTAATAATTAGTCGCAAATAAAAACGACAACAAAAATCACAAAGTATAAAAATTTTTAACGTGATTAAAAGAATTAAAAAATGTCAAACATGGATAATTAAAGATATTTAATTCAATTTAAATATCAATACGTTGCAACAAATTATTGCTTAAATGTGATTATTGCTGTTTAAGAAAACTAAATGCTTATTTTGTTTTTTTTTTCTCTCTGAAATTTCTTGATCCACAAAATATGTATGTTTGTTGTTGCTTAGATTTTGATTTAATTAAAGATACCAGCTTTGAATTCAAACGAAAACATAATTTATATTTAAAATTTAGTTATGTTTTTATTTAATCTCAAGTTGAAAGTGCTTATTCTTGCCTTTCTTTCTTCCTTGAAGTAACATAAAAATCTAATTTTCCAAATATTATTTACATTTTATATTTTGATTTTATACAATTTAATTTTGTATGATTAAAGTTTATTGTTGTTGTTTTCATTAGCAATTATCATTTATGTTTGATAAGATGTACAAGTACTAGTGTTAGATTGCTTTGCAAACTTAATATTCCTAGAATCCTGTAATCGCATTTAAGCAAATTGCTAGATTGCAACATATAAAAGGCTATTTGTGTTGTCTTGTTTATATTTGTAAGATTTTAAGTCGAAGTACTTATGGAAAGCTTAGATGCTTTCTAAATATAGCATTTGATTTAATATGATTGGATTGTGATGTTTGCAAATAATATTTAAATTCATATTTATATTTATATTTCAATTATACAAAGTCTTTAGGCAACTTATAAAAAACCTGTTTAGGGTGCCTTTTAAAAAGGATGTTTATAATACTCCTTTTTTAAAATTCTACTATTTTTTGCAAATATCTTCCCAAAAACTCCGATCGTTTTACACTATACGGCAATAATAGTTTTTAACCGGTCCTCTTTACAATATGAAGTGAAACTTAGGAAGAAGTGCTTAAGTCTGGCGTTGTTAAAACAAGTAATAAGATGTTATTTGAGTTGCCCCGTGTAGCTCGCAGAATCGTTCTTTTTATTTTTAATGCCATTTTACGTCTTGAGTACTTCCCCCCCCACATAGAGAAAGACCACACAAATATTGAGTCATACAGACCTATAAGCCTTTTATTAAATATGTCAAAGCTGTTTGAGAGGATGTCAATAACTAAGCTTAACCCTATTCTAAGCAACAAAGGATGTATTCCAAACCATAAATTCGGCGTCAGGAAAAAACATAGTACGATCGAACAAACTCAATGTTGTTGAGAAGACTTTTAAAGAGAGAAAATATAGCTCTGCGCTTTTTATCGACGTTTCTCAAGCATTCGATAAGGTGTGGCATGAAGGCCTAATATATAAGCTAAAACTGAATTTGCCCCGTAACCAATATAAGCTGCTAGATAGTTATTTAACCAAACGAAAATTTATTGTGAAAGAAGGAGATTTTTTGAGCTCACCCCAGCCAATCGAAGCCGGAGTTCCCCAAGGTAGTATATTGGGGCCTTGTTATACTTATTGTATACATCAGACATGCCAACTAGTAACCGAGTTCACACATCGACATTTGCTGACCACACAGCTTTTTTGAGCATTCACGAAAGACCCGAAGTAGCATCACGATATTTACAAGACCACATATCCAATTTAGAAAATTGGTTGAAGAAATGGAGAATAAAAGTTAATAAAGAAAAATATAAAGTCAATTCTAAAACCAATATGGTGTTTTGGCATTCAATTATATGGCACTGCCTCAGCTACCAACGTAGAAAAAATTCAAAGGCGCCAAAATAAGATTCTGCGGATGATCACAGTTGCTCCCTGATATATTTAAATCCTCGAATATCCACAAAGATCTAAACATGCCATCAGTTAAAGCAAAAATAGCGAAATATTCAGTAACATATTTGAAGAAGCTTGAAATACATCCAAATCCGCTGGCCCGAAACTTACTAAATGAACGTGTTTACATTCGACTAAGAAGGAGGGACACTGATTCTCTCATCCGTACATCAGAGGGATAAACCGCAAATTACAGTAACCGTGAAACAGAATTTTTTTTTGTCCAGCACTGGTTGGACTTAACAAGTATATTTTTAGACTTAAGATATGAGTAATTATTGATAGTTCAATTATATTGAAGATACAATAAATAAAAAATTGCGAAAAAAGTCTGATTTTTAAGTTTTGTAGGAGAGAATAATTTTTTTTTTTTAAATATCTTATTTTTAACCTTTCCATATGGGAGTCAAACGTATGTTTTGGAAAAATATCTTATACATATCTACCAAAAAATACGCAGACTTTGTATTTAATAAGTTGTGAAAGAAGTTTTTATGATTTGGAAAAATAGCTTGTAGTTTCTTAAGCTTTCTTCCAAATGCGATTAGACATATAAAACAGAGAGGCAAAAAGTAATTTCGCTTTAACTTCCTGAAAAATGAAACAAAATAATTAAAATTTTGCACTTCGGAGTACTCCGGTATATTTATCTTAAGTGGACAGAAATTTTGGTTTAATAAAATCAATGGAATCCGATCGCGTTGTGTTTCCATATTAAATTTTATGCAAAAGCAAAAAAAAAACTACTTGAATACTTTAAGACAAAATTTTCATATAAAATTTATTTTAAAGTAAACTTGAAATAGACTTTATTTCTTTTGCAAAAGGGATTTTAAGATATTGGCAAAAAACTAATACGGCTGGTGAACATTTTAAAGCATTTTTCATAGAAGTTCATAAACCCAATAAAATTAATGTTCATACATTTGACTACTTTTCTACATTGATGCGCGTTAGAATTAAGGTTTTTAGTTGGCGGTAAATCTCTTAACCATTACAATGACTTGAGGGTGATAATCGGAAGTGTGTACTTTGTGTGAGCGGGGAAGTGCTGTGATTCCTCCTTAGATCAATCAATTATTATATTTAGATACATCATTGCCACCCTACTATATTATTATTCCTCAAGAGATGAGACGTTTTCAATAAAATGCTTGCAATTTAATTATTTATTAGTTTCTACATACAGTTTCTAAGAACCTACGAAAAGGCTATTTACGTATTGTTAAGAATTATTAAGACCTACTTGTTTTAAGTAGCAATAGCTTGTTTAGATGTTATCTTCTCTAGGCATTATAATAGTAGATGGTTGTTTTTACAATAACAATAAACATAAAATGAAATTTATAGTCGAGATTAAGTTCGTTTTTATTCTCTCTAAGAAAGAATTAATTAAATTACAAATTAGGTGATAATATTAAAGAAAATTAAATTTTTAGACACCAGCAGGAGCGGAATGCACATTTTCTAGACAGCCCCGTCCGTCATCAGCATTTTATACTTAATTAATTATTATGTTTTCATCTAATTACCTAGAATATCGGCACACATAATCGTTTTAGCATGAGCTATATGAAGCATTTCATAAAAATAAACATGTATGTACATGTTTACATGTTTATTTTTATTTATTTAAAATTTTTTATTTATTTAAAATAAACATACATGTTTATTTTTATCATTCATTTGCAATAAAATGGTCATAACTCAAAAACCAGGTTTTTATTAAATATTGTGTAGAGTTTTTCCAGTAATTCGTAATTTAAAAAAAAAGAAATAATAATAAACTCCCCATATCCGGTGGGCTTAGCCTTGTCATCGTCATAAAATAAACAATAATATAAAAAAGCATTAAAAATTTTAAGTTTATCAGTATTGTAGTTTATATCTCTGATAGTGTTGGCAATTTCTTTTACTTTTAGTTACTCGATACTACTCAACATTTATCAATTGGTTACTCAATACTCTGGTTACTGGTTACATAATAATCAGTTAATCAGTGCATTACTGTAGTTGTTAAATTTTATATTCATTTTGTTTCTAAAAATAAAACGCTGAAAGTATCGAGTAACTACTTTTCAAGAAAAGGATCAAATACTCGATACTCGGTACCCACTTCTCACTAACCTCTAGAGTTTTATTTAAAAACGCATTCCATTCTTTAAATAGCCTACGACAATTTTACAGAATCTCACTATTGTAGTCCTCCGGATATGGGATATATAATCATTATTTTGCATAGATATTACTCTTGCCATTTTTCGTTACCATCAGGCTGTTATTTGAGGACGTACTGAACTTGCAGGGTAACTTACATAAAAGTTTGAAAGTATGAGATATAGGATACATAAAAATTACTTTTACTTGAAAACAAACTTTATTCTCAGATTTGGAGAGTCTAACTATTGTAGTTTTTCAGAAAAACCCTTCCCTTCAAATCTGGCCGACCCATTTTGTGGTTTCTCATGTGTGAGTAGACTTTTCTTGGCAGATTCGTCTATTGCACTAACAATTTTCTCCCTTAAGTTCATTAGTACTTCACAGTTAAATTCAGACCATGAGTAGAGAAAACAGACATTAGTCTGTTTTAAAAAAATGGATGCTAACAGTTATATGGAGACTGTTAGCATTTAGGCCAGCTTTATTAAATCAGAAAAATTATTCGTGATAACTTCATAAAATTTTTAAAATTTTTTGAGTTGTCGGCCATGATTCAAATAACCTTAAATCAGACTTGTCCATTAAAAGAGCATTTAAATGTTTTGTGTTATGAACTAAGTGGCGAAAACTTGAAAAGGGTTCCGTTAAGGAAGTGGTATACTTCGACATTCCCCCACCACTAAAAAAAGTGCCGAAAATAGTAATGAACTTAGTCCTCAAAATTGGCGACTAATTCCTTAAGAATTAACACCCAAATATTTTAATATAAAAAAGATTGGGTGGAAATTAACTTTGCTAAGACACCAGAAGAGATACAGATACAATCTGCCAGGCACTAATATCACACCTGCAAAAACCACTCCCACCTGTATTTTTTCACGTTGTTTTTATTTTTGTCGGCTTTAGTGATTCTTTGTCACATAAATATTAGACTGCGACCAGTAGATCGCATGGAGTGCATACAGATCTCGGGGGATCAATAACACCCTGTTTGGGCGATTTTTGTTTCTTTTTAGGTTGAGAGGGTTTTCTGTTTGATTTGTAAAGGGTGTTTTTTATAGAGGTATAGAACTTTAAGATGCAATAAAACAACGATGGATTATTCGATTGACATGAATTTGGCATTAGATCTTGTGGCATTACATTTTAAATATGATTTCTGTCACGGCTGGCGCGGATGTAGTTCAATCTGGACGTCCAATTTTCGATGACTTTTTCCAACATTTGTGGCCGTATATCGGCAATAACACGGCGAATGTTGTCTTCCAAATGGTCAAGCGTTTGTGGCTTATCCGCATACACCAATGACTTTACATAGCCCCACAGAAAGTAGTCTAGCTTTGTTAAATCACAAGATCTTGGAGGCCAATTCACAGGTCCAAAACGTGAAATTAGGCGGTCACCAAACGTGCCTTTCAATAAATCTATTGTGGCACGAGCTGTGTGACATGTTGCGCCGTCTTGTTAAAACCACATCTCCTGGACATCAAGGTTATTCAATACAGGAATGAAAAAGTTTGTAATCATGGCTCTATATCGATCACCATTGACTGCAACGTTCTGGCCACCATCGTTTTTAAAAAAGTACGAACCAATGATTCCACCAGCCCATAAAGCGCACCAAACATTCAGTTTTTCTGGATGTAACGTTGTTTCGACATACACTTGAGGATTACCTTTACCCCAAATGCGGCAGTTTTGTTTGTTGACGTAGCCATTCAACCAGAAGTGCGCTTCATCGCTAAACAAAATTTGCTTATGAAAATCGGGAACAACGATAATATCGTTTTGGTCCCATTTGCAAGCGTTGTTCAGGCGTGAGTCTATTCATTATGTATTGCCAAACCAAACTGAGAATAAATCACTTGACAGCTGTTAAATCGGTCGCCATCTTCAAAAGTAATGCCAACTTAAAGTTCTATACCTCTATAAAAAACACCCTTTATTATTGTATTGTATTATAGAGGTAGCCAACAGATCCACAGGATGCCCACCGGCAACCAGAGGCAGTCAAGAGATACACTGGGGGGTCAATATGATGAAATCTGTTAAAAAGATTTTTTTGCTGTTGTTTAAAAATTCTAACGCAATTTACTACTAATTTTTTACTAAAAAATTAAAAAATATTATAAATTTAATTTTATTTCAACTATTTTCAAATGAATTAATATTTCTTCTGGCTTAAGTTCTTTATTATAAAGAGATGAAGAAAAATTAGACACTAGCAAAATTAATGCATTTTCGAAATCACTACATCCGCCATCAGACAGATACATATATATCCATTTCAAGTAAAGAAAAAAAAAAAATATATAAGGAGAATAAAAATGAAGTAAAAATGTATGCTTGGTAGTGTAAAATAATTTCAAAAGAGCTCTTTCACTTATGAAATAAAATAAAATAAAAATTCTCATATTCTCTTTCTTTGAATAATTTGTATATATAGAAAAATTATTACAATTAAAACTACCTCGTAGATAGATACGAAGAATGCTGACGACGCACGAGGGGTATTTCGCCAATCTAGACGTAAATTAGGCCAAAAATTAAATTTAAGAAATGTAAAAATTTAAGTACGTTGATCGATAGGCAACAAAATTCTGCATCGAGTAGTGAATTCTTAAGACTTCTGCTCATAATTTGTCGTTTTGGGACACTGTTAAAATCAGGAAAGTTGAGTAAATTGCATAAGTTTTTAGATTTTTTACGATTTTGAGAATTTTGCAGATTTTTTTTTGTAGCTAACGGAATAAAGATTTTTTTTGTGTAAGGCTATATTAACAGCTTGTTATATTCATTTAAAAAAAAATTTATTTTAAATTTTTATAATATAAAATGTCGATCGAAATTTTTTTGTTCAATTTTTTGTAAAAAAAGTGAAAAGGTGTTTGAGAGTGATATCCATCGCGATCTTCAAAATGTTATATATCACAATAAAATTTGGAATTATATACTGTTAATAATTACGATTTTTTGCAAATTTCATAGGCAAATTTCAGGCATAGGTAGATACGAGTAAGAAACCCTTTTGTCGGTCATAAAATGTTTTTGATTTTTAAGTTATTTTAAATAAATTATTTTTAATATTTTAAATAGAATTTATTGTTACTATTAGAAATAAATTATTTTCTATACATAATAAATCTGCAACTTTCCGCCTTTCTGTCTGTCTGTGTTCGCATCAACTAAAAACTACTGGATAAATTTAAATAAACTTTTATGGAGAGGTACCTTAGTATCTAGGTTAAGATATAGGATCTTTTTTCCGTAAAAATATCAAATTTCCAAGAGCAAATAGAGAAAAAGTAGTGAAAGTACCGATTCGATGTTACTACAGACTTGGCAGCAACTTTGATTTTTTTAAACATTAGATACAGAACTCTACAATAGAATAAATTTAGAATTTTATATAAAGCTTATGTTTGTGAATATATTCCTTTATATAAAGTTAATACATACATAAATCATATAACGCTTTTTACATTGTGCATGTTTTGTCGCTGTAATTCCTACATAGACAGAGAGAGGATAGAAAACAATTAAAAGGGGCAGGGCACACATATTAATATACTATTTAAATTCGCTTTGATCCTTAATTCGTAGTTATAATTATAAAGTTTAAAATGTAAACAAATGCGTCCATCCACACAAATGGCACAACATAAATACAAATAAACTTTTAAAGAAGAAAAGAGATAAATTTCAGCGACATAAGCTGCATAATGTAATTTGGCATCTTCAAAGCTAGTTCGAACAAATATTGTAAGAACGCTGACAAAGTGGCGGACACAGCTAGTTACGCATAAATTGTTTTCTTATAAATTAAATTAACAATATTGAATTAAATTACGAAAATGTATTTTTATTAATTTTCTTGGGTGGTGGGGATTTGTTAGGAATTAAGAAGGCACCTTCTTTTCCACATAAAAGCTTAAAAATTTATTTTTAATAAATTACAAAAAAAAAAAAAAAAATATTTAAAAAAAGATTCACATTTTCAAGTGGGTGGGATTGAAAAGATACTCCTGCCCATAAAAACTTAAATATTTTATGTGTATGGTATTAAGGCGTATGTATTTCATTACTTTTAATGATGACATTATTTTTCAAAAAAAATATTTTATGTCACCGCCCACAAAAGGGGACGGGGCGTAAATGTTATTTTAGAATAAATTTTAATTCCTCTTTGTGCCATTTTTATTTTACTCAACAGAAGAAAATGTCGCAAAATTAAATATTAAAATTTATTTCTTAAAATGTTATTTTTTTGGCGTGACAAAAGTATTTTTTGAAAAAGATATTTTATTTTTATAAAATTAAAATACGTATTTCTACAACAATGTCAGAATTTACGAAACGATGACTACACGGCGACAATTGTAGCCAACGGCATTTATATTCGTGTAGCGGTATAGCCGCTTTACATATGTATACAAATATGTATGTGCTTTAAGCATAATGCTTTAAACGCTACCCCCGGGGGTTCCAATTGTCACTGCAGTAATGGCAAATGCTTTGACGCGGTTCACTCGGTGAAAATAGGGTCACCAGACGCTAGGCTTCCTAGAGCCTAAATCTGGAAGAAATGGTCTGTTGTTTTAACACGGGTCCTCTTCGAGGCCTGACCTGTGCCCAAAGGACTGGTACCACGGGAATCGGTGGCCTCACAGAGAGCCTATCCTCTCTGTGACCGGTTATTGGTGAGGTCCTCTTCGGGGGTACACGTGGTGGTTGTGGTTTAAGATCGATTATTGCAGATGTGGTGCAAGGTCGATCAAGTGTGCTGTTGCACTCTCAACAGACGGAGTTTGGATAGTCTCCAAACCCCTAAGCAAGAGGTTATAATATGGAAAGGCTTGCCATATTGTATAAATTGCTACTCATTGTGACTGTATACACACAAATTGCGATTGGTGGCAATCGTAAAGTGTTGTTATACTACACAATGGGGGCGCTAGTCTACGTCTTTATTTCACTCGGTGTTAAGAGCACCGTGGGATAAAGCCACCGTGGCAGGAGCCCACGTTAATCTTGAACACATCAATGCTTTAAACGCAAAGACAACAGGTCTTTCATTTAAGCGAATAAAGTCTAGAACACTATAGGGTTATGTTTACATATATTGTACTACTTATCAATAAGGAGATCATCGAATGTTTTGCGGATCTTGTAATAGGTATTAATAAATAATACCACGTTGTTAACCGCATTTGTGAATTTAATTCCCCTGCTTTTCTTTCTTCCCAAAGTTGGTTTACAGCTTTTTTTATTAAACGACTTTAATTACTGTGTGTACATAAAATCACTTTGTTACTTCAAGAGCCATTAACAGAAGCTGTTTGTTTTTTATTCACATTAATCTAAGAATAAAAATTTTAATATGGTCACACTAAATATATGAATTTTTTTCGAAATAAATTAGTCATGTTGCGCAAAACTCCCAATAAAATTTTTTCCAAACAATAATTTTGTCGCTAACACATTGATGAATCTGCTTTGAACTTAAAGTTTTTGTTTTGTGTTTCGTTTATTTTTTTTTTTGGTTTTAATATTAAATTCCTCAATACCTCAGTTACTTTAGTTGAGTAAAATAACAACCAATTTATTTAAAATGATAAAAAATTGAATCATAAAAAAAACTAACTAGAACAAAAATAAAAATAGTAAACGAAATTTAAATTAAAAAATAATATTGTATATTTAATAAGGAATTAGTTTTAAAAGTCTCCTTAATTGAAAATAAAATTAAACAAAAGGAAAATATTTCATATCTTATAAAAATATAATTGAATTAATGTGTAAGAAATTCAAAAATAAATTAAGTAATAAATCAAAATGTAAAGATTGCTGATTAAAAAAAAAAAATAAAAATTTTTTTTATGGTGCTAAAGCGTATGTAATTTATTACTTTTAATTATTACATAATTAAAAAAAATATTTTATTTTTTGAAAATTTTAAATTTTATTAGTCGATTTATTTATATTACATACAATGAAATTTATATTACATAAAATGAAATTTGTATGTAATATAAATAGTTCGGCTAATAAAATTTAAAATTTTGAAAAATCGCAAAGCACCACGCAATCATTTTTACTCAACAAATTTTGGTTTGATACTAGATTAGTATTAACTAAAACCGAATGTTGGAAGTAAAACAAATAAACCAAAAAATAGCTTGCAATGCTAACCGAAGGTTATCTGAAGCAACAACAAAATATAAGGCGGTAAATATAAAAGTAAAAATATTCAACAAGAGTAAAAATATTCACCAACTGACGATTGATGATTGAATACAGTTTTCTAGTATTCTTCTATAAGTTTGGTTGGTTAAATAGATGATGTTTACACCTAAACACTATCCAAAGTAGATAGATACGAAAAGTGCTGATGACCGACGTAGCTGTCTAGCAAATGCATTTCATACTGCTGGTGTCTAAAATTATCTTTTCCCAGTTTTTTAACCGACTTCAAAAAAAGAAGGAGGTTATCAATTCGTCTGAATGTTGCTTTTTTTTATGTTTGTGCCCGAATAACCCTGCCATTTCTGAACCGATTTTAAAATTTTTTTCTTTATTTGAAAGATAATGCTTACAGATTGGTCCCGTTTTAAAAACAGTTCATTATTTTAAAAATTAAAGGGTGTCCCCATACAACATACATGTTTTTATCGTGTATTAAGAACCCTAAAGGGCACCAGCTAAAATTTTAAAAAATTGGGTATCACTATAGCTTCCACCAAAAAAAGTAATAAAAAAATAAACTTAAAATTTAAAGGGTGTCCCCATATGTGACGTAATTTGACCTTTATGGGTCTATCTTTTGAACCTTTAAAGACAAAACCTTGAAAGTTTGACAGAATGTCGATTACTATGACCTTTATAATAAAAAGGATAAATATTCCAAATTAAAAATTAAAGGGTGCTCCAATAGTTCAATAAATTTGTTGTATATGCCCATACTTTTGAACAGTTGTAGACCGACCGTTAAATTTACAAAGAACTTTTATTACTAAGTCCGCTATAACAAAAAGTATAAAATTTGAATTTGGCAATAAAAGGGTGTCCCAATAGTTAATGTAATTTTATGTATGTGGCCAAACTTTTGAACCGTTATAGACAGACAGCTGAAATTTACAAGGAACCTGTATTGCTAAGTCCGCTATAACAGGTATATAATTTGAATTTATAAATTAAAGGGTGTTCCCATAATTGATGTAATTTGACCTATATGTCCCTATCTTTTGAACAGTTATAGACAAACACTTGAAAATTAGGCAGAATTTCCACTACTTTGTCTGGTATACTTGCAATTATAAATATTTAGAGTTATGAATTAAAGGGTGTTCCAATAGTTCAGCAATTTTCTGTATATGACTAAACCTATAAACCGTTATAAACACACAGTTGAAATTTACAAAAAATCTATGTGGCCAAGTTCTGTATGACAATATGTCTTTAATTTAAAATTGTAAATTAAAGGGTGTCCCAATAGGTGATGTTATTTGATTTATGTTACCTTATCTTTGAAACTGTTATAGACAGACATTTTATATTTACGCAGAACGTATGTTACTATGTCCGCTGTAGTAAAAAGTATAAAGTGGGAAATTAAAGGGTGTACCTAAAGTTAATGATATTTGATCTATATGACCTTATCTTTTGAACGCTTATAGATAAACATTTAAAATTTTAACAAAGCTAATATCTCTATGTCCACAGTAAAAAGTACAAAAAACTTAAAGGGTGTCCTCATAGCTGACGTAATTTGACTTATATTGACTAGTCTTTTGAACCGTTATAGATAGAGACTTATGGAAATGAGAGAGTGTCCCTATTGTTAATGAAATTTAATGTATGCCTTATCTTTTGAGCCGTTTTAGATAGACAACTGAAATTTACACACAATGTGTATTACTATGATCGCTATTACAGCTATAAAAAATTAAAATTAAATGGTGTCCCCATAAAAGATGGTTGTTGGTGATAATAGCTTAACTTTTGAACAGTAATAGGGAGATGCTTGAATTTCACATAGTATTTACTTCTTTTCCTGCTAACTTTGACGCATTTTGTTTATCTTTTATTTGGTTTATATACAGTTCTTACAGATTACTTCTTACATTTTTAGTTTAGAACTGGTACCCAACTATCTGTTTTGAAGTCGGTTTTTTTTTGCAAGAATTATCTTTAATATAAGCACCTAATTTATAATTTAATTTATTCTTTCTTAGAGAGAATAAATCGAACTCAAGCTTGACTACAAATTTCATTGTATGTAAAAAATAGGGGACGGGGCAAAAATGTTATTTTAAAATCTCCTGGCTCCAAGTTTAGATTTTTGAACATTCGATGACCTTAAAAGTTGCATTTGCTAAGCGAAAGTGTTAGAAAATTTAAAACAAAATTTAATTTTTAGATGTAGGTGTAGTGTCCTTTTTTATGTAAAACTGAAAACTGAACAATTGAACTTTTCTTATTATGTCAAATATTTTATAAATTTTACGATTCTGTTTGTAACGTTTTAATAATAAAGAAGTATTTTATATAAAAGAATTCAAATAAGTGGTAATAAATTTATATCTTCAAATTAGCTCCTAGCAGGATCGCCAATTTGGATATATGAATTTATTACCACTTATTTTAATTCAAGCCTAAGTTTGATTGATCTAAGATTACTTTTGTCTAATTTTTCTTCAAAAAACTTAAGCCAGAGTAAATATTAATTCATTAAAAAAATTTCCAAAAAAATTTTCAAACAAATTTAACCAAAATTAAAAAAAATTCTAAAATATTTTTACAAAAAGTAAAAAAAAATTAAAAAAAAATTCTTAATATTTTCCAAAAATTTAAAAAAAAATCGAAACTAAATTTTTACAAAAATTTAAAAAAAATTTCAATAAAATTTTTACAAAAAATTTTCAAAAAAATTAAAAGAAAGTTTTACTAAAAATTTTTAAACAAATTGAACCAAATATAAATTTCAAAAATATTTGTACAAAAAGTAAAAAAAATAAAAAGCATTGTTACAAAAATTAAAAAAAAAATTCTTAATACATATCTTCCAAAAATTTAGAAAAGTAAAATAAATAAATACATAAAATATTAAAAAAAAAATGTTTGCCAAATATTTTCAATAATATTTAAAAAAAAAAATTTTAATAAAATTCTTTCACAAAATTATTAATAAAATTTTTTCTAAAAATTTGTAGAAAAAAGTTTTAAATAAAATTTTTAGAAAAAAGTTTTTAATAAAATTTTTACAAAAATGTTTTCGAAAAAATTACTAGAATTTCTATATATTAAAAAAAATTTCCAAAAATTTTTCTTTAAAATTTGTCCGAAATAAAACTTTTACAAAAAAAAATTTTTTTACAAAAAATTTTATAGAAAGTTTTTACATAGTTAGGAATTTAAAGTAACGATATATACCGTATACGAAATATTTCTGATTAGTGAAAAAAAAGCGCAGTTCATTTTATACCCCTCACCGCAGGTAGAATGGGTATATATAAATTTGTCATTCCCTGAGTTGTTTATACAATATTAATTTCCGACCACATAAAGTATATATATTCTGGATCCTTATACATAGAGAAGTTGATTTAGCGATGTCCCTCTGGCCGTCTGGGTTGAAATCAAGTTTCCCAAGGCACTCGAAGAGATACAGGCAAGTTAAGCACACCAATCTGCCAGGCATAGTTTCGAAAATTTCAGTAATGAAATTCAGCAACACTCAACCAACTGCCCAATTTGAGGCAGCAGGCAAAAAACCACGCCTACCTACATTTTTTAAACTTTTTTCACGTTGTTTTTATTTTTTTTTTTGTTTTAATGATTCTCTTTTGCTTTTTTTTGTTAAATAAATATTAGACTGCGACCAGTAGATCGCATGGATCTCGGGGGATCAATAACCTCCTGCGAGGGGCGATTTTTGTTTACTCTTAGGTTGATAGAGGTTTCCTGCTTTGATTTATAGCATTCAATACACATAGAGGTGGTCAATGGACCCACAAGGTGCCCACTGGTAACCACAAGCAGTTAAACAGGGTCAATATGAGGAAATTTGTTTGAGGATTTTTGTTTGCTTTAGTTTGACCATTTTAACTCAATATAGGCAGGAAGGTTCCAAATTAAAATAAAATTTTTAAACATATTTAAAAAAAATTTAAAAAAAAATTTTTAATATTTGCAAAACATTTTCAAAAATATTTTTTTTAGAGAAAAATGCTCGATATTTGGTTTTTAAATTTTCAAATAAAATTTTACAAAAATTTTTAAAATAATATTTTTACAAAAATTTTTACAAACAATTTTCGAAATATAAAAAAAAAATCAATATTTCTATGAAAATCATGAGTCTATATCTTTAATATTAAAAATATATGTATATCTCTGTTTTAAAACCTAGATGCATTAAACACATAGACAGCATCAGGATACCGTCTACACACTGTCAACAATAAAATACAACCGTTTATAGGTAAACGATTATTTATAGGTAACGGGAATTTGTTTTCATTTAGCTGCGTAGCCGCTGTCTTCTATTTCTTTATAACATGAATGAGTTTTTTCTCATTCGACTTATTTTTTTTTTTATTTATGAAAAGAGTCAAAATATAAGTAATTTGGTACATGTCTGTTTTTATTATGTTTTATTTATGAAAAGACAGACAGACAGACATGTACCGAATTACCTATATTTTGACATAGGTAATTCGGTACATGTCTGTATAAATAAAATCACCGTGGTGAAGGGTATAAAAGATTCGGCATGGCCGAATATAATAGTGCTATATTCGTAATGTTTGTTTTTAAAATTAAATTAAATATTCAATATTCAATATTTTTATTTTTTAATTTATATACATATCGCACTTGATCAACAAGAGGGTATTAACTCAAAATTTTAAAATTTTCAGTATAGGTAAAAAACAATTTGTGATTACATTTTAAAATTATTTTAAAATCCGAACATATTATAGTAAGCAAATTCCATTTAATAATATATTTACACTGTTTTTCTCTTAATTTTTTTTATAATTATTGCGAAATAAAAATAATACCTTTTTGTTGATACAAAGGTACTCAAGATACTATCACGAAAATGGTCTCATATGCGGGTTTCGAGATGAAAGAGTAATCAGAATACGTTGAAATGTTTACAGTAGGTGGATATTGATGTTGTTGGTAGATTTCTTGCAAAAAGTGAACATTTAAAATTTTGAGGTAATACCCTCTTGTTGATTAAGTGCGATATGTTATTTTCAAGAATGCTGCTTTAAGCCTCAATTGCATATTTGGTGTCTTATATGCCAAAAAAAATTTCGGCGTCATCTTCAATACTTGGCGTTAGAGCAGCAATATTGTCTACAGTTCGGACATTTATTTTTTGTTGTCGGTTTTCAATCGAGAGGAGTAAAGCGATCAACAACTACACGAATTGCTTGCTCACTATATTGATTATATTGTTCGCAAAATGGACGAATGGCTCTATGAATTTCGCGAACAGATTTATTTTTTTTTAAAGTAAATTTCGAGAATTTGGAAGCGTTGTTCTGGCATTAAACGATTCCTGATGATTTGCAAGCCTTTCTGAAAAGAAATGTCAACACAGCGGGACATTCTCAGCTGTCAAGCCTTTGGTATTGATATCGATAGTTCTACTGTAGTTAAAAAACATCCGATATAAATAAAGTTTAAAAGAGTTTAAAAGATTTCTTTCAGAAATTTTAATTTTTATTTTTTAAGGAAATAAACAAACTCCCAAAAAAATTGAGGGAATTATATCATTGCTAAAAAAAATTAGGGGGTTAATTCATTGCGAAATAAGTCCTCGATTCTAAGACTGTTATTATAAAAAATGAAACAAGTTGCTTTAAAAAAAATTTGGGGACTTTGGTTTATTTTTGCTTTAGTCACTTAGTTCGTAGCGCCTCAAGATTTTAGTTATAATTTGATTGCGATATAAAATTAATGATTTATTTTACATTTAGTGTAGTTATAAAAAAGTCTGTTTTCATAATCCAGATTGCTGCCAATTATAATTAATGTCAAGCAAAAGCGAAAACAATTTTGAAATTCACTTTATCCTGCTACATTAAATTGCTCTTTGGAATAGGATTGTTTCTTTCAACATGAAATTCTACAATTTACCAGCATAAGGACACTTACTGCTAATCGAATAATGAGTGTGTTTGAGTATATGTGTGTCGTTGCTGAGCTTGTGTGTTTTTATGTGTGTTTGTGTGTGAGTGTGCGTGTGCATATATATTTGTGTTTACAAATATGTTTTAACTTGTCAATGAAGATATTGACATATTTGGTTTATAAATTCTCTTACGTACTTAGAGCTCATAGTAATAGATTTGATACTTAACTTTGAGGCCATTTAACAAGGACTTTTGTGGCCAAAAATGATTTGATATTTGTAATTTAAGACTTTTTATTTTGTTCTTTCTGCACAGATATTGAGAGTATAGAGCTTTAAAAGGCAGTCATTAAGGACAATACATAATGTTGTAAGAATAACAACAGTATTTTAAGCACAAATTAATGCAATTTGATATTTGTGAGCTTTTTGAAAATGTTAGTTAGTTAATGTCAATTTCTAACAAACTTTTAAACTTTCAAATTTAAACATCTTTTCATAACTCATTGGGAAGCAATTTCGCCAAGTAAGTAAGTAAGTAAGAATAAGTATTTCACTTCACGTTCTCTTAAGTTATTTTTAATAAGTTTACTTTGTCTTAAGTTTTCACTTTTGTTCTTTGAGTTTTTGAAAACTTTTTATTGTTTTTACTTAGCACGCAATGCGTCCAACTACGCGTCCAACTAGCTGCCATAACTTTGCTGAAGGTCATTATGCAGCACTTATTGCCGCTTTTTTCTGAGAAATTTTGTCATGATTTAATGCTTCGCACCTTTCCTAATGTGGATTTCAGCTTAAGGTAAATATAAAAATTACTGAGAAAAAGTACTTAGGAAACTTTGCAAATTTGTGGTTTTTGAAGAAAATTATTGTTTGTTTTTTCTCAACAAAGTTAAAAGTTCAAACACTAATACTGTAAGAGATAATTTAATTTTTTACGAAATAAACATCTAAACATCAGTTAAAGATTTATTCTTGGTTGTGGTTAGAAAAGATAAAAGGAATTTACTGTTAAAATGTAGTGCTGGCAAAGTATTGAGTAGTGGGTATTGAGTAACGAGAATTTGATCATTTTTTTTGAGTACTCAATACTCAAAAGTAGTTACTCGATACATTTAACGATATAGTTTTAGAAACAAATTAAATAGAAAATTGAATGACTTCGTTAAAATTCTGGTTAACAAAAGTATTAAGTACCGAATTGATAAGTATTGAGTAGTATCGAGTAATGAAAATATTAGCAGAAATTGCCAGCACTACTAAAATGCAGAGGTTTTGTAAAATGATATCGCTGTTCACCTTAAAGAAATTTCTTCTTAAAATCTCCGCTTTGTTTTTATAATTTTATTGTTTTTTAATTATTTAATTATTTTATTAATTATTTTTAATTTTGAAAATTTAAATTGTTATTAGTCGAACTGTTTTATGTATTACATACAATGAAATTTATAATCAAGCTTAAGTTCGTTTTTATTCTCTCTAAGAAGAATTAATTAATTAATTGATTATAAATTTCATTGTATGTAATTATTTTTAATTATTTTTTGCTCTTTTTCGATCTTGATCATTTTTTGATTTTTTGATTTTCCGAAAAAAAAAAATTACGGCTTAAAAGATGTTGGCATTTATATTTCGATTTAAAATTGAAAACGAAATTAAGAAAATTATGCAACCACTATATAATTTCAAATTGTAAATTTATAAAAAATAAAGCAAACAAAAAAAAAAAAAAAAAAAATAAGTATGAGCGCTATATGCGGCCATGCCCAATCCTATATACCCTTCACCATACTATTGTGAAATATTGCCTTACTCTATTATGTTTCTCAATTTCATAATAATAAACAAGCGGTTTTTACTTTTATGATTTTCAACTTTATGATTACAATCTATGTATACATATAATGAAATAGTAACTCATTTCCGTCTGTCTGTCTGTCTGTTTGCGTTCGCATCACGTAAAATCTACTAGATGGATTTTAAGAAACTCTTGTAAGGAGATACTTAAGCATCCTGATCCTAATATAGGATACGTTTTTCCGCAAAAATTTCTTATTTCCAATAGAAAGTGGAAAAAAACACTGACAGTACGATTTCCGGTATAAAAGTACTGCTTAGTGCTGCACCTTTAGTTTTTGAAAGGAGTTATTTTAAATACATACGGCTCTGTTTAAACGGACTAGTACGGTGCCTATAACTTTTGAAAGTGGGGTATTTTAAACACAGATGGCGCTGACAAAATATGAATGAAAATTACTGCCAAATAGCCAATTGAATAAAATTTGTATTTGATTTGTATTTCTACTTTGTGGAATTAAATTGTTGCAAAAACTTAGAAATCAGTGGTTGCTTTTCTATAATCGGGACTTTCACAGGTTGCTAGTGAGTATTTATTTGAACCTGTATGTGAACGGTGATTTGTAGATAAGCTAGAAAATGTTAAACAGTGTCAGTAATATCGGGTGGTTAAATTTAAATGCCAATGTTGAATGTGAACCATACCTAAACGTCAAGTTTTTTCTGCATTTAATTTACCATTTCTCAATTTCAGACCAACTCAATTTGAACCATGGAAAGATACATAATAGAGCAACGCATTAAAGTTATTCAGGCTTATGAAATTTTCGAAGAAAATCATCGTTAGTGATGAGGCATATTTTCACCTCAGTGGATTCATTAATAAGCTGAATTGCCGCATTTGGGCGAATGATAATCCAAGAGTGATTGTCGAAAAGCCAATCCACCGACAAAGAGTGACTGTTTGTTGCGGTTTATGGGCTGGCGGTATCATCGGGCCGTATTTTTTCTAAAATGAGGCCGGTCAGGCAGTAACTGTGAATGGTGTTCTCTACCGTGAAATGATAACGAACTTTTTATGGCCCGAATTGGAAGATATGGATTTGGACGATATGTGGTTCCAACAGGACGGTGCTACTTGCCACACAGCTAACGAAACAATGAATGGCTCTTTTGCGCGACAAATTCAATGGCCGTGTTATCTCACGCAGTGGCGATGTCAATTGGCCACCAACACAATGTAATTTTACACCGTTGGACTTCTTTCTTTGAGGTTATTTAAATGGAAAGGTGTACGTCGATAAGCCAGCAACAATTCAAGAGCTAAATGATGAGATAATTCAGCAGAATAACGGCATAGAACCTAAATTATGCCTCAGCGTCATCAAAAATTTGTAGCATCGGATGGAGGTTTGCCGCCGAGGTCGCAGCGATATTTTATTATTAAAATAAAAAGAAATGACCACAATTTCCTAAATAATTTGTGTTTTATTCAAAATCAACATCGGCCCTTAAAATTGAACCACCCTTTAGTCATTTATACAAAGCTGAATAAAGTGTTTTTAAATAAAAAAAAAATTAATTGCGTGTTTAATTTTGAAAGATCCCATTGTTGAATAAATAACACGTAACAATATTTTTAAGTCGCGCACGTGTTGTATAATTTGATTATTTTGTGAAATACATTCTTAGGTAATTATATGATTACATTATTTTTGTTATTTAGCGTTAATTTTTGAAATGTGGTAAGAATACTACGACTTGAGTGTAGCTATAAAATTCTGTTATTGTTAGTTTCTTCTTAGTTTAGTTGCATTTTTCTTTTATAGGTGCTACTCTATAAAAGTGAGAATTTTAGAATTGGTGTGGAATACTTTCAAAGCAAATTCGAGCAAAATATTGTCAGGACGCCCACGACGTTTTTAATATAAAGTATAACAAAGTATTAAAAAGTTAGAAAAATTCATTAATACCAAAATAAGTCGGTAAAGTATAATTTTTTTTTATTATTTTTTTGCGTGAATTTTCGGGTTTTAATAAAATTTTAATTTTTGGTCCGTATAAAATCAAATTTAAAGTTTTGATCGGAATAAAAATTTTTGGGAAAAATTTTATCTTTTAGGTAAAATATTGATGAATATATGACACCTTATTCGAATTTTGATTAATAGGTGAAATGCCGTTTTTATGATAATCTAAAGATTTTTTTCTAAATTTTCAGTTTTTTGAAATTAAAGCCATATTTTAGTAATTTTAGTAATTGTTGTTATAGCGGCCATGGTCACTGGTGGAATACCCTTTATTTATTAGTAATTGTTACAGCGGCTAAAGTATAAAATCTCCTGTAAACATATACATACCTATTACGGTTCAAAAAATACGGCTATTTACATACAAATCATGTCTCTGTTGAAACACCCTTTAATTTTGTTTTTTGTTTTAGCGACCATGGCAATTCTCAATCTATGAATATATCAAGATTAACGGCGTTCCATTTATATAAAAGCTCTTTCATAAAGCACATCCCATCATTAAATTTAAATAAAACAAAGTTAGGGTGAGATATCATCGAAATTTTGTACCTTTTTGAAGAGCATATCGATTCCATTATACATATATGGATCATAATAACACTGTGAAATTTAACAGCCGCCTGGCAAATAAATAAATCTGAATTTGACCGATGGCATGGACCTGCGACTAGAAAAACCCCACAGTAGAAAGTGTACGGAGTCAAATCGCAGTTCACGTCAACTCTACTTATCATGACCAAACACTTAAATCGCTAGTCCAATGTGGCTATCATCCAATTCAGGCCGAAAGAAATTGGTAATCATAGACCTATAGTGATCGCTGTTGCATGGTAAACATCGTTCTCAAAGAAATATGGACCGATGTCGCAGCTATCTCACCATCCACTAACTTTATGGGTCAGTTTTCGACACCCTACCTTATTCAATGATTTCTGGTATCCAGCTGGAAATTTACGAACACCTTACTTTCATTGAGTCTCGTACTGCCACTAGCCTTTTACTCTCGACTGTAGTGATTTCAGACTGGTGACTGATATATGTCGACATTCTTCCTCATTCCAGAGTCTATGGTAATTGCTTATATTTGCTTAAGAATAAGTCTCCACAGCATCTCCATGTCTGCCCATGGTACAAAGCCTTTTTTATGTTAGCTTTTTTCCTTTTTTCAAGCACAGTCTACATGTTTTTTAAATAAGCCTGGTAATATTTGAGAATCTATTACCTGTACTAACGCAGCTAACCATTTATAGGCACCCAGATTGTATACAAGCTCATTCTTGGTCTTCCTGCCAACTTGTACTTAAAAATTGCAGAGCCTTTGGTGTGAATCGAACCTACAACCCCAGGCTAATAGACCACCACTCTCCGGACCACAAGTGCCATCACCCTGGAAAAATGAATCCACTATTTCTTCACTATAAACAATTAAAATGTTTGAATTAAATTGTTTAAAGTCAGAGAATCGCAACACCTGAACCTTGTCCGATAGTATAATTATCATTTATTAGTTCTATAATATTATAAGTTAAAAAGTAGTGCTGCATCATAAATAAATAATAAATTTATATGCACACTTCTTGTTTCTTGTTTGAAATCTTTGTCTAATGCTTCACTTTTAGCACGAATATCACAATTAAAAAATATCAAAATTACCAGTCTTAAGAATAACCTTATAGTCTGTTATTTATTTAAGTCTTACATGATATTTTATCAACGAGTTTATCGAATGATTTACATGCGAATTCAATGAAATTATTTCCATAGGTTTAGTTAGGACAAAAACAATAATAAATCATTGAATTAATATTAATCATACGCACCCGCAGTTGATTCAAGTATCATCAATATCAAGAGTGTCATGTAAACTTCTGGATTAATTTTTAGCCAAATTATTTACTAACAAGAAGAACTAGATAAAATTAAAATATATATTTATTCCTCAAACATTTTATTTAAGAGAGGGGCAAAGGCAAAACAAAAAAAAAGGTTTTTGATAAATGGTTAACAAAAAAAAAAAAAAAACAAAAAAAAAAGAAAAATTGATCACTTAAGGAGTAAAAGCCAAAATGAAAAAAAATTCATCATGATGAGCAAATAAATATAACAAATAAATTTTTTCGTTTTTTTACATTTTTGTTGTCATTGCAAATGAATAAAAACCGATAGCCAGACATCACCAAATAATCATTTATTTGCTACCATTTTAAAAGAGTTTGGATAAAAAAAGTGAAAAATAACGTCTTGGAACAGTTTTGTCTCTCCCTCACATTAGTTTAACTTAGGAATTTTCCGTTTATTTTTATAAGTCAAATAAAATTAAAAAGTTTTTGTTATATTTCTCCACTTTTTGGTTACTTTGTGGTTTGTTTTGTTGCTACTTAAGAAAAATATGAACAGACAGAATAAAGTTTTCACATTAAATTTTTTACTTAATTAATGGGCATGAAATTTATTGGAAATGTTGGGAAAGATTAAATTTATGAAATATTGAATTTAGTTAGATTCTTTTAAATGAAGGTTAATAAATTAAGAACATAATTCAAGAATAAATGATTTAAGAATGGATTATTTTTTACGTAAAACTTAAAAAAAAACGCAGCTTAAGTAGAGCTTTTGTTAGAAGTTTCTTGTGATAATATGAAGTGGAAAGTATGAAGAATTGGCTAAAAAGTAACAAATTTAGTTTTAAAAATCAAGAGTTATAATAGTTGAGGATTTTATTTTTATTTTAAATTTATTACTATTCGAACTATTATTAT
The DNA here is from genome assembly GCA_949628195.1 of Phasia obesa. Taxonomy (NCBI): domain Eukaryota; kingdom Metazoa; phylum Arthropoda; class Insecta; order Diptera; family Tachinidae; genus Phasia; species Phasia obesa. Next base: position 98,895,850 of record OX451215.1, on the reverse strand, counting down.
TGTAAGTAGGCTTAAATTTTTATATTCTATCTCAAATGTTGTTACATAGTTTTAATTTAATTTAACTGTATGATGTCTATATTTTATCATAATATAATATATTTTTTTTAATTTTTTCAAATATTGGTTATTTTTAACAATATCATTAATAGGATTAATATTAATATAGTTCTAACATAACAATATTGTTATTATGTTTAATAATAATATGGTTTGACTACAACAATATAAATGAACCATAATATGTTGCTCTTAAATTATGGTTACCTCAGCCATTTTTCTTTGTGTGTTCGATTACCGCAAAACAGTCTGGGTGTTTCAAAACAAGTTAATGTCTGCGTTACTATGCTCGGTCAAAAAATTTAGAATATAATTTGTAATTATATTTAACATTAAATAATTTGTCTAGAAATTACAAAATACTATGTTCAAAGTAGAGAAAGCCTATAACTTTTAAAAAATTTCTTAGTCATGGACTAGGAAGCTTGCTTTGTGGTATAATCATCAAATTACTACTAACAACATGATCGCCTAATATTTAATATAACCTAGTTTTTGTTTTAGTTATTTTATTGTAATTACATTATTTATCATCACAAATTATTTTTAATCACTTATCGTTATAATAATTTGTATATAAAAAGTGAAGGCAAAAGCAAGAAACTAGGAAATTACTACTTAAAATCATAGCACGAACACCAATTATATGTTCAACTATAATGCCATGACTAAAAACCTAAGACTTTTGCAAAATAATTGGTAATTGTGCATAATGTGACCAATAACAAAAGCATTGATGCAACATTTTTTTTGAAGGAAAACATTATTGCTTCATTGAATCACATATGGAAGATGTCCCTTTACATTTTGTTCAATCATTTTTAGGGTTCCCTACCCAAAGTGTAACATCGTAGCCCTATTGTTTTCGCTACAATATTTGTGTGTCTGTCAGCGCCTCTATCTCTGGAACTATAACACGTAGACTCACGAAATTTGCTAGAAGTTGTAGTCGCTATAACAGAAATACTAAAAATTAAAGGATCTTTCTAGAGTGACGTGATTTTCACCTAAATGACCTTTTTTTTAAACCATAATAGGTAGATTCTTACAATTTTCACAGAATTTGTTATGGTATGGCCGCAGTAACAACTATTACTAAAACCTAAAGGGTAATCTCATTTTGAAGTGTCCTTATTTTTAAGAAGAAGCAGACACTCACATTTATACAGAGTATACAAAATTGTTTCTGCAACAACATTGATCATCGTACACGCAAAAAAAACATGGTTGAGGTAATCATAAACTAGGGTTGATTGAGTTATATGGTTTTAGTCAAACCATACTATTATTAACATAAAAATAATATTGTTATGTTAGAACCATATTATTGTCTAACTTAAAAATAGCGTTGTAAAATATAATTTTTTTTATGAAATAAATAAATATAGTGAGATATACATATGTATATTTATCAAAACATGCCTTATTTGTTTATATAAACACACCTTAGAATCAAATACACACTTATATATTATTTATGACTCAATTCACAATTTTTTATTTTTTTTGAAATATTAGATTTTAATAATTAAACAAAAAAAAAAAAAAAAAAAAAAAAATAAACACAAAACTTCAAAGAAACCAAATATTATATGTTTGTTTTCAGTCATACAGTGTTACATGTGAGTAAAATTATCCTATTTTTTCATATTTATTTATTGTATCTTCAATAAATTTGAACTAACAATAATTACTCATATCTTAAGTCTAAAATAAAAATAAATATACTTGTTACGTCCCACCAGTGCTGGACAAAAAATTGTATGTTTCACGGTTGCTGCTATCATTTGCAGGTCATCCCCCTGATGTTCGGACCAGATAAGTAATGTCCCTCCTTCTTAAACGAATATAACCACGATCATTTAGTAAGTTTCGAGCCAGCGGATTTGGATGTATTTCAAGCTTCTTCAAATACGTTACTGAATATTTCGCTATTTCTGCTTTAACTGATGGCATGTTTAGATCTTTATGGATGTTCGAGGTTTTTATATACCAGGCAGCAACTGTGATCATCCGTAGAATCTTATTTTGGCGCCTTTAAATTTGTTCTACATTGCTAGATGAGGCAGTGCCCCATTATTGAATGCCATAACACCAAATTGGTTTTAGTATTGACTTGTACAATAAAAGCTTGCAATCTAGAGCGAGAGTAGAATTTCTGCCAATAAGCCAGATTTGTTGGACTCCCATTAACTTAATTTGTATTAAGGTCAAGGGACTGCCTTTAACTTCATTTTTAAGACGCCGGTCAAGATGTATGCCGAGATATTTCACGTCTGAAATCTGTGGCATCGTTTGGTTATTTATGCGAATAAGGTGGCACAAATCCCTACGCAGCGTGAAAGTTATGTGAGTACATTTTTGTTCATTCACCTTTATTCTCCATTTCTCCAACCATTGTCCTAAATTTAATATGTGGTCTTTTAAATATCATGATGCTACTTCAAGACTTTCGTGAACGCTTAAAAATGCCGTGTCGTCAGCAAAACTCGATGTATGGTCTCGGCCTCTAGTTGGCATATCTGAAGTATACAATAAATATAAAATGGGCGCCAATATACTACCTTGGGGAACTCCGGCTTCAATTGGCTCAGGTGAGCTTACAAATTTCCTTCTTTCACAATAAATTTTCAATCGGTTAAATAACTATCCAACAGCTTGTATAAGTTTGCGGGCAAATTCAGTTTTAACTTGTGTCAGGCCAGCTTGCCATACCTATCGAATGCTTGAGAAACGTCGATAAAAAGCGCAGAACAGTATTTTCTCTTCGAAAGTCTTCTTAACAACATTAACTGAACTGTGAGTTTGTTCGATCGTACTATGTTTTTTCCTGAAGGAGAATTGATGGTTTGGAATACATTCTTTGTCGCTTAGAATAGGGTTAAGCTTAGTTATTAACATCCTCTCAAACAGCTTTGACATATTTGATAAAAGAATAATAGGCCTGTATGAATCTACTTTTGTGTGGTCTTTTCCTGGTTTAGGAATCATAGTTATTAACGAAACCTTCCAATCTGAAGGAAAGCACTCAATGCGTAAAATGGCGTTAAAAATCAAAAGAATAATTTTGCGAGCTGTATGAGGGAGGCTTATGTACAACTGGCTTTTTAAGGTTTCTACATGCACGCCATAATGAATGATCTGATTAAGGAGTTGAGTCAAAGTCTTCTAAATAGTCTTAGCTGTTTCCTGCATTCTTTAGGTCTGCTTTTAAGTTGAGAAGATCTGTGCGATTGCCATTCTCTGTGAATTTTTCTTTTTTCAGCCAATAGCCTCTCGACGTCTGCAGAATAAATTTGATTGTTTTTAATTAGTTGTCGGGTTACTGTTGCATGTTGGGCAGCTGATTTAAGGCTTTGATCGATATCAATAAGACTTTGTCTTTTGGTGTTTTTAGAGGGATGTTTTCCGAACAGTGAGTACTGAGATACTTTCTATATTTCAACCAATTAATGCTTGTGCTAGTTGTTGGTGACACAATATTTTGCTGGTTCCATATATAGACAATAGTGGGTGAATGATCTGAGGATAATTCAAATGACGCTTCAACTTTAAGCATTTCTCTCGGAATACCCTTAATCATGCCAAAATCAATAACATCCGGTATTTTTTGCCGATCAGTAGGCCTATAGGTGGGTTATCCACTCGATAGCACATCCAGACGCATTTTTAAAATAGTGTCAAATAAAATACGACCTTTTGGACTAATTAGTCTTGATCCCCAAAACGTTATCATAATTTGTTTACTAATAATAATATTATGGTTATAAATACAATATTATAATTATTTGAATACTAATAAAACTTTGGTTGTGTTTTGAAAATTATATATATTTCAAACCAACCACGTTGACTTTTCTGAGTGTAGTAACGATTTAGTGTTTAAATAGTAACAAAAACTTGTTTGTCGTAACCATAGTAATGATCATAACAAATATTACAAGTTGTTCACCTCAACCTTATATTGTTACAGATAACATAAGATGGTTTTTGTGACCATGCCATAACCATGTTTTTTCTCTACGTGTATATAGTAAAAAAAGTATCAAAAAATTGGTTGTGAACATTATCCGTGAAAACAGTTTTACATCCAGTAATGCTCTACTACTGCGTAGCTAAAGTTGGGTACCACAGGTAGCTAGTAGGGAAATCGTTCATAACTATATTTGATAAATTAATTCTCACCAACTGACGATAGATGACTGAATACAACTTTTCTTATATTCCTTTATCTGAGTTTGGTTGAATAAAAAGATGGTGTTGACAACTAAAATTACACCAAAAGTATATAAATTCGAAAAATTCTGAAGACTGATGTCCACGAAATGCAATACATGCTGCTAGGGGTTATCTAAAATAAAATTTTCCTGTTTTTTCCTCAAAAATTAAACACCAAAATTCGTAAAAAATATTTTTTCAACTAAACTTAAGAATGGCTTCAAGAATTCATTTCGATATAGTTTGTAATTGTATTATAACATTTAGTAAATAAATAAATTAAATAATAATGAGTTGGTATATAAACTTGTTTGGCAAGTTGGATTAAAATTTTAATACCGATGCACATCTGATGGATCTGAATATTCACTGAGTGCCCCTAGATTAATAAAACTTGGCTGACAAATCTATTCTGGTTATAGCTATAGGCTGTTAAAGTAATAAAATAAGAAAAATGGGACCAAGGAGAAAAAAGTTCACCTTAGAAGAACTAATCCCACCTCTGAAAAATTGAATTTTTTTCAAGTTTTCCTATACTTTTGCTTAGCAAATGCAAATTTTATAGTCAGAAAATGTTCAAAAATCGTAACTTGGACCCTACAGATTCTAAAATACCTTAAACTACGCTTCAGTTATGGTTATGTATTTACTTCATAAAACAGCGCCATCTGTTATTGGTTAGTGTTTCAATTATGGTTTATGTATTTACTTTTCTACTAAAATAACTGTGTCATTTCACTGCTTTTTTCTCCACTTTATCTTGAAGATAAGATATTTTTGCGAAAAAAAACTATCCTATATTGGAACCAGGATACTAAAGTACCTCTTCTCAAAATTTTGCTAAAATCCATGGAGTAGTTTCTACATGATGCGAACGCAAAGAAAAGTAGACAGAAGTTGGGAAAAATCGCGCAACGTTTTTTTCTACAGTATAAAAGCAAGGATTGCAAATTTTATAGTGATACATAATATTTTTAGGATCGCGATGGCCCTCACTCTCAAAACCTTTTCACTTTTTTTCACAAAAAAAAAAAAAAAAAACAAAAAAATCTTTTTTTTTTTTAATTTCGAAGCAAAGTTTTTATCATAAAAATTTTAAATAAAATATTTCTAAAAAATATCATAAGTAGCTGTTAATATAGCCTTTCACGCAAAAATCTTTATTCGTTTAGCCACAAAAAATATAATACAAACCTCTCAAAATCATATAAAGTCAATAAAAACGTATGTGATTTACTCAACTTTCTTGATTTTAACAGTGTTCCAAAACAACAAATATCAAGCAAAAGACTTGAAAATTCACTATACGATGCTGAAGTTTGTTGTCTGTGAAGCTGCGTACTTAAATTTTTTACATTTCTCAAAATTAACTTTTGGCCTAATGTCCGGCTAGATTGGTCAAATACCCCACTGTGCGACCAAAAATGAAAAAATCTATCAGTATTAAAATAGCTTATGATTTAAAAAGATACTTATATTTGTATCACCCGTTACGTTCATGTTTTAATCATCAATGTCTATACGCTTTACCCTACAATTCAATTGTAAAACAAATAAAATGCGAACGTAAATAAACAAATGAAAAAATATTTATTTTAAACAATGAGTTTAATTTACCTATTGAATTTTAAAATATTTATTTTAAAAAATTCGTAAGTCACAAAAACAATTATTAATTTGATCAAAATGTTAAACTATGAAATGATTGAAGAATTTGAATTTTTATAAATGGAAATTCGAGTAGTTAAATATTGAAGTCTTTTTCGTTTATTTATTATTGTATTTTGAAAGTAATATAAATATAAACTAATCAGTTCTGGTATAATACAACAAGTATATTTTGCAGCAGCCAACGCAAAACGAAAAACTTATTTTTCACGGTAACTGTAAAATTTATGTTTCCGTAAAAATTCAATTCCCTTTCACTTCAAAATTTGTATCATAAATTCCCCTGTGAAATTTTTGTTCCCTTCATAATAAAAAGTTGGATAGTTATTCATAATAAACTGTGGTATCTAAGCAATTTAAATATAAAAAAATATGTGTAAAATATTGGTTAAAGTTTAACAACTTTTAAAATCAGAGAAAGTAAACAAAAACAAGTTGCACGTTAAGTTTTGTGAAACGCATCTTACACCTAACTTGCTTGAATACAATGTTGACATTAAACAAATTCATCTTTACTCCTTATAAAGCGAAAACTCAAATAAAAAAACAAGTTGTTAGGTTTTTCACGACTTCTGTGGCACCCTTTAATTTGTAATTATAATTTTAATAGTTGTTGTTATAACGTCCTTGCCTATACAGTTTCTTTGTTTATATCAAGAGCCTACCTATTGCGCAATTTACGTGAAACACATGTCGTGAACACCATTTAATTTTTAGTAATTGTTATAGAGGCTGTGGAAACACATCTATTGTAAATATTTCAAGAGTCTACCTATTCCGGTTCTAAAATTATGGCCATATACGTGCAAATCACGACACTGCCGGAATACCCTTTAATTTTAACTATTTGTTATAGAGGCCATATTGATATACCATCTGTGAAAATTTCCAGAGCCTACCTATTATGGTGGAAAAATTAGACCATATTCACACAAATCACGTAACTGTCGGAACACCCTTTAATTTTAACAAGTTGTTATCGTAGCCATAGTAATACATATTCTGTAAAAATTTTAAGTCTATCTAATATGGCTTAAAACTTTGGCCTTATACATTTAAATCACGTCAGTATCGGAACTCCCTTTAATTTTTAGCTTTATTTGTTTAAACTTGTTTATATAGCAAACATAGTTTTAATTACTGTGTGTTTAAATTTCAAGTGTTTGCCTCCCAATTTTGTTCTGATATGTGTAGGGGGAATATCGAAGCAGACCACTTCCTCTCCCTCTTTTCGACGCCCTTGCGTCCTCTATGATTACAGGCAACCGAAATGTAATTTACGGTAACCTAATTACATTCCTTCTTTCCCATAACGCAATCTCTAGTAATTGCTAGCATTTGTTCAAGGCTCAGGTCCCCCTTGGCATGGATGCTGGTCAGTGCTAAACATTCACAGACAATGTGCGCTGCCGTCGCACCCTCTTTCCTATCCTCGCGTCCTCTTCTGACTCTGGCTGTCACTTTTAGGCATGACCTGTAGAGACTCCAACTCAACGTTGAAGGAACGTTTTGAGGTGCCTACCTAAATCCACAGGGCCTGGTGCGTCTAATTCATCTACATTAACCTCCGTAGCCGCAGGAGTATCTTCATAGACTCAGCTGTCCAGCCCTTGCGAGGTATACTCTCCCTTGGCGAGTGGCCTATCCACCTCTAATGAGACTTTTTTGTCCACTCCTATTGAAATATTTCGGATCAACGCCATAATAGAACCTTTAGAGATTAACCTGTTCACCCCTTCCGAGGTGTTCCTGTCCATCCCTTCTGAATTTTTCCCTAGGCCATTATCGGAGAAAACGATGTCGACCCACACAGAGCTCCTTATGCGTGGGTAAGTCTACATTAAAACTGGAGGCCGACCGCTATCCGGAGTTCGCATACTAAAGGCCAGCACCCTATTGACCACGCATCCCTGGCGTATGCTGTTTCACTTTAACCACTTCTTTAACCACTAACTAGCCATTCAGGTTCTCGGCATAGCTACCAACCACCTTAACCTTACAAGTTAAAAAATACAAATAAAAAAATAAAAAGATACATATATGCCAATAACACTTTTGGAATACCTTATACGTGTTAGTATTTGATACTATATCGACCATAGTAATACACCTTCCAAGAGTCTACCTATTATGGTTTGAAACTTAGGCATATACATGCAAATTACGTCACTATCGGAACACCCTTTAAGTTTTAGGTTTATTTTTTATTCTTGTTTATATAGCGAAAAACGTTGTAATAACTGTTTATAAATTTTAAGTGTATGCCTCCTAAGAAATGAAAACATATACGCGTATAACACGTCACTTCCGGAAAACCTTGGCCTTGTAGATTACCTTGGCCTTGATCATTATCGCTACTTTGGTTACCAGAATGTAACAGAAATAAACGACCTGGCGAAAACAGATAAAAATGTTGGCAGCGAGAGGAGGAAAACTTTCAATGATACTGAGAACCTAATATCAAAAAATCAGAATTAAGTCAGCATATTTCGTTAAGAGTAACAAGGGAATACGCAAATATAAAAATAGAATTTACATTTAAAATTTAACTGCCTGGTCCGACAATATCGCAAGCGATCGTTTATTCGCACAATTACATTTAAAACAAAAACATATTCAAAAAAATTGTTTTTGTTTTAAATAGAGATTGCAAGAGCAAGTAATTAAAAATTTATTACTGAAAGGAAAGAAAGCCCCGCTAAATACTATGGGATTCTGCACGATCAATTTTAATAATTAAAAGATGGTTTCCACCACAAATGGTGCCAAGCAAAATTAGTCAATAAAATCTGTAACATTTTTTTTGTTCATTTATTATTTATTGTATTTTCAATATATGAACTAACAATAATTACTCATATCTTAAAGCTAAAATAAAAAAATATACTTTCGAAGTCCAGCGAGCGCTAGACAAAAATAATGTTTGTTCCACGGATTTTGCAATCATTTGCGGATCATTCCTCTAATGTATGGCCAAGAAAAGCAGTATCCCTTCTTTTCAGTCGAATGTAACCAGGTTCATTTAGCATGTTACGCGCCAAAGGTTTTGGATAACATTCAAGCCTATTTAGAAAAGTGACTGCAAGGAACAACTGTAATCATTCGTAGGATTTTTTGGCGCCTTTAAAAATTTTCTTCATTGCTAGTTGAGGCTGTGCCTCATAATTGAATGCCATAACAAATTGGTTTGAGAATCGCAAGTCGCAGTAGAAGTTTACAATCTAAGCTCAGGGTAAAGTTTCTCTAATAAGACAATTCAGTTAGACTGATTTTAACTTTGTTTGTGTTAACTTAATGTTGCATGAATATTTAGATATGAAAGAGCTATTCATGTGATGTTTGCCGCAATCAAGACAATACACGAGTGAACACGTGTGCAGTCACTATGGCAAAAATCCATGAAAGGGACTACGAACTGCTGCCTCACACAGACTACTCTAGTGATGTTGTCTCCGCAATATCTGTTTCCATATTTTGTAGAATTGACGGGGTGTTTAGATTTGAGTCAAACGAATAGTTCATCATTGTATTATTTGGAGGGAGTAAAAAAACTGGCCGAAATGTATCGAGCTTTAAAACACGCATTTTGCTGAAAAATATTCCTTAACATCAAACTACCCTCGTATTTCAATTCAATGAAAACTCAGTCGCTTAAAAAAATACCTATCGTGGGCAAAATCGATAAAGCTTTTAATGTCGCTATCCTTTTATACTCTTCCTGCAGCGACTTTTCAGCATTAGGAGGAAGGCACGTTTTGTTTATATACAGGGCTTTAATTTAATTTTATATGAAGCAGTGTTACTTGAAAAATAATCAGAGTTAGTGTATCATAGCAATAAGCAAATTACATGCATACAAATATACGGATCCATTTAATACATAAATATTTATCAGCTTTGCAATTACATATGTACATATATTTACATTTGTATACACATATGTATGCGTCTTATAATAAGTACAATATTTATTTATTTAACCATTTATTGTTGTGGAAATACCTCTTTGCATGTGTGTATCTTTGTAAGAATTGTTGGCAGCTTAACCGGATGTTGTAACTTGTTGGAGGAGTATTGATATCTTTACATTAACGAATGGTTGGTTCTGTTATATTGATATTTCTACTTTTTGATAAAAAATTTTATTTTTCTCTATTGTAAGCTGTATGTTTATCTGCTGCTACTATTGTACGTGCCCTACAGTTCACGGAAGTAATGATATTCGTTATTGGACTCTTGTTGCTATTGATGTGACTTATTAATTTCTATTTGACCTAGGAGATGGTTGGTATTGATCCATACTATGATTATATATGTACATACGGTTACAAAGTTAGTCCAAAGTCCTTAAGAAATTCAACAGTCAGAAAATAACGTTCATAAAATAAGTACTGCTGACAATTCAACTACATTTGTAATGTTGTGGCTGCTTATTATATGGTTTTTATTTTTTTTATTAACTAATTTCAATGATAACTTTTTGCACTTTTTGTTCTGCATTGTTCGGTACAAATTCTCATGATAATAACCACTGTATTGACTGTCGTTTCGTTTATCAAAATTTTATAAATTATTAGCTATACCCGGTGCGCTTCGCTACACCATCCACAAAAAATACAATACACACTTAGAAGAAAAGTATAGCCTACCTTTAACTCGAAAACGCACGCTAATCTCACATAAAAAATGTTTTAGTTTATATGCAAGGTACGATGCCTAATGTTCCCATCCAATCTGTTTTCTGCTAGACTATATGTATTAACATGATAATAATATTTTACTTCTTATGGGAGGTACCACTCCCACTATCCTAATCCAGTTTGTATTTTTCTAGACTATGCACGTTACTCTGAGAGTATATTGTGCAAAATTTCAAGTCTTTACTGCTGCCTCACACAGACTACTCTAGTGATGTTGTCTCCGCAACATCTGTTTCCATATTTTGTAGGATTGACGGGGTGTTGAGATTTGAGTCAAGCGAATAGTTCATCACTGTATTATTTGGAGGGAGTAAAAAAACTGGCCGAAATGTATCAAGCTTTAAAACACGCATTTTGCTGAAAAATATTCCTGAACATCAAACTACCCTCGTATTTCAATTCAATGAAAACTCAGTCGCTTAAAGAAATACCTATCGTGGGCAAAATCGATAAAGCTTTTAATGTCGCTATCCTTTTATACCATTAACATGTACACGATGATAATTTCTCATTTTGTATAGCAGGTAACACGCCCACTGGCCCAATCCAGTTTATATTTTTCTAGACCATTAATATTAGTATAAGGGTTATACGTGCAACGTTTTAAGGCTCTATCTATTGCCTATGACGATAAAAATTTTTCACTTTGTATAGGAGGTACCACGCCCACTGTCCTAATTCATTCTATATTTTGGCAGACTATGCGCATTACGACAGGGGTTACTCGTGCAAAGTTTCAAGGCTCCATATATTGCAGTTCACCAGGAACATGATAATAAGTTTTCACTTTGTATGGGAAGTAACACGCCCACTATTCCAATTCAGTCTGTGTTTAGCTAAACTTTTTACGTTATTATGGGGGTTGTGACGAAATTCTAAAGAGTTCCCTATCTCTATATCTAGATACAGGTTGATAATTTTTAACTATATATGGGAGGTACCACGCCCACTATTCCAATCCAGTATATGTTTCTCGAAATTATGCAGGCTAATATAGCATAATTTAGAGAAACACAGCAAACAGCACGATGATATTTACTTTGTATGGGTGGTGCCACGCCCACGTCAAATATCAAAATAGAAGTATAAAAGTATTCAATGATGGCAAAAAATCATCCAATTGTAGAAGGACAGTAAGGAAAAATAAAAACGTGGTTTGTTTGTTGGTGTTTTGTTGAAGCTTTAATATTCTGTAATATTAATCTATAACATGCATACTTCTCATTGTGTTTTGTAGAATTTTATTACTTATAGAGTATTTTTGGCTTCCCTAAAATTCGAAAAAGGAAAAGAAAAAAGGTTTCCTGATGATCTGGCCTGAGTGAAATACGTATAGGAACTAGCTCTTTTCACCCAACAAATAAATTGCATTTTTATTATAAAATGTTATGGGTAATTAGTATCGTATTTTACCGACCGTATACCTAATAACAAACTGTGAAAATTCCAGAGAGATCGGTCCACTGGTGTGGACAGCTAAATAGATGGCACAAATATTGATTACTATCAGTTGCCTATGTTCCTTATCGGAATTACAGGATATTATTATATATCAGTTGCCGTGACTCGCCAACGTTCAGACAATTTTTTTTCTGAATTTTTCTATTGTTTTGAAAGTATCCCACATCAAATTTTATAACTTACTTTTACGGAGCTGCAGATATAATTACATATTTTATCCATCCCTGGGGAATTGCTCAGGATCTTGAAATATAGGTTTTATATAAAAATTTCTATTGTACAGTTTTTAAATAGTGTCTACAATTTATCAGTAGCCAAGTTATCAGTAGTATAATATAAAAAGAAATAGTGTTTTAAAGTGTACAACAATTTCAAAAAGCTCTATCTCCTATGAAATCTGTGGCAATAAGGAAAAAGTGCTTAAGTCTGATTTTTAAGTTTTGTAGCATAGCAATTTTAAACTTTAAAATTGATTTCTTTTTTAAATATCTTATCTTAAAACTTTACATAAGAGAGTCTAAAGTATGTTTTGGAAAAAGATCTTATATCTACCAAAAGTACGCAGGTGTTGCAATAAATAAGTTGTGAAAGAAGTTTTTATGCCTTAAAAAAATAACTTAGTAGTTTCTTAAGCTTTTTTCCAAATGCAATTAGACATTGAAAAAAGATAAGCAGAAAGTAATTTCGCTATAACTTCCTGAAAAATGGTACAAAATAATTGAAAATTTGCACATGAGTACTTTGGATTACGGAGATTACAAAGGTTCCAGTAACTAAAATTTTGCTTAAGTCGACTTAAGCACTTATTCCTTATTGCCACAGAAATATAAAGTAAAATTAAAATTTCTCATATTCTATTTCCTTGATAAGTTTGTTTAAATAGAAAATCAATAACAATTGAAACTACCGGATAGATAGATACGAAGAGTACTGATGACGGACGTAGCTGTCTAGAAAATGCATTCTGCTTTGCTGGTATCTAATTTTTCTTTATCTCTTTATAATTAAGAACTTAAACCTAAATAATTAAGTTATCAAGTTATCAGTATTATTAAATCGACAAAATTGCGCACCTTTACTTTTATATCTCTAGTAGCAAAAAAATTAAAATAATTTTATTTATATTACAACTAATAATGAATTATTTACATAAACTGAAGTTTTCGATTTTCGTAATAATTTCGAAAATAAAACGAAAATAATTTTTTAATTTTCTATTAATTTTATTTTTCATAAATGATGGCCATTCATTTTTATAAAGTTGTACGAATAACGCGTACTCAAGTGAATCGTTTTTATAATATAAGACTTGCCAACATCACTTTATTTTTAAATATAAATACATATTTACTAAGTTTTCGTTCATCTTACTGGTCTGTTTCTTTTTTGTCTGATAATTCTAAAATGAAAGGTCAATGTCAAATACAAGAAATAAAAAAAGAAATCCTCTTGCAAAATGACTATTTTTAAATACAGGAGAAAAGTAATTTAGAAAAATGAGAAAATAAATTAGAAAATAAATTAGAAAGTCTTCGGGCAAAATATTTTTTTAGGTTTAAAAGATTGAATTTCAGATATTTTCCATTAAACAAATGTGTAAAAAAATCTTGAGAAAATTTGCATAATAGCAACAAAAAACTATTTCTAATGTGTAGTTAATGAAGTAAATAAGAAAATTTTGACATTCAATGCAGTTTATGTATCTCAGCATAGTTTCTGTAGAAACTTGAAATCATATCATTTCTGTCTTTATTACAGATTTGTTTTGGTTGTGGCATTTTGAAAACAATTAAAGCGCCTTTCTAGTCAAACCCTGAGATGGCACTAAGCACACAGAACAAAATTATTGCTTTAATTAATGGTTTTAATTAGTTTCGGATACATTTTTAATTAAATTTTTAATTGTTTTTAATTATTTACTTGTTTAAAAGATTATTATTTTCTTTTTGAATAAAGATTTTAATTAAATCAATTTAAAAATTTATTACATTTTTATCGGAAACTAAGTAAAACCTTTCATTAGTGCAAATATTTTTTTCTGTGCATCAGATGTAAATTCATACTAAATGGTTGCTTTCAATTCAAAAATCAATTGATGTTAATGAGATACTAACTTTTATTCTGAATACCATCATCAATATTTTCAATTATCTTGCAGCCTCTCGTCTTCACACTAAAAACTACGCATATTAAATTCAATGTGTTATTGATTCAATTATTTATTTAATTCGGAATTTATTTTGTTCATTCTTATTTATTTGAATTGAATCAATTAAAAAATTAATTGATACTGTATGTGTAGTCCAATTGAAACCTTCCTTCCATTGGTGCAAACAATTTTTCTCTGTGTGTTATAAAATGGTGACTTGGCGTTTTTTTATCTTTAATGCTACAACTTCCTAAGAAAAATATATATTTATACTTATTATGAATATAAAGTATAACATAATTACTTTCTACCCATCGCAGTCTTATTTGCATAGTATCCGAAATTTTTTAATATGTATCGAGCTATTACCTGATATAGTGTCCAAAATAAGCCGAATTTATAACAGATAGTTGCAGTACTGACAAAACTCATTATATCGCCCCTTAATGCAACATAGTCATATCGCTAAAAAACGAACTTGGCAAAATGCTGTTGGTTTTAATAAATTCGTTAAGTTCTACTAACGGTACTATTTTCAATATATAACTTTAAAAATACAAGATCTAATTTTTTACATTTTATGCCGCTCCCTTTAATTTTAAATTAATTTTTATGAAATCCCAGAGTACTAAATACCCTGTGTAAATATCAAGTGTTTGTGTTAAACAGAAGACTCAATTCGCAACATCTGGGGAATACCGTTTCAATTTTATTAATTTTATTTTCGTTACTTGTTGTTGCAGTAGATATTGTATCTACCTAATCCGGTTCAAAAATAACGCAACATACATACGTAAATTCGTTTCAAATTTGCAACATCCTTTAATTTTTATTTTATATAGTTTTTGCTAGAACGGACATAATTGTACACTGTCTGCATGTGTAAATTTACGGTTAAAAAAAATAAAGTCATATTCATGAAAATTACGTCACTACCGGAAAACGATTAAAATTTTTAGCAATTGCTATAGCGGCCATAATAACACAGTGCAACACGGAAAAAATAACCATATACGGACACCACTACGTGATAAAAGACCAAAAAAAGACCACTGTCTCCCAGTTTTGCCCAAAGTCCTCCAGGTTTTTTTTATGGGCCATCAAAGATGTGAGGCCTCGATGTCATTTTTGCAAAAAATGATCATTTACTCAAGCTCATATTTTGCAAACCGTTTGAAATTTTGATATACTCTCTGAGGCAAAGTTATAGCTCTTGTCATAAAGAACAACAATTGTTAACATATAAAATCAAAAAAACTTCATCTTCAAGGTCAAAATTGCAAAAAAATTCAATTTTTTTTACCTTTTTTCCCCTGTTCAGGTCCATAGGTAGCAAACGGTTCAAATTCAAGGAAAAAATTAACTACAAAAATGAACCTAAGATCTCAATAAACAACTTTCTAGAACATATGAACTTCCTAGGAATGATTCTTAACACCGTTTAGAGAGCGCTTATGTAGCCGAAATGAATTTAAAAATTTTCGGGAAATTTCTCACGTTTGCGGCTACCTAAGCGCTACCTAAACGGTGTTAAGAATCATTCCTAGGAAGTTCATATGTTCATAAGAAAATGTAAGTAATTTTGTTGAAAATATTTGTTAAACTTTTATGTATTCATCCCACTGTATTGTTTATTGCCTAAAAATATAAATACATTACCCTGTATAAATATGTATGAATAAGCTTACGGTTTTTTTCTTTTTTCAAGAAGGATCAAAATAAAAATAACTCTTATGCACTCAATTTTGCACCTTATGGTAACACTTAAAATATTTTGTATTTTTAGTACTTGATCTATAGCCATTTAATACACAATTTATGCATTTGGGCTTACTTTCAACTAATTTTCGACTGGATTGAGGTTGGGACTTTGCAGAGGCCAGAGTATCAATGGAAGTCAGACATTCCCTAATGATTTTTCCGGTGTATTTCGGGCTTCCAACCTGTTACGATATGCGCTCGTATCTAAAAATCAGGAAGATGGGCAGGCAATATATTTAAATATTCTTCCTTTCTCATGATGCCATCAATTTTTTGTAATGGACCACCAACCTGCCACCTGGTTAATTCCGACGTGCTTGACCATTTGTTTAATATGTCTCCTGCTGTCGGCGCCAGTTATACTGTTTACTATCAAACTGATATCGGACTCATCTAACCATATTACGCTCTTCCAGGCATTAATAGCCCAATCTTTCTGTTTCAATGCATATTTAGGCTTCTTCACAGTTGCGAGTTTGTTCTGTAGTGCTCTTCTTGTTATTCACCGTCTAACACTTTTATATATTGAAGCTTCCTTTGGCCTTAAAGACTTGTCAGCTTTCATCTGTGTCATCACAACGCGATGGGGACTATCAGCTAAAAGTTTTCAGCCTCTAGCTGAAAATTTGAGCAACTACATTACGCCTGGTAACCACTAATTGATTTAAATTAACTATTATACGTAAGGAACGGCCTTCCATTTTTATATTTACATTGTTTTAAAAAATATTAACTTTTTTAAAATTAATAAAAAACACCTTTAGGTATATGAAATTATTCAAACACTACTTAAAACAAAGGTGCATTTTAACGAAACTCAAGATTATAGCAACGAAAATTGAATTTAAAATAACGATAAATTTTAAATTTTTCTACCAATTTAGTTGAGAACAATTATGAGCAAAATTGAGTACATACGAGTTATTTTATTGTTATTCAATTTTCTCTCATTCGTTATATTTTTTTAAAATTGTTTTAAGAGCAGTTTTGTTAAGAACTAAATAGGAAAGAACAGAAAAAAGATTTTTGAAAGTCACTTCGTTATAACAATAGAAGACATAACTAGAAACATGTACTCACATCTGCTAGCTACTGTATATTTTTTTAAACCACAATATAAAAAGAAAAATAAATTAGTTTTTTTTTAAATAAAATTTTTACCTGTACAATAAAATGAAGCAGTATAAAATCCACAAACTTTCTCCCTTATTTTATTTTTGTTCCCATGAGTACTTGATTAAAAAAAAAAAAAATGTTTTCTAAGATCTATTTGGCATTTCCGGCGACTGGCGACTGGCTTCTGGCTTTTGTTATAGCAGTCACTAAATAAAGTTACCTTTTATTGATTAAATCAAAATTATCACTTGTTTTTATTATTAAAGAATGGAGTAGTAAATAAATTGGGTTTATTAGTGTTTAGTAAAACAAAATCAAAAGCATGATTTGTTTTTCTTATTTTATCGTAAAGTTTTACAACTTTGTAATAAAATTTAATTAAATTAAATTTTTCATTTATTTGCTGTTACTGCTGCCTTTAACGGTGCTTATTTGAGTGTTGGTAACACCTTGATAAGTTTGTAATATAAAACAGTTCAGAAGTACATGAAAAATATTTTTTTTATTTATTAAATATTACACTACAATTATAAATTATATTTTAACTTTATTTATCCAGAAAAGTAACAAAGACCTTCACGCGCTGTAGAGAAACACCCAGTCTTTGCTGGGAATCGAAGCCGCATCCCCCAGACTGATAGACTAGCACACTTTCTACTAGCCAGGGGGGGGGGGGGCAGCCGACTTGAAAAATATAATTTTGACGTCTGTTGCAAAAGAAAAATAACGTAGAAATGTAATAAAAATGAAGGTCAAGATATAAAAGAGACATTTGATTTGAATATGCTTCAGGTTTACTAAAAAATCTACTCTCGCCAAAGTGAAAATGCCGAAGTACAAAAATTCATTTACAACGACATGAAAATTAAAATTTAAAAAATCATTTTTATGGTTTTATACTTCATACTAAAGATTTTGTTTGTTAATTTTGTAAAAAAATGGAAAATGTAAATGAACGTGAGGGCTAAGGCAGTTCAAATTCTTAATATTAAATAAAAAAAGAGATTGTTCAGCAGAACATTGCAAGTGAGGTAACAATAAGTACCCAGCAAAAAATTATCTCGTTTTTGTAAACAGTTCATTAATTTCTTGCCATACAAAAGCTCTTAATAGTAAGCGCATAGACGAGTATTTTGATTCAATTTTGTATGGCATAAAATGTTAAGTTTGCAAAAAACAAAGAATTGTTTACATTTCCACTTACATTAGTGCATACTTAGAAGCACAACATATTGCGGCATAATTTGGGTACATCTACACTGCGCTTTAATCTTCCCCTAAATGGAAATACTACTACTTTGTAAGCGATAACAACTCGACATTTTTTTTACGAATTTTAAAACTTATTTTATAAATTTCAGTTTATTTTGACATTAAATTCAAAACATTATTTGTGTTATAAAATAAACAGTACATGACCTCACATAACATTACACTTGTGGTTCCTTATAAAGAACGGTTAGCAGTAAAAATTAAACGAAATTGGTTTAGACTACAATAGCATCATCAATGGGTACAACAGTACGCATTTTATATTCTGTTTCAGAAGTTTCATAGATTTTCTTTTCTTTCGGCTCAACAAGAGACACATTGTCAGTGCAATGGTTTCTTGGGATCAATTTTGTTCTTGGGGTCGTAGGGTAACATAATCTTGACCTTGATACCCTTAACATCTTGACGCAGCAAAACGTGACGGGTATTAGTTTCAACGTAATCGTTGTATAACTCACCAGAGAACTATCAACGAACTTCATAGATTTGGCACGTTGACCACGCAATTATGGTTACTACGATTTCGCAACCCATGGCTCGAGATTCCTACGGTCAACTTGTAACGGTGCGATTCAGCCTGAGTGATGGCGCACAACCCACGGTTGGCAACCTTTTCAGCGTACAATTAAATACGGCCAGGTTCAAAGTTAAAACACGGATGCGGCGACCCTTTTTACCCAAAACTTGTTGGGTGTTAGTGGTCATGATGATGATTTCAGTACGGGCGGGTGCTACACGTACTTCAACTCCGGAATAATCATCTTCGGCGAGTTCATGAGTCAAGAACTCGTTTAGTTCAACCTTGAACCTGCCATCGGCAACAAACTTGCGTTTTTTTTTTTTGGAAGTTGTGTGATTCAAGACACCGGTGATTGCATATTGTAAAGATTTTCATAATTTATTCAAACAAAATACTTAGTTCCAGTTGTAGTTTCTATACAAAATTTTCAAAACCTATGAAATGAAATTGTATATTTATAACAAATTTTACAAAGCTAATTACCAAAAACAAACATAAACTATTGTAAAATAAGTTGACGATAAATCCTATAACATGATAACAGGGGCTTGTGAATTAAACAATTGTATTATTCTGATTACCCATATTTTTTTACAAATTATTTGCTCAATTTCACTTGAAATTCTCAAAAACCTTATTCATTAGTTATGGTGGCGTATGATCAATATAGAATAAAGAAATATGTATAAGAATTAATCATATGTATGCGGTGCTATATATTGTAAATATTACAGTCAATAAATAATTTCACCAAAATAATTAAAGCATAAATTTTTAGGTATTATTTAGCACCCCATAACAAAACTACTCAGGACCCTTTTAGTATCAATGGGATATCTGTCCGTCAGATATCTGAGCTACTTGTTGCTCAAGTGTTCAATATTCAACCGTGTCAACATCCATTTTTTTTAATATATATGTAAAAATTTTATTTATAAATATATATATTACATCGCTCTCCTTCGCAGCTATTACCATATAGCACTAAATCGTCGGCGAAGTAAAATAATTATAAATTGGCTTCAAATTAATACGCCTAAATAACACCAGAGGCGCTGCAGCACTGTTCTGAAAATAAATATAACGTGTAATTGCAGCGTTGCCGAAACTTAAGCTTTACTATTATTTAACCATCTGTTATATCTACTCCTATCCATTTTCAAAGGAAGTAACGTGATTAATATAGGCATTAATTGCCTGAGTATAAATTCTCTATAAAAAAAAAATATTTACACATGTTTGTTTTACTGTTACTGTTGGCTAATCCCATAACAAATAATTAAAAGTTAACAATTTAGTATATTTATTATAACAATTTAAAGCTTATCTATATACATACTGGGATATTTATTTTTGAAAGTGGGATATTTTAAACAAAATTGCGCAACAGCATTGCGCCAATTAAATAAAATTTGTATTTATATGTTTACTTTGTGGAATTACATTGTTAGTAAACTAGTTTAAGGCCCATTATTATAACTTGCCTTTAGATAAAGTTAGGATTTTGTTGGAGCGATAAGTAGTTTTTCGTTATAATAATGACGATAATGCTCATTGCTATAACTTGTCCTTATAGTACGTGAGCGTTAAAAGTGGTTTTTAGTTTACTTTTAATAACGAAAAACTATTTATCGCTCCAACAAAATCCTAACTTTAGCTAAAGGCAAGTTATAATAATGGGCCTAAGGGTTTAAAATAATTTTTAGAATTTTAGAATTTTTTATAAATTTTAAAAATTTATCCAGGGATGGGTACCTTTATATAAAGTAAATACATAAACCATAACTGAAGCACCCTAAGAGAAGTAAGAGTCTTACAATTGGTGTGGAATACTTTCAAAGCAAAATCGAGCAAAATATTGTCAGGAGGCCCAAATATATTTTATGCAAAGAAAAACGGGGGCCTAATCACCGCATTCGATATCGAGTAAAGTATCGAGTAAGCAAATTATGTCATTCGACATGTATCGTATCGTAATTTTTATCAAATTGTAATAGATTAATAAACACATGTTTTCATTTTGTAAACAAATGAACAAATAAAAAACACGTTTTAAAACATTTACGAAAAATAAAATAATATTTAAATGAGTTTACATAATATTTGAATTAAAAATTAATCAAGAACAACTGCGTCCATGCGAGTGTGATCTTTGCAGCAAAATCTTAACCAACACAAATAATTTAATTTCTCCATTGAAGCCTTCCAATGCGACGTATGCTACATGTCATTTACTACTCAGCATAGTTTGCAAGGTCGTAAAATTGAACGCTCGGGGCAAAGGCCACTTATTTGTCGTATTTGGAACAAATGGCCGAACACATTCACACCAGTGAAAGAATGTTTAAATGTGTCCAATTGCATTTGCCCAGCGCACAAATTTGGTCCGTCGCAAGGAATCTACACATTTGAATTAAAAATTACATAAATGCAACATATGTTTAATATCTATTAAGCGTAAACGATTATTAGACTATTCAAACGGGAGAATGGCCATACAAATGTCAAGTATGTGGCGCTGGATGTGTCTATCAAGAACACTACATATTGGCTAAAAACCATACGACTGCAAAGTATGTAGCAAACAATTTAATAGTCGCGGTAATCGCAATGCTTACAATTTCACATTTGTCTTTGTCTTGCCAGTGTACAGTGTGGTTAATAATTACTGGAACGATTTGGACAAAGCATAGTGTCGACAATTTTCTAATTCCTTTCGTATGGGATAGATTTACACATATTGTCAAATGTAAAATTTTAATTTTTTGTATACTACATATGTATATGGATATGATTTTTTGTATAAAAATAATTATTTTTGTGTAAAAATAAACTTGTAAAACAAAATATAATAAGATTTTGTCGCTAAAGAATTAAATTTATATGCATACGATGAGCTAAGACGTATCGAAAGAAAACTCGATCGAACAAACTTTTTTATTACTCAATATCGAATGCTATAATCTCAAATTACGATACTTTTTATTCGATATCGAGAGCCATGATATCAAAATGAAAAATTACGACAGAATTTACTCGTCAGTTCTGTTTTTGGCGTTGATAAGTGCGGACGCGATTTTTTTTAGCTCGCATTAACAAAAAACAAAACATACATTGTGTGAATAATTTCAAACAATAACAAAAAAACAAACTTGTTTTAATACAACAACAAAGTTGTCTGTAATTTTTTTTCTTTCTTTCTCTTTATTTTTTACAACGGCATATTGAATTGCTACTTTAAAAATAAAACAAAAACAATAAGGGCTAATGAGCCTCTTTAATTTAAGCAAACAAAATGTAGACAATATTGTATTAAATAAAGACAAAAAAACTGAAAATAATTTGTGTGTAAATTCTACGCAAGTTATACGTGCCCAATCTTGTTCGTCGCTTTTGCTAACCGATGACAATAATATAACTACAAACAAGTCGCCTTCTGAACACAGTGTTACCAACAGTAATATGGATAGTGCAGAAAAACCTAAAACCTAAAACCTGTCCAAGTGGGAATGGACAGATATATAACTGTGTTGAAAAGAGGTCGAAGCCCTAAATCTTCCCAGATTGCACCAATGTCCAAAGTACTTAAAGATAAGCAGGCTAACGGAATAAGTTCCCAAAATCGTTTTGCTATTCTAGATAACGAAACAAGTGAACAAAAAACGGCACCCAAGTCGTTTAAACCACCGCCAATTTTTTTAAGGGAAAAAAATTCGAATGAATTAATAAATAAGTTAATTTCAGTTATCGGGGAAAATTCATTCTATGTAATTCCAATCAAGCGTGGTAACATTGATGAAACAAAAATTCATTTTATAGACGAAAGTAGTTATCGTAAGGCAGTAAAGGAGTTTGAAAGCTGCAATAAGAACTTTTATACCTATCAGCTGAAGAGTAGCAAAGGCCTACAGGTAGTCATCAAAGGTGTAGACTCATATGTTAATCCAGTGGAAATAAAAGCTGGCCTCCAAAAAGCAGGATTTAAAGTCAAAAGCGTTGATAATCTCAGAAATCGAGAGCGAGTCCCTCAACCTTTATTTCGCGTTGAACTGGAACCTGGGGATATCAGATTAAAGAAGAACGAAACGCATCCCATTTATAATCTAAAATATCTGTTACACCGCAGGATAAGTGTAGAGGAACCACATAAGCGGTCAGGATCCGTTCAGTGTTTAAAATGCCAAGAATACGGCCATACAAGGGCTTACTGCAAGTTGCCTCCGGTTTGCGTTGTGTGTGGAGAGCTTCATTGTTCCGCCCAATGCGACAAACCAAAGATGGCTCCAAGGTTAAAAAATGTAGCAATTGCGGTGGAAATCACACTGCTAACTACAGAGGCTGTCCAGTTTTTTCTGAGGTAAGGAAGTCAACTCAGAAATTAAATACTCCTGCTAGGCAGCCACAATACCAAGCAACTGCTCATTACCCTCAGTTAGCTCAACCCACAACCAAACATGTTTCATACGCGGATATATTAAAATCCAATCATGTTTTAGCACACAAAGCGACACCTACAAACAATTCTACCCCAAATATGCATCCAGAAGCTAAAGAACAAACTCCATCTGGTAACTACAATCGTCTCGAAGCAAGTATCGAGACATTAGTGCATTCGTTAAACAGTTTTATGAGCTCTATGAGCAGCATGATGCAAGAAATGGTTCGCATGCAATCTATGATGTTGCAGGCGGTACTTAACAAACCATGAACTATTTAAAAATATGTTTCTGGAACGCAAACGGCTTACGCCAACACAAAAATGAACTCGAGTACTTCTTGAAGAACCAACAAATTGATGTCATGATGGTTTCAGAGACTCATTTAACAACAAATAGCTTTTTTAAAATCAATGGCTATATATTATATGACACTAAAGACCCCCGTGGCAGAGCATGTGGTGGTTCAGCAATACTAATTAGGGCTCGAATTTAACATCATTTACTGTGTGATTTTTGTGAGGACTACCTTCAAGCAACAAACATCTGTATTGAAGAATATCATCAAAACTTTGTTATTTCTTCGATTTATTCACCTCCTAGATTTCAAATATCAGAGAGTCAATATATCAACTTTTTGAAATCACTAGGTCCCTGTTTCATAGCATCAGGCGACTACAACGCTAAACATACGTTTTGGGGATCACGCCTAATAACTCCAAAAGGTCGTATTTTGTTTGATACAATTTCAAAAATGCGTCTGAATGTGATATCAAGTGGACAACCCACCTATTGGCCTACTGATCGACAAAAAATACCTGATGTTATTGATTTTGGCGTGACTAAAGGTATTTCGAGAGAAATGATTAAGGTTGAAGCGTCACTCGAATTATCCTCAGATCATTCACCCACTATTGTCTATATATGGAATCAGCAAAATATCGTGTCACCAACAACTTGCACAAGCATTAATTGGTTGAAATATAAAAAGTATCTCAGTACTCATTGTTCGGAAAACATACCGCTAAGAACACCAGAAGATGTGGACCAGAGTCTAATTTATATTGATCAAAACCTTAAATCAGCTGCCCAACATGCGACAGAAACCAGACAACCAGCTAGATACAATCAAATTTATTTTGTAGATGTCGAGCGGCTCTTGGCTGAAAAAAGAAAAATTAGAAGAGAGTGGCAAGCACACAGATCTCCTCAACTCAAATCTAGACTTAAAGATTGCACGAAACGACTAAGACAGCTGCTAGAATCTCGAAGAGTAGCATCTCTGAAAAATTACTTGGAAGACCTCGACTCAACTGCCCAATCAGATTATTCATTATGGCGTGCATGTAGGAACCTTAAAAGACCGGTCGTACGTAAGCCTCCCTTGCGAACTTCTTGTGGAGACTGGGCAAGGAATAATACCGAAAAAGGCAATTTGTTTGTTGGACATTTGAAGAAGGTTTTCACCCCAAATGTATGTACTGATATAGCTGAGTTGCCATCAGTAGAGACTAGTGCCGTAGTACCCCTAAGATTTGAATTTAGCGATATTGAAAGGGCAATATCAGATTTAAACACCAAAAAAGCCCCTGGCGTTGATAAAACAAGTAACAAGATGTTAGTTGAGTTGCCCCGTATAGGTCGCAGAATTATTCTGTTTGTTTTTAATGCCATCTTACGTCTTGAGTACTTTCCCACAGAGTGGAAGGTCTCTTTGATAACTATGATTCCTAAACCAGGAAAAGACCACACAAAAGTAGAATCATACAGACCTATAAACCTTTTATCAAACGTGTCAAAGTTATTTGAGAGAATATTAATAACTAAGGTGAATCCAATTCTTAGCGCGAAAGGATGCATTCCGAACCATCAATTCGGCTTCAGAAAACAACATTGTACGATCCAACAAACACACAGATTAGTAAATGTAATTAAAACGAACTTTGAAGAAAAAAATACTGTTCTGCGCTCTTTATCGACGTTTCTCAAGCATTCGATAAGGTTTGGCACGAAGGCCTAATATTTAAGCTAAAGCTGAACTTGCCCGAAAACTTGTATAAGCTCTTAAAAGATTATTTAACGAATCGCAAGTTTTTATTAAAAGAAAGTGACTTTTTAAGCTCGCCACAGCTCATTGAAGCCGGAGTTCCCCAAGGTAGTATTTTGGGACCAATTTTATATTTACTGTACACATCGGATATGCCAGTTAGCACCCTAGTCCACACATCAACTTTTGCAGATGACACAGCTTTTTTAAGTATTCATGAAAGTGCCCAAGTAGCTTCACAACTTTTACAAGACCACATACTCAATTTGGAAAAATGGCTAGAAAAATGGAGAATAAAAGTGAATGAACAAAAATGCACTCACATAACTTTCACACTGCGCAGGGACTCATGCCCTCCTATTCGCATAAATAACCAAATGATACCACAGCTTTCAGACGTTAAATACCTGGGTATACATCTTGACCGTCGCCTTACTTGGAAAAGCCACATTGACTTCAAGTTAACACAAATGAAACTAAAAGCAGTACAACTAAATTGGCTTATTGGCAGAAACTCCACCCTGAGCTTAGATTGTAAACTTCTACTGTACAAGTCGGTCCTCAAACCAATTTGGTGTTATGGGATTCAATTATGGGGCACTGCCTCAGCTAGTAATGTAGAAAAAATTCAAAGGCGCCAAAATAAGATTTTACGTATTATTACATCTGCTCCCTGGTATATAAAAAATTCGAACATCCACAAAGACCTAAACATGCCATCAGTTAAAGCAGAAATAGCGAAACATGCAGTCACATATCTAAAGAGGCTTGAATCTCATCCAAACCCTTTGGCGCGTAACATGCTGAATGAACCTGGTTACATTGGATTAAAAAGAAGAGATACTGCTTTTCTTGGCCGTACATTAGAGGGATGACCCGCAAATGATTTCGAAATCCGTGAAACAAACATTATTTTTGTCTAGCACTGGCTGGACTTAAAAAGAATATTTTATTTTAGACTTAAGATACGAGTAATTATTGTTAGTTCAAAAATATTGAAGATACAATAAATAAATTATGAAAAAAAAAAAAAAAAAATTTACTCGATATCGAGTGCGGTGATTAGACCCCAGATTTTTCATAATTTTGTCTTTTAATATTTTTTAAATTATATAAATATAATTCTAAATTTTTTACAAGTTGTTTTCAAATTTATTAACACCAACAATTATTTTTTATTAAAAAAAAAAGAATTATTTAAACTAATTTGATCTCTTCGACTTTTCTATAAGTAGCTTGCTCGATATAGGATAGATGACATTCAGTTTAAGACCAATTTAATTCAGGCAGTGCGACGTCATATCTAAGAATTTTTTTATTCTTTTGAAGAGTATATACAATTTTTAAGAACTTAAAATTGTGTAAAATATTTTTTACAAAAATAAGGGAAATACTCTAGAGGCGTCTAGAGCCCAAGATGTACATTAGGGAAACAACTTTTTTACAATTTTTGAAAATATCAAAATGGCCCTATCAATACCATGTAGTGCATAAAAAAAACAATAAGAGCTGCATCTTTAGAATTTCGATATCGTTAAAAAAGGTTCCGCGTTAAATGATAAATAAAAGCAGGCGCTGTCGCTTTTGATATCCAAAAATTGTACAATACTCCAATTTGTAAGTTTGTTGAGCATTCATTTTATAATAATCGAATTTAATCGTTTGTTTTCGTTCAACTTTTTAAAATGTCTTTTAAACATAGCGAAATTGTAGTTCGGAAAAACGCGGATAAGTGGACCCAAAATTTAAAAAAATTCAGAAAATAAATGTAAAAATATTCCAAGCAGCAACATTTGTGCGGAACGCGCCATCAAAGACGTACAAGATATTTCCCCCCAATGCAAATCAACTCGAACTCTTAATCTTAAGTTCATTTCACTTAGAGATAGTTTTTAAATAAGAAATGTAAATAGTTAAATAATTATAAAATAAATAATTTTGAAAAAATAAAAAATGAAATCTTAAAGGGCTTTCAGAAATCGGCTTCGACGCGGAACGTTTTAGTTTCGAAATGACCTGAGGAAACATTTTTCGGTTTCAGCACAACATCGGCTACAGCGTGGTGATAGGGCCTTATTTTGGTTGTACCCCTAATGTACATGTACGTTTTTAGTAGTAGTAGCTAACACGTGATAAAATTCAGAGAAGTTGTGATGACAAAAGTTGGATAACTTTTTTGTGCTCCATGTTTTTTTTTGTTTTTAATTTTATTTGTTATAATATTTACCTTTTTGAATTATGTATATTCTATTCTAATTATTCTCAGACTTTTTTATTTAAAAATAATTTTATACATCTTTTTTGTTACATTATTTAAATTTAAAAAGAAGCAAACTATTGCCATGTTTAAGTGAAACATCTGTTTTTTTAAATATTCTAAATTTAAAATTTTTATAATAAAGAAAAAGCGTCTTATTTAACTATATTGTTCTGGTTTTACGCGTTCTGAGTTTGTTGCATGTTTATGAATATTTAAAATTTCATTAGCAATTACAATTATTACGATAAAAGCAAAAGTCTTGTAAACTTTACTGCGCTTTAAATTTTATATTTTTTTATATATTTTAGTCAAATTGAGTTTGTGAATCTTTTATGCCCTTGTTGATTTGCAAATATTTTTCTAAAATACCAGACAAGCACATGGAAAAAAATCAATTGAAAATTGAATTGCAAAAGCAAAATCCCATGACATTTTAGCAAAAACATGGTCACAAATTTAATGGCATTTATCTAAGACGTGAGAAATTTATTTCTAAAACGTCAAAAATATATTTAAATGTGAAAATTGTTGCTCAAGATTTTTTTTCTATTATTAGCGACGTGCTTCAAGTTGAAATAATCTTTCAGGTATCTTATTGAATTTGTTGACAATTCTTTTTTTTTAAAGGCTTGGTGCCACATTTACCTGACCTGGCAGAGAAAAACTAAAATTATGAAAGAAATAATCTGGCGATAATAAGTAGATGGCGATAATAAGTAGATTAAATTTTTAGTCCATAAAAATCTTAACCGTTTACATAATGGGCATAAGTTTAGTGCATTTTCTTATTGGGATAATATTTAGTTAAATTAATTTAATTTCATTGCTCATATGTTATACTTTTTGAAGATACATTGAAATTACTGGAAAAAAACTTGATGCAAAGAGGGGAAACATGGTTGTGATATGGTTACAAGCACCATATTATGTGCTTTGAACTCAAGGAAATCAACAATATGTCATACATTTTGTTCCGAAATTGGGAAAGAGCCAGGCGTTGCAGTTAATGATCCAATTTTTTTATTCCCATTGACAAATTTACTAGCATCGAGGCATATTTAATTTATATAAGAAAAAACTATAGTACTTGTTTGAAAAAAAATAGTAGTTGTTAGATATTCCCAATTAAGATGCATAGCTTTTTAATCAATTTTATTCTATATTTTCTATACTATCCGACCACAAATTAGTCCAGCAGCGAAAATTTTTCTAGTAAATTTTTTTCAAACTAAAGGGACTACCAAAGTTTAAAAAATCTTAACATTTGAATAAAAAGAACCGTTTGGTGACATTTAGAAAATGGTACACGATTTTGGGGGCTGACCAACAAGATCTACTCAAAAATGGCGCTGCTCTGGCTCTGTGAAATTTTTAGTTGTTCACAAGCTACTAAATTATTTTTTAAAGTAAAAAGTTCTTAAACCTCTGTGCATTGTGGAGTTTCCACAAACTCTTGATTTTGTTTGATAAAGGACGGAAGAATGACCTGATACTTACTAAGGCAGATAAGGGAAACATTGCTGTAATAATGTGCAAAAATACTATACAGACAAAAAACACCAATTTCTACAACAGACTAATTGTAAAAAATTTAAAACTGATCCTACCGGCCCCTTCCACAAGGAAGTATGTACATAATCTGCTAAAACGCTGCAAAACATTTACTGACGGAATAATATACAAATACATGAACATAAACCCAGGACCACCAACACTCAGAGCATAATCGAAAATACACAAAGAAAACATACCATTGTAAACTACAGACCTGCCCCAGCAGGGGCAGAACTTAAAGAAAAACTCAAATTACAAAATACATATGTATATGATACGTAACACACAAGACCTCGTCAACAAACTTAAAGACATCAAGATAACCGAAAACACTAGACTCCTTTTTATTTGACATTAAGGACGTTTACACATCAACACCTACACACAAAAACTTAATAATCCTTCGAGACACACTCATCAATTTATACGACAGCCGATACCTAAATGAAATTATGGATATTGCCAAGACGATAATAAAACATAACTTCTTAGATTTAATAACGCTTTTTACAAATTACCAGACCCAACATTCGCAATATTTATGGAAATTTTCATGCAACAATTCGAATTAACACGCGTGAAAACACTAACTGAAAAACATTAGATAGCTAATTATCATAGGTACGTAGACGACATCAGGAACAGGACAACGCCGATCAAATCCTGACAGACTTAAACACATTTCATAAAGACATTACCTTCACAATGGAAAAGGAAGAAGACAGAACTTTGCATTATCTTGACATTACAATAACACCAGGAACTGACTCTTTAACCTTTGACATTTATAGAAAACCAAGCACGACAGACACTACTATCCACTTTACATCAAACCACCCCACGCAACATAAACTTGCAGATAATCCCACTAACCCAGATAAGTAAAACAAAGAACTTAGCACAATTTACGCTATAGCTAAAAATAAAAAGCAGTACTATCGACAAACTACTAAGACAATACAACACGAAGAGCAAAAAGAAAAAAGACGAAGATTCAAATAATACAACACAACGACGACACGTTTTTACCTACACAGGACCAGAAATATATAGGTTAACTAACCTCTTACGCAAGGAGGATCTACTTACAGCATTGAAAGTCAGCAACACTCTACGACATAATCTCAAGACATCAACAGAAACAACCGACAAATTTAACAACAGCGGTGTAAATAGACTTACTTGCACCTGCAACTATACATATATAGGACAAACGGGACGGACACTAAAAACAAGATTTACATAACACATGCGCTCGTACAAACGAAAAAGGGAGGACTCCAATTTCGCACTACACCTTGAAACTTACGAACACATACCCAGGGAAATAGATGAATGTATGACATTACTGCATCCTAACACAAAAGGACGAAGACTAGATATTCTTGAAAACATGGAAATCTACAAAACGCGAACTTTTAACGGAGATATTTTTAACGAACAGGTAAACACTACCTTAGACACAATTTTTTACACCACTAAAACTACTGAAATATTCTAACAAACAAAAACACCTGCAGACGGACACTCTTACCTTGCTAACAATAAAAGACGAAAATAATAAATATTAACTGACCTCATATAAATATGTATATTAGATAGCAATCAATTTACTTGTATAACACAATTTAAATATAAACAACCCTAATGACCAATTACCTAAACCCATTACTATTTATACTGAAACAGGTAATATTAACTCTTCAGTACTCTTTTAAATGCGGCTTGAAAATTATGTCTTTACATCGAAAGCGTTTGCCAAACGTACCAAAACAATAGCCAGTGACGTCGGTCTTCACCGAAAGGTATGACAACATTAAAATTTTTGTTTAAAAGTGAGATGGTCCATAAATGCATTACGAAGGACCATATTGTAGTCCTTCCAGTTTACCCCCAGCCCTTCACATCGTCCAAATTATTACATATATTTCACTCAAATACAAATTATAATAGATTTCGCATATTTTCTAAGTGTTGGGGTAAAGCTTTTTCGAGGAATTTTTAAGATTTGCATGTTCTGTAGGGTAAATTAATTTTTCTAAATGTTAAATTTTATCGTAGAACTCTCAATATATTTGACGAAAAAGAAAATATTTGGCTCTTTGGCGCTTAATAGACAATTTACCAAATCGATTTTATTTATTTGCTCAGTGAACATATTTTAAAATTTTGTTTAAAATTTCATAAACATAAAGTATTTTTAATCAAACATTTTGCGATGGACAGATAGAGCTAAACAAAAAATACATATTTTGTAAGAACACATTTTTTTTTAAATAAACCAAAAAAATCCTTGAAATAACCAGAACAAATTCTATAGACAAGGTAATTTTTGAACTAAAAATATACAGAACAGTTACATCTTGTACAAGTAGAATTTGTAAAGAATATCTTCTAAATGGACGAGCAAAAAATAAATTTTTAATATTTTAATGGGAGAATAAAAAAGATAGAAATAAATATTAGCCATAGAAAAATGAACAAAAAAGTGTTATAACTAGTTTTTGTTTTTTTCAAGGAGTCGACAACATTTTTCGCACAAATAAACATGAGAATGGTGGTAGGAAACCTTTACAACCGAGTTGTTACTTAAACATAAGAAATACAACAATAAGAAAATAATAGAATAATGGAAACTGAACTGTTGTAGTAAAGCACAATGAAGTGGAAAATAAGTAAAAAAAAAACAAATCAATAGTACCAAATATAAATGAACTGGTTTACAATGTACAACAGGTAACAACACACAGTACAGTACACGTAAAAAGTATAAAGTATAGTAATGGGACTTACAAAAATTACCTCGATTTACAATATAATTTTTGTAAGAAGAACCTGCAAGCAATACCACAAGTCTTGAAGACATTCATCTATGCTTGGATATTTCTAAAATGTTTGCCCTCCTAGATTTCTAATATCGTAGAGTCAGTACAATTGACTAATACTGCGTTTGCTAGCAGCTGCCGATGACAACATGAAACACGCATTCCGAGAATCTAGACTTATAATTCCATTAGGTGGAGTCTTATTTAACGCAATCGAAAAAATGGATTTTATGCAATTTAGATTGGGTTACTACATATTGTATTGCTGATCCATTGCAAACACCAGATGTTATTGATTTTGGCATGATAAAGGACTTCCTAAGAGACATGATTTAAGTTAAGCCAGGTCTAGATTTATTTTAAAATCATTTCTACAACATCTTTCCCCCCAAGAAATCGTATTTTCGATTGGGTTTCTAGAAACGACAAGCATTCGCATAAACTGGTTGAAATATAAAAAATACCTCAGTACTAACTGTTGGGTAAAACAGAATAGTAGAGCTCTCTCTTATTGATTTTAAAAATAACCTCAAAATTTTTTTTCAAATTGCGAACTTCACTAACTAGATGATAACTTCGATATAATAAAATTTAAACACACAGATTTCCATAAAACCAAACTTAAAGAAGGCAAGAAACGGCCGGAAGAGTTAAGGGAAAATACTTAGAAGACTCCAAAAAGCAACTCCACTATCAGGCTATTTATTATCGCCTATATATCAAAGTCTAAATTAACCTATTATACGTAAGCCGCTTTGTGTACTTTGTGTAAAGGTTTGCATAAAATGATACTGAAAAAGGCAATCTATTTATTAAATTTAAAAAATATATTAAACCGAAAATATCTAGTAATTGACTGCTGCTGCTTTATTCCCGACTCGTGGCATTTTGGGGGTAAAGCAGTAATCCTCCTTATATTTTGGCTTCAATTCTTTAAAAATCCAAATGCTAATTTGAATTTCAAAACATCCAGATTTTGATTACAATAAAACTTTCCCGTATAACAACATATGGGTAATTCCATTTTAAATCAACAATGCATTCAAAATGACTACTTTAGATTTTATTTAAACTTTTTTATGTGATTTTTATTTAAAACTTTTTTTGATATATATTTTTTGACTCCCCGAATCCAATTATAATTAATTAGAACAGTATCGCTTTTTTTGCATAGGCGCTCGATAATGAAATATATTTTTATTCCAGTTCTACACTCAGAATATTTTTACAGTAACTGATTGTAGTTTATTTAAAAAGTATTCCGTACAGTTATTTTTGACTGAATAAACATTTAAAATTCAAAGCATTTTATTTTTCTACTGATTCCAACATTCATTTCTGCAAAAAACTGAATATAAATACTGATTTTCCGTTACAGTTAATATTTTCATTTATTTTAAGTTGAAAATTCGGTTATATCGAAAATAATAAAACTAAGTATGTGTATGTTAAAACTATTTGACAGTTTCAGAAAAAAAAAACAAAATAACAATATTTGTTTGAAAAAATCATATGCAGACATACATATACATATATATAAATTGTGTACAATAATTATTTAGTGCACCCGACCGCTGTACCATATTATCTCGTAAGTAATTCAAGTACTATAGGATACTAGCTACATACATATGTATGTATGTCAAAAATAATAGAAACAAAATTAAGCCAATCTTCCAGTCCAATTGTGATTATAAGTGTAGGATTGCCAATTTTATTGAGTCTTGGTAACCCTTATGGTGGGAAAACTGCGTATAATTTTGTTTTTATCATTCTTGGCAACTGTTTGAACTCTTGTTTTTGCATCACTTAAAGTTGCTTTATGACAAATAAATAGTTACATATACACATTAGGATGGAACTATTGTTAAGTCAATTGCAAAGTGTGAAACCCAAAATATGGTTGGTAGCAGGGACTCTGCATTCCCTGTGGCAGTTTTTTGTCTCTTCTTAAATGGCTTTTGTCGTTTTTAAATATATTAGGTGCGATCCCGTACTTTTTGGGAAAAGTTCGGTAAAATGAGAAAACACAAAAATAATCTCTCTTAGAGCCAAAAAAGCCCGACAGTACGGCAACACAAAAAACCAACTTTAAATCCCAAAACATTATGTCAAAGTGTTTTGTATGCATTCGTAAATAGTAAAACTTAAAAACACAAATATTTTAAATGTACTCGGAATTCCCCATATTTAAGAAGTTTAATTTATTAATCTTTCATGATAAAACTCTTAAATAACAGATTTTGTGCACTTTTGTGAACATACAAATTTTTTTTCTATTTTCTATTGTTTACTTTCAAACAGCTGATTGTTTTGCATTTATACATTCAACCCGAAGAAAAAGGTTTGGCTGTTTCGTGTATGAAAAAGAAGAATACTCTCTCTCAAAATTACTCTCTTTTACCCAATCTTGCAGTACGGGAACAGTTTTCGATATAAAAGTTGAGTACGGGATCACACCTATTAAATATATTACCCATATCCCTAGTTTTTCTCTTAGAATACGTTTAACATTAAATTTTTTTTCTTTTGCCATTATCGTAAACATTTTCCTTTATAATATCGGTCACAGAATTTGGAACGTTTTGAATCTGACGTTCATCTGATTATTTTCCACATGATTCATCAAAAACACTTGCTTTAATATCAGCGACAAGTCAAGTGCAACAATTTTCGACTAGATTCCATTCTTATGCATTTTGGAATAGTTGTGTATTAGAGGTTATAATAGTATTAAAAGATATACTTAAAATAACGTCATGTAATTTTTTCGGACTCTTCTTTACTAGTTGCAAAACATTGTTAAGATGTTTCTTTATGCATAACTGTTTTTCAGTGATAGCTAGGATATTTTGAAACTGCATTATATTTTTAATTATGCCTTCTTAATTATTTCCTTTAGGTATATGTATTTTAAAAACCTCTTGAAAATCCTTACAATTCGGTTCGGTACTTCAAGAGAAAGGTAAATGGTCTACAATTCATCAATTCATCAATTTTTTGATTATTTGTTATATTTTTTTTTAATAATTTCTTCTTTTTAGTTAACCTCTTGATTGTGGTTTTTGGTTCTTTAGTTGATGATGAATGCTGGTAAGAATATATTTTACTTTAAAAATATATATGTACATATATAATTACAATATATTCACTTATGTATGTATCTTTGTTAAAAAATTACAGTCCTAAGATTAAGAAATTTGTATTAATTTATTTTTATGTAAAATAAAAAATAGTAAAAATAAACGATATATCTGTGGTAATAAGGAATAAGTGCTTAAGTCGACTTAAGTAAAAATTTAGTTACTGGCACCTTTGAAATCTGCGTACTTCAAAGTACTCATGTGCAAATTTTCAATTATTTAGTAAAATTTTTCAGGAAGTTATAGCAAAATAACTTTCTGCTTATCTTTTTTCAATGTCGAATCGCATTTGGAAAAAATCTTAACAAACTAGAAGCTATATTTCGAAATCATAAAAACTTCTTTCACAACTTATTAATTGCAACGCCTGCGTACTTTTGGTAGATATAAGATAT
Organism: Phasia obesa; assembly: GCA_949628195.1. NCBI lineage: Eukaryota > Metazoa > Arthropoda > Insecta > Diptera > Tachinidae > Phasia > Phasia obesa. Next base: position 98,860,265 of record OX451215.1, on the reverse strand, counting down.
TTTTTTAAATCATACGTTTGACTCCCATAGGTAAATTTTAAAGAAAAGTTATTTTTTTGAAAAATTTATTTTAAAGTTTAAAATTGCTCTCCTACAAAACTTCAAAATCAGATTTAAGCACTTTTTCCTTATTGCCACAGATATATTGTTTATTTTTACGAAATTTGTAGTTAATTTTTTTTAAGTTAAAAAAACAGAAACAACGGAAGAATCGCTTATTTTTACTGAATTTTAAGTTTAATTTTATTACAGTTAAAAAAGTCAAATCAACGGAAATATCATTTACTTTAACTGAATATTCAGTTAATTTTTATGTTGCTAAAATAAAAGAAAAAACATTTGTTTTTACGGATTTTATCAGTTAATTTTTGAGTATTTAAAATTAACAAACCATTTCATTCGATTTAAATGAATAATGAGTAGACCGGTTTTTAACTGAGTTTTCATTTATTTTAAATTGCATTTTCAGTTATTTTAACTTACATAATATTTTGAGTGTATATATAGAGCCACCATTTAAAAAATTGATTAATAAAATGGAAAATAAAGATTTATGAATAAGAATAATATATATAGCACTATCACACTGCTTCAATTCGACCGTCCTGACCGTGAGATCCCCTAATTGATACAATCAGACCCCATTGCGTACTCTGAACCACGGGCGTTTTTAAAAAACAACCAAACGGCAAAGAAGACACTGATCGTTGCGAAGGAACTAATATATTGTATAGGGACCTTTACAGTTTGTTAGCAGTTTCCTAGACACAATGGCCGTTGAATAAAAATTATTCACCATAACGTATTTACCATCCTTATAAATCATTGGACGTTTCCTCCACCACTTTCGTAATCCTTTACAATGTAACCTTCGCACCCTGCTTTAGAACGATGATAGCAGTAATCATGATTTTTTAATCACTAATAATATAATGTTTGTGCTGCACTGGCTTCACTTAATATAGTATAGTTTTTTTAATACTTATTGTTATATTCAGATACATGGAAGATACAATAAATAATAGAAAAAAAATATAAAAATATAACTTCAATTTCTTTTTGTCAGTGACCTACTTATTCTATTTAAGAAATTGGCTGGTGAAGTCCATAAAGTGCAAAATGAAAGAATAGAGTATAGGAGATCACATTAAAAACATTATCTGCATGTATTTAAAAAATTCACTTCTAATCAAAATTAATGGAATTAAATACTTTGATTTATTAATTTAATCTGTTTGAAAAGTCAAGAGTAAAGGCTGGTAGAGTAGCACGTGACTCAATGAAACTACGGTTGCCATAAGTTACAAATCGGTTGCCTATAGACATTGAAGACGGAAGGAGGTGGAAAAGGAACCCAATAACGAAGTGGTCTGCTCCGATGTTAAGCCTACGTTAATATATAAATAATTTAATAACTTTTTAATTTTTATGATGACGGAATGGTCTTGCAAGTATTAGCAGGATTTTCCGATACCTCTGAGACCACTAAGCAGACTCAGTAACAATGTTTGCTATATATCCTAAAAATTTCTTTATTTTGGAAATAACGGTATATCTCATTTTAATAAAACGGATACAGCATCCCAAAGAACACTGTTATCCTAAAAGAAAATGGGGTAAACAGAAAACATTTAACGTGGCAATATGAATCTCATTTCAGTCACAATTTTGTTTAGTAGGCGTGGAACATATTACTCGTTCAATCAGGCGTTCACCTTCGTATATTTATCATTACCCGATCTAGACCGGATAATGAAGGATAAGATTATCTTTATTTCAACATAATTTTTTCACATGTTTAACTGTTTTTGAAATATTAGAAAATTAGTGGTGCAAACATGTATTTTTTAATGCAAAATAAATTTTTTTTGTTTTTTAAAAATGTATGAATAATTGAGAAAAGCTAAACTTAAAAGTTTTTGTATTTACTCATCGAGGTGGATATATCACAAATAAAATAAGTCACATCTCATAAAAATCGATGAACAAATCTTGATTTTATTCTCAATTAAGGGAAGGTATCTGATTTTATAAAAATTAAAATATGCACATACATACATATGTATGTACATCAGCAACAACCTTGCTTTTGATGACAAGGATTTCAATATAACCACAATCACTAAATGAAGAAGATTTTTTATTGTAAGATTTAAACAATAAAGTCGTAAGTAACACACATTTACATTTTATGGTTTGAAAATTTCGAACAAGGTCATTCAAATCAAAATGTCTTAGAATGATGGACTTAAAGAAGTAGCACCTATGAAGCAATAACTAGATTGAGTCCTTGTAATTCCACAAAGTAAAAATACAAATCAAATACAAATTTTATTCAATTGGCGCCTAATGTGGCGTAATAGTTTTTAATCATATACCAGTTCTAAAGTGAAAATTCCAGTACCTTTATATCGGAAATTGCGTTTTTCACTGCTTTTTCTCCATTTTCTCTTGGAAATGAAATACTTTTGCGGAAAAAAAGTATTCTATATTGGAATCAGGGTGCTAGGTACCTTCTCACAAATTTTGTTAAATACCATCCAGCAGTTTTTATGTGATGCGAACACAAATGAAAAGAAGACAGACAGACAGAAATGAGTTCCTATTTCATTATACATACATATGTAGGCATGTATAGACTACAAAAAGTACAAGTGCGTAAAAATACTTAATGTTTTTGTTACATTTGGCTGATATAAAGCATTTTCAGTTTCGCAAGACTATTTGCATTAAACACTGTATGACTTATTTTAACTCTAAAGCCTGGTACTCTGTTGTTTTTCATGCGAAATGCTGTTTATAACATATTCAGATTTACGAATAATGGCTAAAATATAAAATTTCCTCGAAGATCTTTAACATAATTTTATGCCTAATCTTCCGGTGTTTAGCATGTTCATTCGGAGGAACCGGTTTTTAGTTATGATAAAAGTTATGTAGACTTGTAAACACGAATTTTATATATTCTTTAGAGATTAAAGAAAAAAAAAACAAATTTTTAATTTTAGCAAAACGACTTTATTAGTTTAAGGGTGGAATACAAACTGAACTTTATTTTATAATTAATAATTACGATTAACTTAGTCTAGACAATAATTATGTTGATTCAGCATTATGGTATTGTTTTTATTTGGTAAGTTGAACTAATTTGTTGACTGTTGCAATTCCAAGAATTGCGACCGAAAAATAATAAATTTTATTGATTTTGTTTGCAATTTTGTTAACTGTTGCAATTCCAAGAATTGTGACCAAAAAATAATATTAATTTAGTGATTATGTTGCAATTTTGTTATGTTTGTGATAAATTCCTCAATAGGATCTGTGCTTACATAGATGTTTGGTATTGTGTATGTGACTCACGCGCAGAAAAATCATTGTTATGCTGTGGTCACAACAACCATCTTATGTTCTCTGTAACAATATATATCAAAAATACCAAAATTGAATTTTTTTTGTCCTTATATGGACTACGGGTCATGAAATACTTTCAGCAATAGTTGGGAGTATATATAAAGCTTTATTACGGCAGTATTCTTTTTTATAAATTCAAAATTTCGATGTAAAATAGTGCCACCCCTGGCAAGTGGATGGTGCCCACCGCCAAAACTTAAGCTGAGAGCTAGGCTGATTGGCGAAATGGTTGAGTTATTCCCAAATATTTTGATTCTTCCCAACTATGCAATGTAAAGTTAACAATAATACGGGTCTAACATAACAATACTATTATTATGTTAATAGCAATATAATTGCTTTTACCTTAATCATGCTTTTTCTTTGCGTGTCCTTGAGAAATTTTTGTGTCTCTCTTTTTAGTTCCTTTATTTTGAAAATTATTAAATCGATTCTTAAGGTTAAAACACGACCTAAATATGTACATAGAAAATTTATTATTTAAATTTAAACACTCATGTAAACTGTCATCAGTTATAAATAAGTAATAAATAAAACATTTTATGGACATACTTACGTTTGTATTAAATAGAAACCTTCATAAAATATGGGTGATTATATTTTTATGTAATACTGACTGATTTTTTTTATTATGAACAGAAACTTGTACTCCCTCGTAAGAGGAAGTTTGCTGAATGAACTCAATGAGCAAAATAAAAAAATCAAAAATAAATGTAGCATTTGCTAGATAATTTTTACTTTTGAGTAGAGAGTTAAATATAAAAAACATTATGTTTTACTTAATAAAAAGTTATTACGGTATGACAACAGTATTGTAAAATGCTAACATTATGTGCAATTGTATTGGTACTTGCTTCAAAAATTATTCGCCGACACTTCATCTTGTCACCTAAATCCTAATTCTAAAAATTATTGTAAAGCCCTGTAAAACGTGTTTAAAATATTTTAATAACAATGTAATTCAACAAAGTAAAAATACAAATCAAATACAAAAAATACAGTAAGAAATTCATATTTTGTCAATTTTTTAAAACAGCGCCATCTGTTGCCTAACCGTGTTTAAAATATCCCGCTTTCAAAATAAAAGATGCCTTGCAAGTATGCAGTTCCTTTAAATCGGTTAAAAAAGTCGGCGTACTTTCACTGCCTTTTCTGCACTTTTCTTATATTGGAATTAGAATACCTCCTTACAAACTTTTGTTAAAATCCATCCAGTAGTTTTTATATGAAGCGAACAAAGACAGACAGGAAATGAGTTACTGTTTTATTATATGTATAGAGAAGAAAAGTATTTTCCCAGAAGTTATACCTAGTTTTACAAATTATCGTAGTCGATTTATGTATTGAATTTTTAAGGTTCCGTACCCAAAGGGTAAAAACGTAACCCTATGGTTTTAGCTTCCTGACCGTCCGTTGGTCAGTGCCTTTATTTCTGGAACCGTAAAAATTAGACTCATTTCACAAAAGTTGTATAACTGTTGCCGCTATAGGAACAAATACTAAAACTTATAGGGTGTTCCGATAGAGTGTTATTCATGTATTTTGCAGACTATTAACAAATATATCAAATTAAACCTAAAAATTAAGAGGGTTTTCTGATAGTGACGTGCTTTGCATGTATATGGCCTAAGTTTTGAACAATAATAGGTAGACTCTTGAAATTTTTACAGGAGGCTTATTACTATGGCTACTACAACAAAAAGCTAAAATTAAAGGGTGTTCCGATAGTGACGTGATTTGCCTGAATGAACTTAAATATGTAGGCTCTTGAAAGTTTCACAGAAGGTGTGTTATGATGGCCTTTATAACAAATAGTAAAACTTAAAGGATATTTAGACAGTGTCGTGTTAGGTCGACTCTTGCTATATTAAAAAGGTATCCAGGATGTCCGATTTAAGCAAAGTTATCATCAGCTACAGCACACCAGCAGCAGATAAAGTTCTGAATGGTTTTGGAAAAGACAACTTAAGTCTGTTGTTAGTCAAGCCGTGTTTAAAATAATATTCTTTTAAACACGGCTTAAAAATTATGTCTTTACATTGAAAGCGCTCACCAAACGTACTAAAATATTAACTACAGTTACCAGTCGACAGACAGTCTGAAACCGCAACACGCAAGAGTAAAGACTCGTGGTAGCACTCAATGAAAGTAAGGTAGTCGTGAATTACAAATCCTTTGTCTATAACAGTGTGGATAGAAGGGGGCCGCAAAGGGACGCATTAAAGAAGTGATATCCCCGTGCATTAATAATAAGGTTTAACTAAATGAAACGGAAGCTTAGTTTTTAGCTTTCAGGGTTAAAAAATGCTTTCGGAATAAGAAGGTGTATTTATCATATTTACTATCAACAATCTGTTGCAGTTAGGAAACTTCCTCTACGGTTGATGATACCGGAATCCATTTTGAGCATCCTTCTTAGCACCGGTAATATAGTTAACAACTTATCTACTTAACACAAACGAAACAATATTTGAAATTAAAGGAGTAGCTTTGGAGATAAAATATTTGCTTAGATTAAGAAAAAAGTGCAAACTATCTACATAAATATAATTTATCTTTTGTGATTGATTAAAAATATAAATATATATAGCTTTGGGTAGTGGTAGACTTTGTTTTTCTCGTATTCCTTTTTCTGAGTTTGGTTGGTTAAATAGATGATGTTTACACCTAAACACTACCCAAAGTAGATAGATACGAAGAGTGCTGATGACCGAAGTAGCTGTCTAGAAAATGTATTTCATTCTGCTGGTGTCTAAAATTAATTTGTTCCAAATCTTTTTTTAATATTAATCACCTAATTTGTAATTTAAATTATTCTTGCGTAGAGGGAATAAAAACGAACTTAAGCTTGACTTCAAATTTCATCTGTATTAAAAATATAAATTTTTTAATTTGTTATACATTTATAATTATGCAAAGAATATTTATTTATTAAATGCTTATTATTTATTTATTTCGTATAGAAATTGTTAATTCCCAACAAGAACCAAATGCTTGTGAATTGATTAGTAATTTAACTCTGCAATGAGTTTCATCAATTAAAATATAAATAATTTAAGGTTTTTTGTTAAGTTTTTAAAATAATAACCTTGTAATAAAACATAATTAAACATTAAAGTGTGTTTTAAAAATGTCACTTTTAAATATACGAAATGTTATCGATAATTCGTAATTAACTCCCTTGTGCCTTCTGAATTCTCACAACACGAATATGGATATGTGAATTTGTTAGATATTTTTTATTTCATTTAATTCATTTAATTAAAAAAGGATAGTTTAATGCCTGTACATGGTCAGCACACGAAGTGGTACCATGATGCTGTAGCAATCAAGTGGCTAATGACGTATCGCGGGTTGCATTTAAAAAATTAACTTTTAGCAAAGTCCAAAATAACAACAGTCAAAGAGCAGATATGTTATTTTAAAATTTTAATTCAAGGCTTTCATTATAGTAATGAGGGTAAGGTTCGCTACTCTAACTTCCCTTTAAAGTACTTGATAGTTATAGGTTATTTTTAGCTTATTTAGCAAGTTATAATAATGGGCCTATTATTTAATTGTAGGGGTAGTATCGAAGCAGACCACTTTCTTAATATGGCCCTTTTCGACCCCCTTCCATTCTCTATGATTATGCTATGATTGCAGAAAACAAAATTGTAATTACGGCAACCTTACGCTCCTAGAGACACGTGCTACAACCAGCCTTTAATCTTGACTTTAGTGATTTCAGAGTGTGGACTGGTAACTGGTCGCCTTCTTTCTCATAACGCAGTCTCTAGTCATTGCTAGCATATCTTTAAAGCTCAGCACCACCAGGATCGTCTCATCCTCCTCCAGGCACAGTTTGCAAGTATCATCTTCTTCGATCTTCATATTGGCTAGATGATACTTGAAGTTTTCTTGACCTGTCACCAATGCAGTTATCCAGCTTAGAGTACTTCTATTGTATCTGAGTACCTTACTGACCTTCCTGTCCATGGGTTCTTTGAGCACCATTCGAATCTGCCTACACGTAGTGGTCTGCCTCCACCTCTTCAGATTAAATGAGTCCACCCATTGCAGGACCTTAGCTCCCCTTTTGCTAGTTGGTCTGCAGCTTCATTCCCAGCTGTGCCTATGTGTCCCTTAACCCACATCAATGTTACCTCATTAACCGAGGCTCATTTGTTAGTTCTTAAAACAGATTCCAGTGCTAGTTTGGAATGGAATTCACCTGCCTTATACGTTTTATAACAAACAGGTTATCAAGTACACTGAGAATCTTACTCCCCTGAACATTGACTACCCTACCCCGGATTCTGGAACGCCCATTTTTGAGATTTTGGGTGTATACGTAATTAAGTCCAGCCAATGATAGAACAAATTTATAATGCATAACTGTTATTATTATTTTTGGCCCACTGTTCAGCCAAGAGCAGCAATATCCCTTGTTCCTAGTTGAACGTTACCACGATAATTTAGGATGATTTGGGTGCTTTTCAGAGTGTTTTTGCTTTAACCGTTGATGTTTTAAGTCTGTGATTATTCCGGTTTAAAATATACCAGAATGTGACGGAAATTTTTCGTAAAATCTTATTGTGGAGTCTTTGAATTGAAATTAGTTCTCGAACTAGGTAATATTATAGGTTTGTTCATTGAACTGCGATTAATTTTGCGTGTTATCATATGGCCTAGTAGATCTAAATTTGTTTAATGTAGGTTTCACTGTCAAGCTAACATCCTCTTTCCTTATTTTTATAAAGCTACAAATTTGAAACTAAATACTATTATTTATTTTTATTTTTCTTTTATTATAAATTTATTTATCGACAATTCCTAACTCATGCATAGTTTGTCGTCGAACAATTGCTTATATTCACATCATATAAAATACATTGTTAACACACTCTAACAACTCAATATGCAAAGTGACGAGGCAAATACACAAGTGGCAGTAAATTATAAATGTTAAAATCCACAAACAATTGACCGAAAAGAATATAGCAACAACAGAAACAAAGAGAACTAAAATGTGAAAATAAATATTTAAAACATAATATTACAGAAAACAAAAAAACAAAACAATGGGCAAAAAAAAATCAAAAGTTTTGTGTAAAAACACCTTTAAACAAAACTTGTGATACAAATGCACACACAACACATTTTTCCACAAAAGCAAAAAAAACTACAACTAAAAAATTCATTTTTGCAAATATTGCCAAAAAATTTATACAAAACTGCAAGTTTATTAAACAGAGTATAAACCGAAGTTGAATGTTCAGAATAACATGGCTCAACAAACAGAGAAAAGATTTATTTTTTTATTTTCCGCAGAAGTTGAATTGTAATTTTTATTTAAAAAGTTTTGGTCACTGTTTCTATTGGGGCCACATACAATTTGAAGACTCTAGCAGATTTCAGGAATATAAGACCTGAATTGCACAAGGCAAGTTACACAATCATGTAGGATGTTACGGGCCGGCGGATTTAGGTGTTTGAAACTTATATGTACTCGTATGTTTCGCTATATCCATTTTGTATTAGTAGCAGAGACAGTACCCCATAACTCAATACCATAGCAACATATTTCCGTTTGCGGATCGACGTATGATAAAGAATTTTGTATTCTAAGCTTAGGGTTGATTTTACCCCCGAGGATTCCAATTGTCACTGCAGTAATGGCAAATTCTTTGACGCGGTTCACTCGGGGAAAATAGGGGCACCAGACGCTAGGGTTCCTAGAGCATAAATCTGGAAGAAAAGGTCTGTTGTTTTAACACGGGTCCTCTTCGAGGCCCAACCAGTGCCCAAAAGACTGGTACCACGGGAATCGGTGGCCCCACAGAGAGCCTATCCTCTCTGTGACCGGTTATTGGTGAGGTCCCCTTAGGGGGTACACGTGATGGTTGTGGTTTAAGATCGATTCATGTAGATGTGGTGCAAGGTCGATCAAGTGTGCTGTTGCAGTCTCAACAGACGGAGTTTGGATAGTCTCCAAACCCCTAAGGAAGAGGTTATAATATGGATCTAGGCTTGCCTTGGAAAGGCTTGCCATATTGTATAAATTGCTACTCATTGTGACTGTATGCACACAAATTGCGATTGGTGGCAATCGCAAAGTGTTGTTATACTACACAATGGGAGCGCTAGTCTACGTCTTTATTTCACTCGGTGTTTGGAGCACCGTGGGATAAAGCCACCGTGGCAGGAGCCCACGTTAATCTAGTAACACCATAGCAACATATTTCCGTTTGCGGATCGACGTATAATAAAGAATTTTATATTCTAAGCTTAGGGTTGATTTTCCACCAATAAGTCAATTTATTTGTTTTGCTTTTAAATTCATTCATGCCCATTTTGTTTCATTATAACTTTTTAAGGTTAAGCGTCGATCAAGATGAAGGAAAATATAACAAAGATATTACAATAAAGCAAAAACTACAATCACGAGACAATCACTCAAACATTTTTTTCTGCTTACATTAATGAACGTTCACGTGATTAAACCACAAAATTAATAAGTATTCTCTAATTATTTTTTGATATGTTTTCAACAAAAAATAATTAGAGGATAGGAAGGCTCTAACTTCTATTTTTTTCGAAATTTAATTTTTCAGTGATTCTCATACATTTCAAAATTTATTGCAATAGTGTAAAAAATAACGCTTTTACAAGCAGTTGTTCCTCACAAATTACATCTATAGCTATACATAAAATAAAATAGTAACTCATTTTCGCCAGTCTGTCTGTCTGCTTTTCATTTGTGTTCGCATCACATAAAAACTACTGGATGGATTTTAACTAAATGTTGTGATGACGTACCTTAGCTTCCTGATTCCAATATAGGGTACTTTTTTCCGCAAAATATCTAATTTCCAAGAGAAAGTAGAGAAAAAGCAGTGAAAAACGCAATTTTCGGTTTAAAGGTACTGAAATTTTCGGTTTTAAACTGGATTATTTTCAACATGATTATTTTTCAACACGATTATATTTTCAACACACCTTTTTATTTTTGAAATTTTCGGTTTAAAACTAGGATATTTTCAACTCGGTTATTTTTCAACTATTGCGCAACAGACGGCGCCAGTAGAATACAATTTTTATTTGATTTTTACTTTGTGGAATTGCATTGTTATTAAAATATTTTAAACACCTCTTACAGAGATTTGCAATAATTTTTAGTATTTTAGAATATTTTATAAATTTAGGGATGGGTACCTTTATATAAAGTAAATACATAAACCATAACTAAAGCACTATAAAATTAAGAGTCTGAAAATTTGGTGTAGAATACTTTCAAAGTAAAATCGAGCAAAATATTATCAGGATTCCCAAGACGTGGCGGGCACAGCTAGTGTATACATATAACAAAACTGTAATGGGACCATTTCTGTACATCAAATATTTTTTGAAAATTTTGTTTCTGATGCAGTTAGTAATCGAAATAACATACAAAACAGCAATTTTTAAAATTTTTGTTTTTCTGACCGACGGACTGGGTTCGAATCACCTAAAAACTACTGGATGAATTTTAATAAAATTTTGTGAGGGAATACCTCAGTATCTTGATTCAAATATAATTTTTTTTCGCAAAAATGTCTTATTTCCAAGAGAAAATATGGAAAAATTTCGCAAGTACGCAATCTTACCGATTTACAGGTACTGAAAACATGACAGCGCTTTTTATTTTTGTCAGCGGGATATTTTAAACACTATTTAAAAAACTTTACAATAATCTTAGAGCTTTATATAAATTTAAGAATTATATCCAGGGATGGTTACGTCTATATAAAGTAAGTACAACCCATAACTGCAGCACTACTATAGTAAGAGTCTTAAAATTTTTTGTAGATTACTTTCAATGTAAAATCGAAAAAAATATTGTCAGGACGCCCACGACGTGGCGACCACAGCTAGTTGTGAATATTACAGTCGTATCGCGGCTGTTAGTTCGAATTTTTTTTAATCGATCTTCGAAAAAAAAGTCATCTAATTTAGCCTCTATTTTCACCCCTCACTTTCCGAATCGACCTAACTTTTGCTAACTTTAATTTGTTATACAGTGTTATTTAAGTAAGGGCCTTTATATTTGAGACTTACGATTTATATTTATATTATCGTGGCTACCTTTAGCCATTCCGATTGAATTCATTTTTATTCAAAAATATTGAATATTTTTTAATCATATTAGTCGGTGATGATGAAGCTTAAGCTGAAAGAAAAGTTCTGTTTTTAAATTATGTGGTTAATTTTAAAGAAAAATTGGGAAAATTTAATTTTTGACACAGAGAATTTAATGCAATTTTCTGCATTCTTCGCATCGGTCTACTTTGGGTGGTGTTAAGTTGTAAACATCATCTATTTAACCAAACAAACTCAGATAAAAAATTAGGAAAAAACTTGTCATCAATAATCAGTTGACGAGAACAACGTCTACCACCACTTAAAGTTTCCCTCTTTCCTTTTTTTTCTTTAATTTTTACCACTTTTTTATAATTAAAAAAATATAAATATTTTTAAGAAAAATTAACAAAAACTTATTTTTGGCGATTTTTGAAAATTAATTTGGTGGAAAAACCTGACAACCCTGGTGGTAAATATTAAGGAAAACAAATAAAACAAGGGGTAAGCTTAAGGTGTTCGTAGACGTTTTTCTCACTAATTGACGATAGACGATTAAATACAATTTTTCTTTCTATTATCTTGGTTTGGTTGGTTAAATGGATGATGTTTACAAAGTAGATAGATGCAAGTATGCTGAAGACGGATGTAGCGATCCAGAAAATGCATTACATTCTGCTTGAGTCAAAATAAAATTTTTTCTTTCTTCTGTCCTTCTTTCTTTGGGTTTGTATCACGTAAAATCTTCTGGATAGATGTTAACAAAATTTGTGAAGAGGTACCTTAACATCCTGATTCCAATATAGGATACTTTTTTCCGCAAGAATATCTTATTTCGAAGAGAAAGTGGAGAAAAAGCAGTGAAAGTACGCAGTTATTTTAGTAGTAAAGTAAGTACATAAACCATAACTGAAGCACTAACCGGATACTAATACTTTATTTTAGCAACAGATGGCGCTATTTTATAAAGTAAATACATAACCATAACTGAAGCATAGGTTTTGGAGTGGATTGCGTTCAAAGCACATTCGAACACAATATTGGAAGGACGCTCACGAAGTCGCGGTAGCTGTAATAAAAAAGTTTAAAGACAACTAAGACGAAATAAAACGAACTAAAGCGTTATTTCGAAAATTTATTTCGTTGGTTACAAATAGAAAGCCACTAACTCAAATATTTGTAATTTGACAGGAGAAGATAAAAAAATGTACTCGTAACTGTAATATTCACAGTGTAATTTATCACGTGCATCTACTACTTGTAAGCGTTATTATTAATATGGGGGTTGTTTTTGCAATCACTGAAAAACTCAATTTAATTAAAAATACGAGTTAATGCCTTTCTACCTGTGACCATCGATTTGTATATTAATAAATAGTTCGACTGGTATAATTAAAATATTAAATGTGCAAAAAACTTATTTTAAAAAAATTTATATAAAATTAGAAGATTCTCTTTTTGTTGCTGTATAGAAAAACTTTTCTCAACTATCGTTTTTTTGCACGCCGGTCTAATGTCAATGTTTGTAAATAAGTTACAGGTGTGGCGATGATACTCGTTGGCAACAATTTTATTTTATAAATTGTTGAGTATACTGAACGTGTGAAACTGGGTTTCCGTTAAAATTTATTTACTTATTATGCGGGTGGAATTTAAAATTTATTTTGTCAAATTTAAATTATTTCAGTACTTTTACAAAAATAAGAATAAGAAACTATAAAACACTACGGGCAAAATTCATAAAAAATACTTTTGTTTTATAAAAGGTTTATGAAACAAATTTTCATACAAAATTTGTTCAATAAACGTTTTATAACCCAAAAATATTTTTTATAAATATGGCCCTACATCTCTAAAGTAACACTTCTTATAAAGGAATTTTTTTTAACCGATTATGGAATGAGGAAAATACGCAAGAGATTCTACGAGAATATCTAAGTGGTAATGATTCCAACAAGAACAAGATCGTGCCATTTAGCTCCTTTGAATTATTTAATGTAAGGTTATGTAAAGTAGTTAGTTAATGCGAATAAAGCAGTGACTCCAGCTGAATTTAAGGAAAACTTTATGCGAATACTTAAAAACGGGATCTAGAAATTAACGCGCTGAAACCGAGCCAGGAACGGTGTCTAGGTGAATGAATTCATATTGAAACGTTAGTAACATAAAACTAATTTGGTGCATATCTTTGATACAGTATTTTAATTTTGATTTGTATAGAGTAGAAATTTACTTATATTTTTTATAGGTTTACTTAAGAGAACAAATTTAAATTTTAAAATTCCAAGAACCAACAATTGCACAAATAATAGTGTAAAATTACTTAAATAACATCAAAATCAGTTACAAGATAAGGAAAAAATCTCAACAGGGAAAAGGCAAATACTTTGCAGAAGTGTTTCACCTTTATTTATGGTAGCGATCATAATTTAAACAGGTGCTGAGGTAGTCATCATGACGATCAAATTGTTAACATTTCTTTCTAATATGTAATTTTTCTTTCTAGCTTTCAAGTATATATAATATAGCGCTAAATCGTCGGCGAAGTAAAATATTACAAAAATGGCTGTACAGCTTGACAACAGGGGCTCTGCAACACTGCTCTTAAAATAATTATGACGTGCAATGGCAGAGTTGCCAAAAGTGAAACTTTTCTCTATTCAGTTATTTCACCACTTGTCTTACAGCTCTACTCTATCCCTTTCCCGAAGAAAGTAACGCAATTAATTGGTAGGCATAATTGCCTGTGTGATACTTCTGTATACTGTAGACTTAGTACAGGTATTTGCACAGCCCATCGTATCTTGCAGTCATGTTTATTTAGAAGTCGTCAGAAAATACAAAACCCCAATATTCAACGACAATACCGATGAACCAAAGAACATTTTTTTGCCTCCAAGACGCAGCATTAAATCAGGAAATTAGGTATAAAGAGTTTCCTGTTATACTGAGATTCATCTACTTTTTGAAAATTTTAATTATTATTAGTCGAACTTTTTATGTTTTACATACAATGAAATATATAATCAAGCTTAAGTTCGTTTATATTCTATCTAAGAAAAACTTAAATAAATTACAAATTAGGTGATAATATTAAAGAAAAATTGGGAAAATTTAATTTTTAGACACCAGCAGGAGCGGAATGCACATTTTCTAGACAGCCACGTCCGTCATCAGCACTCTTGTATCTAATCTACTTAGTGTAGTGTTTAGTTGTAAGCATCATCTATTTAACCAACCAAACGCAGATAAAGGAATACAAGAAAACTTGTATTCAATTACAACTTTGTGTAATTTTTTAAGTCATGGCAAAATAACCATATACGGACACCACTACGTCATAAAAGACCAAAAAAAAGAGACCCCTGTCTCCGAGTTTTGCCCAAAGTCCTCCAGGTTTTTTTATCATTTATCATTTCCTCAAGCTCATATTTTGCAAACCGTTTGAAATTTTGATATACTCTCTGAGGCAAAGTTGTAGCTCTTGCCATAAAGAACAAAAATTGTTAACATATAAACTCAAAAAAACTTCATCTTCAAGGTCAAAATCGCAAAAAACTTTAATAAATTCAATTTTTTTTACCTTTTTTCCCCTGTTCAGGTCCATAGGTAGCAAACTGTTCAAAATTCAAGAAAACAATCAACTACAAAAATTAACCTAAGATCTCAATAAACAACTTTCTAGAACAAAAAAAAAAAAAATGAATTTTTTTAAAGTTTTGTGCGATTTTGACCTTGAAGATGAAGTTTTTTTGATTTTTTTTTGCCTCAGAGAGTATTACAAAATTTCAAACGGTTTGCAAAACATGAGCTTGAGGAAATGATAATTTTTTTGCAAAAATGACATCGAGGCCCCACATCTTTGAGGGCCCATAAAAAAAAAACCTGGAGGACTTTGGGCAAAACTGGGAGACACGGGTCTTTTTTTTTGTCTTTTATCACGTAGTGGTGTCCGTATATGGTTATTTTTTTCCGTGTTGCACTGTGTTATCAATCGTCATTTGGTGAGAACGAACTCTACCACTACCTTAAGCTTCCCTCTTGTTGAATATTTTTACTTTTAATATTTACCACCTTATATTTTGTTGTTCCTGCAGCCAACTTTTTACTTCCAACATTCGTTTTTAGTTCACACTAATCTAGTATCAAACCAAACTTGAGTAAACAAGATTAATATTTAAAACGGGAACAGCTAAAGCGAAACACTAAAAGCTAAAGCGAATGAAAGAATATACACCATCAAAGTCAATAAGTGAATGATATCTCACAAAAATGAGATGGCATTTAAATTTGAATACTAATGGGTCTTAGAACATGGTGATGTACCCAAGCATTTTGCAGTGGACGAACTATCAAAATCGTAAATCCGCTGAACGACCGGCGACGTGTTAAAACACAGAAACTGTTTAGGTATATGTAAACCCTATATGGAGGCTATATAGTAAACATCGAAAATATTTAAGTCTTTACCTTAATTCTCGAATTGACTGGCAAAATTTAGTGACGATCTTTCTGCAGCAACTATACGAGATGTGTAAATAAACAAGTGAGACTGATTTTTTCTAATTTTTTTATTGAAATTAAATTACAAATTGACATTGTCTCCTTTAAAGTAACTACCTTGGGAAGCCCTGGAGGCAATTCTTCAATTCCTCATAGTTGTGCTGGAACTCGGATACTAAAATAGCTGTATATGGCTGTTTAAATTTTCTCCACTAACTCCCTTTCAGATGAATTTTCAATTTTGGGAATAGAAAAAAAATCACATGGACTTCAGTCGGGTGAATAGGAGGAGCCACAGGAATGTTTTTACTGTCCAAAAACTCGTGTCCATTTACTCTTGTGTAAAATTTCTCTAAACCATTTTTGCACAAATTTTTGTCATCCAAAATTCATTGGTCAAAATTTAGTGAACTGATGTGTGAGTCAAATTCAATTCTTCACCGAGCATTCGGACTGTCAAACGAAAGATTGCAGATTTTGAAACATTTTCATCGTTTCTTGAAGATGAGAGAGGCTCGTTTTCCATTAAAAGCCTTAAACCACCTAAAAACCGGGGCTCTGGAAAAAAATGTCTCCATAGGCCTGACGCAGTTTTCCAAATATTTCTAAGCCTGAAGCAGAACTTGATAGCACAACGTTGTTCGGAATAAACGTACTAAAAAACCTTTCTCGCAAAAAATTTCACTATGGACAGCGCAAAAACTCTAGTTTGTTTAAACTTGTACTAGACGCGTATTTGTTTGGCCCTCCGCGTACCGAGTATTGCCAACTGGAACACTAGAAAATCAGTCTCATTACTTAATTTACACACCTCGTATATACACTTGTGGTCAGAGAGTACACAGAAGCATACGCTTTAAGATTGGATCACCCAAATGATTCATTCTAGTAAAATGATGAAAAGGAAAATACTGGAAAAGAAAATGCCTCTACTATATTGTTCCTCTTGTTTAAGACATACAAAGAACGTGTGACGCTTACACGTTTGAAAATACAATATTATTTATGTTAAAAAAAACTGTTACTGCCCTGTTACTTAAGTGTCGAATTTCTCACAATAAATAGTCATCCTATTTTACGCACTGTGGAATAGAGCAAATCATTAAATTTTAAAAATGAAGTAATAAAAAAATCAGAATTAATCTCAGGTGACTCCATATGAAATAAAGTGACTATAATAATTGCATGAGAGAAATTTCTCATTTCAGAGTCTCTGATTTTGTTACTGTAGCAAAAATATGTACTCTTTTCTTATTGTAACAAATAAAGTTAATAATTGTAATATAACATAATCATAGCCTTAATTAAACATTTTTTGTTTTGAAGATTTGAAATTATATTAGTCGAACTATTTTATTTACATATAGATAAAACGAACTTAAGCTTAACTTCAAATAAAACAGTTCGACTAATAAAAATTCAAATATTCAATATTAAAATTCGCAGGGCACATGTTATTCGAATTGCCCCGTGTAGCCAAACAAATTATTCTTTGTGTTTTTAATACCATTATACGTCTTGAGTACTTTCCTACAGAGTGGAAGATTTCTTTGATAAATTTGATTCCTAAGCCAGGAAAAGACCACACAAAGTTAGAATCATACAGACCCATAAGTCTTTTACCAAATATATCCAAACAGTTTGAGAGAATATTAATAACTAAGCTGAATCCAATTCTTAGCGCGAAAGGATGTATTCCGAATCATCAATTCGGCTTCAGAAAACAACATAGCACGATCCAATTAACACACAGATTAGTAAATGTAATGAAAAAGACCTTTGAAGAAAGGAAATACTGTTCCGCACTTTTTAAGTTTATGCTAAAACAAGAAGATTTTTTAAGCTCGCCTCAATTCATAGAAGCCGGAGTTCTCCAAGATAGTATTTTTGGACCCTCTTTATATCTGTTGTACACATTTGATATGCCAATTAACACCCGAGTGCACAGATCAACATTTGCTGATGACACAGCTTTCATGAAAGCGCCCAAGTAGCATCACAGTATTTACAAGACCAGATAATCAATTTGAAAACTTTCACACTGCGTAGGGACTCATGCCCCCTATTCGCAATCAATGATGCCTTCGAACGTCAAATACCTCTGTATACATCCTAACCGGTGCCTTACTTGGAAAAGCCACATTGAATCCAAATTAACACAAATGAAGTTAAAAGCAGTGCAACTAAAGGCTAGGATTCACTATCCTACACAATCGTACGATTCCATCACAAAAAATACTGACAGAATTCCGTCCTACTCAAAAAATCATTTCAAAATGGCGATGGATATGGCACACTCTCATACAAAGTAAGATTATGCAACTCTGATCGCATGAAAAAATACTATTTTATGAATTTTTTCAAAAGATTATAAAATCGTACTGACTGTCAAAAAGTCCTCCAAGGCGTCAATTGTTGCTGGTTTATCAGCACAAACCAGTGACTTCACGTAGCCCCACAGGAAATAATCGAGAGGTGTCAAATCGCACGACCTTGGAGGCCAATTGACAGGTCCATTTCTCGAAATCAACTTATCGCCAAATTTTGATTTCAATAAGTCGATGGTTGCGTTCGCCGTATGGCACGTAGCGCCATCCTGTTGAAACCACATCTCCTCCGGATCAATGTCATCCATATTTTCAATCAAAAAATCATTGATCATGGTGCGGTAACGATCTCCATTGACCTTAACGCGAGCTCCGGCCTCATTTTTGAAGAAGTAAGGTCCGATGATGCCACCAGCGTGAAATCCGCACCAAACGGTGCATTTTTCTGGATGTAATGGAGTCTGTAGGGTCTCTTGTGGATTGGTCTCACTCCATATGCGGCATTTTTGCTTTAATTTTTTGTGTTACTTTTTACAATTTAAAGTTCTATCTAGCTTAAAAAAACACCTTTTACAAGTCAATTCTACAACCAATTTGGTGTTATGACATTCAATTATGGGGTACTGCCTCAGCTAGCAATATACAAGATATCCAAGGGCGCCAAAATAAGATTCTACGAATGATCACAGTTGCTCCCTGGTACATAAAAACCGAACATCCATAAAGATCTAAACGTACCATCAGTCAGAAATAGCGAAATAAAAACACATCCAAACAACATACTAAATGAACGTGGTTACGTCTAAGAACTAGGGATATTGCTTCTCTCGTCCGAACATCAGAGGGATAAACCGCAAATGACAGCAACAACCGTGAAACATACAATTTTTTGTCTAGCACTGGCTGGACTTAACAAGAATATTTTTTTTTTAATTTAGATTTAAGCTATGAGTAAATATTGTTAGTTCAAATATATTGAACAGTGTTGGGATTTGTGGTACAATTGTACTAAACTTAGTACAATCGACACATCTCATACAAAGTAATATTACACATATGGGGTACACTGGTACACTTCATCATGTTTACCCAACAAAGTTTGGTTTGATAGATCAGTATCAACTAAAAAAGAATGTTGGGAGAAAGCAAATAAACAAAAACAAAAGCAAACAAACTGATTGTAAAAAAATATATTTTTTTACAAAACATTTCATACAACTACACACAGAAAAAACTGTGTCTAAATACCTAATAAAATAGAACAAAATTCTGTGGCAATAAGGAAAAAGTGCTTAAGTCTGATTTTTAAGTTTTGTAGGAGAGCAATTTTAAACTTTAAAATAAATTTTTTTAAAAATAACTTATCTTTACAGTTTACCTATGGGAGTCAAACGTATAATTTTAAAAAATATTTTATATCTACCAAAAGTACACAGGCGTTGCAATTAATAAGTTGTAAAAGGAGTTTCTATGATTTTGAAAAATACCTTGTAGTTTCGTAAGCTTTTTTCCAAATACGATTCGGCATTGAAAAAAGATTAGTAGAAAGTTTTTTTGCTATAACTTCCTGAAAAATAGTTCAAAATAATTGAAAATTTGCACATGGGTACTTTGAAGTACGGAGATTTCAAAGGTGCCAGTAACTTAATTTTTGCTTAAGTCGACTTAAGCACTTATTCCTTGTTGCCACAGAATTTATAAGATACCTTTATAGTTTTTTTTTAAAGAAGAAAGTCTTATTATTTTAATAAGAAAAACCTTTTTGAAAAAATCAAGAAGAAAACTTAGGATTTTTATAAGGTTTTCTTATTGTCAAACAGGGTTTCTTCTTGATTTTATTAGGATATCTTGTTTTTTTATAAAAAGATACAAATTTAACAAAAAAAATTTCAAAATGAGAAACTGAAAAGAAATGGTATATTGCTTTTTTGGTTGGCATCTCCTTTAAAAATTGTTTTGCTAATCAATCTTTTTTGATTCCTCTCTACCTTTTCTTTTTGTGACCTTTTATTTTGCCTTTATATTATCTTCTATTCTTCCAGGGGTAAAAGGTCAGGGGAGTTTCTTCATATGGATTGTCTAGAGGGGGTTGAATCTACATAATTTATAAAACCCGAAAAACCATGGTGAAAATTTTTCCTCTGCTAGGGATCGAACTTGGTATGCTTCGTTTTGTAGGCACGCACTTAACCACTACACCAAATGTATATTTTATATTTTAGGTTTTAACAAACAGTTTCTATGTTGATTTCTATAAACGAAATAACAAGAAAGCTAATATAATTAAGAAGATATCCTTAATAAAAAAATTAAAAACTTGATTAACACATGATCATATAGGAACCTTAATGAAATCGATCACAAAAACGTTTTTTAAAAAATTAATTAGGTAGCCTAATGAAATCAATAAGGAATACCTTTTTGAAAAAATCAATTGGTAGGCTAATGAAATCAATAAGAAATCCATTTTTTATACAAATCATAAGTAAAAAAATTGTGAATAACAAGTTTTCTTATTGATTTAATGGGATTTCTTTATTGATAAAATTCAAATGATTTACCGCATGAAAATAATAAGGAATCCCACTGAAAATATCTTCTT
This sequence comes from Phasia obesa, assembly GCA_949628195.1. Classification (NCBI taxonomy): domain Eukaryota; kingdom Metazoa; phylum Arthropoda; class Insecta; order Diptera; family Tachinidae; genus Phasia; species Phasia obesa. Next base: position 98,839,322 of record OX451215.1, on the reverse strand, counting down.
TTCTTTCTGCTGGCATACCCCTTAGTCTAAAAACATTTCATAGAGAAAATCTTTTTGATTCTATTAAGCAGTTTTGGCTCTGTGTATGTGCACTTTAGCTGCTGTTTGGAAATATTTTTAAAAAGCAGCACTTATACAATTTTGCCTACTAATACATTCTTAGGCTTAGTTTTTTTGACAAAAGACGGTTTGTGACATTTCAGTGGGCTATCTATGTGTAATCTATGGTGGTAAATATTAAAGTAAAAATATCAAACAAGAGGGAAGCTTTAGGTAGTGGTAGACGTGAGTCGCCACCAACTGTCGATAGGTGATTGAATGCAATTTTTCTCGTATTCCTTTATCTGGTTGGTTAAATAGATGCTGTTTACAACTGAACACTTCTCAAATAGGAAGAGTGCTAATGACGGACGTAGCTGTCTAGAATATGCGTTCCATTCTGCTGGTGTCTAAAATTAAATTTTCCTAATTTACTTTAATATTAATCACCTAATTTGTAATTTAATTATTCTTTCTTAGAGAGAGAAAATACACTTTTGTCATAAGTGGAATTTCTATTCTGCATAGAAATTAAAAAAATCTTTTTTTCTATTTATAAATACTGAATTTTACTTTTGAATTCACAGAAGTAGTTTTTGAAAAAATTTTGTACTAAAGATAATTAAAATTTAAGGAACATTTCCTTATAAACATGAAATTTAATGTACAGAAAATAACATTTATCTTCTAAATATTCATGGCTAAAATTGCAGCATATTCTTTTGTTGTTTTACCGACTTAATTTCAAAATTACATGACGATAGATAACAACAGATTGTTTTTTAAAAACTTGTTTCTAAATATGTTATTTCAAATACTTAAGTCTTATCATGTCATGTGCCCAGCACATATCCATATGCACATATGTACATATGTATGTTATCATACTTATCCAGGGTTTGGATGAATATGACCTGTAACATACACAATATGATGACTAGTAGTATTTTTATCAAATGAAAATGCAAATAATCATGTATCTATTCAGATTATTATTTACTAAATGAGCAAATGATAGAAAAACACAGGGGTTAAGGGATAACTACTTGCAATGAAAAGCACATACATTCTATGTTAATCGGCTTGTTTAGAAATGTATTTATGCATTAAGGTTTTATTTCGTTTCCAATTCTGATAGTTTTTTTTTATTTATTTTGAAAACTATATAGTAAAGTACGTTTCCGTTTACTAGAAGAAAGATTGAATACGTAAAAGATACATGTGTGAACCTACTTTAGGAATATATCCAGGGATCGCAAAGAATGATTTTTTCCACATTTCAATTTAATGAAAGATAAACGATGCTTTAACAAAGGCTACACCCACATTAGCATTTTACATGAAGTGTATTTAGTTTCGGTTGGTTTTATTTGTTTGGTGAGCTGAAGGAGAAAATAAAGAAGAATAAAAACGAAATTATCATTGATAATCCGAAGCACAATGACATACATAAATGCTTACATAGATTACTACAAGACTTGCATAGCGTATAGGTGAAAATAGCATATTCTTTGCATATATTTATATAAACTATTTTAAGGTCAAATGCATCTTCTGAGTCTGTAAATGAATTGTTATTTGGTAAAAAGCTAAGTAATCTATAGACATAGACATATCATAAAACACTAACTCATTTCCAGTCTGTCCGTTCTATCTACGTGCGCATCAGGTAAAAACTACTGGATGGATTTTAATAATATTTTGTGAGGAGGTATCTTAGTATCCTGATCCCAATAAAGAAAACTTTGCTTCCATAAAAATATATTTTTTCCAAGAGAATATGGAGAAAAAGCCGTGAAAGTACGCAAATTATTTTTACCGATTTAAAGGTCTTGCACACTTTAAAGCATCTTTTCTTTTTGGAAGTGGTATATTTAAAACACAATTGCGCAACAGATGGCGCTGTTTTAAAATAACTAAAAAATATGAATTACTTACTGCCAACTAGCCAATTGAATAAAATTTGTATTTTTACACTGTGGAATTATATTGCTATTAAAATATTTTAAACACATTTTACAGAGCTTTACAATAAATTTTTATATAAATTTATAAAAAGTAAATACAATAAAAAATTTGGTGTAGCTTTACTTTTAAAGCAATATTGTCAGGATGCACACACAAATGTGTGGGCTTAGCTAGTAAATATATAATAAAACTGTAACGGAACCATTTTTGGATATGAAATATTTTTAAAAAATATTATTGCTGGTGTAAATCGGAATCGAAATGGAATGGAATACAAAACTGCTGTAGTTTAAGTGGTTAGCACGTTGACTACTAAGCAATGGTCACGAGTTCAATACTCAGCCGTGACAACATCAATTTTTCTGATATGTATTAATTTTTATAATAATGCATATCACAGCGCCCTCCTTCGCCGGTATTACCACATAGCACTAAATCACCGGCGAATTAAAATAATTATAAATTGGCTATGCTAGCTTCAACTAATTTGCCTGAATAACACCAGATGCGCTGCAATACTGTTCTTAAAATAATCAAGACGTGCAATTCCAGTGTTGCCAGATGCGAAGCTTTACTATCACACTAACCATCTGTCTTATCTACTTCTATTCCTTTCCGAAGGAAGTAACACATTTAATGTAGGCATTAATTGCCTGAGTGTTACTTCTCTTGAAAAAAACAGCAATTTTTGAAATTTATACTGTCTGTATGTGTACCAATCACGTAAAAATTACTGGATTAATTTTAATAAAATTTTGGCACATTCAGCAGTTAACGAAGGGGAAATATTAAGGCCTAAATTTTTAAATTTTTTTTATATGGAGTTCGATAGTTCGACTTCCATTTAGGACATAAAATTGTAAGTTTATCTGTCAAAATCCATATATAAAAATGATAATTTTCGCCTTAATATATTCCCTCCTTGGTGAGACTACCTGATTAATATGAATTAAAAGGTACCTTTGTATCACATTTCGAATGTAGAATACTTTTGCCGCATATTATCTCATTTGTAAGCGAAAATGGAGATAATAATATATATATAAAATTTATTTTAGAACAAATCTTTTATGAAAAATTTGTTCTAAAATACATTTCAAATAAGTTATATTTAATACTAGCTGTGCCCGCAACGTCATGGGTGTCCTGACAATATTTTGCCCGATTTTGATTTCAAAGTATTCCACACCAATTGTAAGACTCTTACTTTCATAAGGTATCAGTTATGGTTTATGTATTTACTTTATACAAAGGGATGGGTACCCCTAGATAAAATTCTAAAATTTCTAGAAAAATCTAAAAATTAATGTAAAGCTCTGTAAAAGGTGTTTCAATTATTTTAATAACATTGTAATTCCATAAAGTAAAAAAACAAATCAAACACAAATTTTATTGAATTGGCGCCTAATATTGCGCAATAGTTTTTAAAATATTCCAGTTTTAAACCGAAAATTTCAGTATCTTTAAACCGTAAGTTGCGTTTTTTCACTGCTTTTTCTCCACTTTCTCTTGGAAATGAGATATTTTGCAAAATTTTGTTAAAATCTATCTAGTAGTTTTTACGTAAAGCGAACACAAATGAAAAGCAGACAGAAACACACACATGAGTTACTATTTTATTATATGTATAGATGTATATGGGCATAAATATTTAATATACTTAAGTTTCGCTAGTGCTAGACAACAATTTTATGTTTTACATTCGCTGTCATCAATTGAAGGTCATTCGTCTATTGTTCGGGCAAGAGAAGCCATATCCCTCCCTTTTTAATCGAATGTAAATAATTTTAAGAGTGTCTCTAAATACGTTACTGCATAATTTGCTATTTCTACCTTAAATAATGGCACAGTTAGATCTTTGTGAGTGTTCAATTTTTTAAATATACCAGGGTGTAACTGTGATCATTCGATCTTAAATCTTAATTTATGACCTTTGATTTTTTTTTAATTAACAGAAAATCAAAAAATTATTCCTACTTTTGGAACGCTGCATTATTTTGTTTTATTTATTTGTAAGCATTATCTATATAACCAATCAATCTAACGTAATAGAATACGAGAAATTTGTATTCAAGCATCTATCGTCAGTTGTTGAGAACGAAATCTACTTTTACCTTGAGAGTCCATCTTGTTTGCTGTGTGTAAATAAGTTATCATTAAATACGAGGACACCAACAGCACATTATAGGGTTTAAAGATTTATTAATTTTTATTAAGTCTTTTTGTCATTTTTAATTCACTCAAAAATGTTTAGTTGAAAGTAGCGACAGAATTTTTTTTTTTATGTTTTTATTTAGTGAGAAATTCTCTTTCCCATCTGATTATAATCTGATTTTTACTAATAGTTTAAACGAAAATTCAGCCTTGAACCAGCTAGATTATGAAATTGTCACACTGTTCTCAGTCTTGAATAAAAAAGGAAAAAAAAAAAAAATTAATTGAAATTAAATTTAAACAACCCCAATGAATTGGACCAAAGTTCTTTGTTTCAACAATTGTTGATTGTCATGAATTTACTTTTCTATTCTAACGTGTCTTTGTTATTGAGTCAACTTTTTTATTGTTTTTTTTTGTGGCTTGATTGTTTAACATATCTTTAACAAAGTTTTGTCTGTGTCTATTGTTTTTTTTCTTTGAAAAAACTTGTCAGTATTACGACTACAAATGTTTTGGCACAGAATACCCATAAGTGGGATTAACTACGTTTGTATTTGTGTAACTAATATATATGTATATATGTTTATAGTAGATGTCGTAAGAAACAGAAAAATCTTTAAAGAAAAATTAATTTTGTATTAAAGTGAAATTTATTAATATGCCTGTTGGTTGTAATTTAATTTCTTCTAAAAAAAATTCAAACATTTATAGGATAAATTGGTCGGTTTATAAATATATGAATTAACAACTATAAAAAATAATAAATCTATATAATAATAACTTATTTCCCTTCTGTCTTTTTGGTTGTGTTCGCATCACCTAAAAACTATTGGATGGATTTTAGGAAATTTTTTTAAGGAGGTACCTTGGTATCCTGATTCTATTATAGGATACTCTTTTCCCGCAAAAATATCTTATTTCTAAGAGAAAGTGGATAAAAAGCAATGGAAGTACGGCTACTCATACCCTAAGGCACCTTTTTTTTTTGAAAGCGGGATAATTTTAACACGGTTGCGCAACAGATGGCATATTTTATAAAACTGACAAAATATTAGTTCCTTACTGATAAATAGCCAATTGTATAAAATTTGTATTTCATTTGTATTTTTACTTTGTGGAATTATAATATTATTAAAATATTTTAAAAACCATTTACAGAGCTTTACACTAATTTTTAGAATTTAGAATTTAAACGTTAGAATTTTATACAGGGATGGTTACCTTTATAAATACATAAAGTAAATACATAAACCATAACTGAACTATAAAAGTAAGAGTCTAACAATTGGTGTGGAACACTTTCAAAGCAAAATCGAGCAAAATATTGTCAGAACGCGGGCACAGCTAATTTACAATAAAATAAACCAAACTTTTTGATTTTTTGATCCCCTGATTGTGCAACTTTCAATTCTTCTTGATACTCCTGACAGATTAGCTTTTCATCTTAATGAGAAAAGGCTTTTTAGTGTATTTATGTTTTGGATTTTATTTTATAAAATAAATTATAAATTTATATGTAAACTGCTAATCTCGGGAAAAACACTTTTATTTAATTTAAAATTAATATTGTCTACGAGAAGGTCATAGTTTCTTAACACCCCGTCTTAATGACCCAACGATTTATCACGACAAAAGTCAAACTTCATATGAAAAAACCCAGTATAAAAAAATATTTTTTTTTATGAAGTTGGACTTTGTCAAGACAAATCGATGGCTTGTGAACATACCGGGGATGACTTTGGTAAGTTGTACTCAATAAGAAAACGCGAAATTTTTGTCAGATGTAAGGAAATTGAAAACTTTTATTTGTGAATTCCTCCATAAGTGTATTACAGCCGCAAGGAAAAAGAAAAATATTTCTTTTTTAAACTCAAACAATTTTCGTTTATTTTTTTTGGACACATAAACTTAATGCTTGTTTCTTCTTAAAATTTTTTAAATTTCATATAATGGAAAAATACAAAATGGGATTTCACATAGTCTGTAATATGGTAGCACAAATTTAAATAATTCCCCCAAACGTCAGAACGTAAATATGGCGACAAGAAGATAGAGTTTTTAAATCATGATTGATAATTAAAAAATGTCTGGTTTTAGAAATAAATTGAATTCGCAAATAACGCAATTAAAAATGTTTTCTCTCCTAAAAGTCTTCTAAAAATTTCGATATTATAAAAACTTCTAATATTTTTCAAAGGAAGACACAGTTTGAGATATTGAGTTATTATATCATTTCCTCGCCTATTTAGATTTAATTTGAGTGAAATAAAATATACCCTTTTGTACGGAAATTTCTAATTATTACTAATAATTTCTTACATCTATTAACTGTCGAAATTCGATTAGCAATTAATTCGGTTGCTAGAAGAAAGTTCTTTTCTTACTCTATTTAAATAGTTTATATATTTCAAAACTAAGATAAAGAAAATAACTTGTTAAAACAAGAAACATATTTAATAATTTTTCCTGTGCTTGCTGTATTTTGTTAAAACCAAAGATCTTTAAAATGAATTAATAATTGAAGAAAAATAACAAAAATACCAACCAGCTAAAAGCTTAAATAAATCATAAAAATATTTTCGTTACTGCGTTATTTTCAAAAACCCCTTTTCACTTAAACTTAACGCACAAGAACACATACACAAATACATTTGTTTGACTAGTGAAAACTGACAGAATGCTGACAATGTAATTTTATTAACAGTCTGCAAACTTTTGTATGAAAAAAGTTGACTTACATGACACAATTGCATTTCAGCGATCTTTTTTGTCATAGGTTTATTGCTATTGTACTATATTTGTTACTTATATGCATTTTAACTAAGATAAACGATTGATACTTCAGCGTAAATTGAGTTAACGACAATTATTATTTCAAATAATGTAACTTCTATTGTTTAAAAATATTTCTGAAGTTTTTTAATTTTTTGTCCAGCTACACTACGAGGATTAAAACCTCTCTTTCTTAGGCGAATGTAAGTACGTTCATTTAGTATGTGGCGGGCCAGCGGATTTGAAGATAGCCCGTTAAAATTACCTTCGGTTTTTACTTAGTTACTGCAATTATTAGGGGCTAACTAGCTCTGCGAGCGCGATGGCCATCTTTATATCACCATAATGTATTGAAATATGAAATAGGACTTAAATTCGTTATTTTACTCTAACTTTGAATAGGTTTGAAAGAATATTTCTTACAAACTACCAGATTAATTTTAAAGAAAAATGAGAAAAATTTAATTTTGACACTGGTACAATGTTATGCATTTTCTAGATCGATACATTCTTCTTCAGTAGTCTTCTCATCTAACTACTTTGGGTAGTGTTTAGATGTTGACATAGCCTATTTCGCCAACCTAATTCAGATAATAGAATATGAGAAAATGTATTCAATCATTTATCGTCAGTTGGTGTTTGATGTTCTTCTGTAATATTTATCGCCCTATATTTGTTATTGCTAAATATACTTAAATATTCATTTGTATGTAAATAAATATTTCAATAAATAGTTTTTCGTTATAATAACGCGAATAATGTTCATGACTATAATTTTTTCTTAAAGTACGTTATAGTTAAATTTTGTTGTTAACTTACTATTAATAACACAAACTACTTATCGCTCCAACAAAATCACAACTTTAGCTTTTGGCAAGTTATAATAATGGGTCTTAGTTATACACAAAATAGCCGTTTTTTTCCCGTTGGATCTTCCCTGTAAAGTCTATGCTATTATCGGTGCCAAAGGTGTTTGTTTATATCGAATAATGTTTTAACATGGTTTTGAAATTTTTCGTGATAAGGTCAAATTCAAATTCAAAAATTGTCAAATCAATGTAAAATGTTTTAATCACACAATGATTTTATTTGCTTTATAAAAGTTGCGTTTAGTTGTAATAATAAAACACTTTCTAGCAGAAGCGATGCTCTAACGTTTCTATATTTTCTTCTAACATGATTTTTTCACTTTTTTAATTATCCTCTGGCGTATGATAAATATTAATTTATTATAACACTTATACACTATTATACTGCAAAATCTCATACTGATTTGGGAGCTCCAACGACTTAAGTCTATGAGCCCTTACTTGTAAAAGTGGTATAGGTCATATAATTCTTGTTTCGAGATATTAGGAGGTTTGCATTTTAAAGTATTAAAATAATATTTTTGTATTTATACATACAATAAAATAGTAACTCATTTCCGTCTGTCTGTCTGCTTTTCTTTTGCGTTCGCATCACTGGATGGATTTTAACAAAATTTTGTGAGGAGATACCTTGGCATCCTATTTACAATATTTCGCAAAAATATCTCATTTCCAAGCAGTGAAAAAACGAAATTTCCGGTTTAAAGGTACTGAAATTTTCGGTTTAAAACTGGGATATTTTAACATTATTGTGTGACATTAGGCGCCAATTGAATAAAACTTGTATATTTACTTTGTGGAATTACAATGCTATTAAAATATTTTAAACATCTTTTAAAGAGCTTTTCAACAATTTTTAGTATGTTTTATAAATTTTAGAATTTTATCCAAGGACGGTTCCTTTATTTAGAGTATATAAAGTAAATACATAAACCATAAGTAAAGCGCCATAAAAGTAAGAGTCTTAAAATTTGGTGTGGAATACTTTCAAAACAAAATCGAGCAAAATATTGTCAGAACGCCTACGACTTGACGGGCACAGCTAGTTAAGAAATAAAATATTTTGACAATTAAGTAGTGCCAACAATTAAGTATTTATTATGATTGTGAAATTTATAACCATATTTAAAAGAAAATGAGGTTTTGAAAGGTTAAAATGACTTATACCATTTTCAAAATTAACAGCATCAAGGAAATATTTTTATTACAAAATTAACATAAATTAAACTCATTACATTGTAAGTAAGAAATGAATTTTTAAGTATTAAAAAAAATAAAGTGTTAAAGTAGAGTAGATTCAATATATCTTTACGTTTTTCTATTATTTGAATTTTATTTCAGGCTCAAGGTCATAACTTTAAATAAAACTCTTTTTATGTTTTATTATTAAATTTTTAATATTTTTCAATATTTCGAGCGCCTTCGGTGCTCTTCTTCAGGAAAAACTGAAAACAGAAAAACAAATATACAAAACAAAAGTATACATTAACATCACTAATAGATAAACACAACATTTAACAATTATTATTTAAAAAACTAATATTTCATTACTTATTAAGCACAGTGGATGAGACGAGGAAATTTTTGAATAAAAACAAAAACATTTTAATTTTAAAAGCGGATAAAGGAAATACAACAGTAGCGATGGAAAAAACTGATTACGAAACGAAGATGAGAAATATTGTACAAGACATGTGTACTTATAAACGGCTAAAAACAGATCCAACCACAAGGTTGCAAACACGTAACAATATGATAATGGGTGATTTTGTTGAGGTTAGGATTTTCATGCATTAGTATTTGACAGATCACGTGAGATTTCAGACATGGTGCCAAAGAGAAAGATGCTCAGTATGCTTTGACATTTCATCATGAATAGACTTACTAACGAGCAACGCTTGCAAATCATTGAATTTTATTACCAAAATCAGTGTTCGGTTCGAAATGTTCAAATGTGACAAATTTTGTTCAGCGATGAGGCTCATTTCTGGTTGAATGGCTACGTAAATAAGCAAAATTGCCGCATTTGGAGTGAAGAGCAACCAGAAGCCGTTCAAGAACTGCCCATGCATCCCGAAAAATGCACTGTTTGGTGTGGTTTGTACGCTGGTGGAATCATTGGACCGTATTTTTTCAAAGATGCTGTTGGACGCAACGTTACGGTGAATGGCGATCGCTATCGTTCGATGCTAACAAACTTTTTGTTGCCAAAAATGGAACAACTGAACTTGGTTGACACGTGGTTTCAACAAGATGGTGCTACATGCCACACAGCTCGCGATTCTATGGCCATTTTGAGGGAAAACTTCGGAGAACAATTCATCTCAAGAAATGGACCGGTAAGTTGGCCACCAAGATCATGCGATTTGACGCCTTTAGACTATTTTTTGTGGGGCTACGTCAAGTCTAAAGTCTACAGAAATAAGCCAGCAACTATTCCAGCTTTGGAAGACAACATTTCCGAAGAAATTCGGGCTATTCCGGCCGAAATGCTCGAAAAAGTTGCCCAAAATTGGACTTTCCGAATGGACCACCTAAGACGCAGCCGCGGTCAACATTTAAATGAAATTATCTTCAAAAAGTAAATGTCATGGACCAATCTAACGTTTCAAATAAAGAACCGATGAGATTTTGCAAATTTTATGCGTTTTTTTTTAAAAAAACGTTCTCAAGCTCTTAAAAAATCACTCAGAAAAACTGTTTAAAATGAATATAATCGACACAGCTGATAAATACAAATTACTGACTAATGTAGCTACTGCTCCGGGGATATATGGACTTCCGAAAGTTCATAAAGAAGGAATGCCTCTAAGACCGATTTGTTCATCGATAAATTCTCCATCATACGGAATTTTGAAATACGTTGTAAATATCTTAAAAAATCTAACAAAAGATTCAAAATACAACGTTAGAGATGCAATAGTTTTTAAAAAGAAATTAACCAATGTTCACCTTTCTGAAGATGAAGTTTTAGTGTCTTTTGACGTGGTATCTCTTTTTCCTAGCATCCCGGTTAACTTGGCAATTGATATAATAAAGAAAAAATGGGAGCAAATTACAACTTATACTAAAATACCAAAAGATTTGTTTTTTGACATCTTAACTTTTTGTATCAAAGACAACAGGTACTTCAAATATAACGATAAATTATTTGAACAACTAAAAGGAATGCCTATGGGGTCGCCAGCATCACCGGTAATCGCAGATATAGTTATGGAAGAACTCTTAGATGATACGATGGAGCTTTTAGATCATAAACCGAGATTTATGAGTAAATACGTTGACGATTTATTTTGTATTACTAAAAGAAATGCTGTTGAAGAAACACTTAATGCTCTAAATAGTTTCCATAGACATATACAGTTTACTACGGAGTTAGAACAGAATGGAAAATTACCATATTTAGATGCGCTCATCATACGAAAACAGAATACAATAACGATTGATTGGTACAAAAAACATATTGCCTCAGGACGTATCATTAACTTTTATTCTAATCATCCTAAACACGTAAAATTCAATACAGCACACAACTTTGCGAGGAGAGTTCTACAAATAAGTGATGAAAAATACCACTCAGAAAATATCAAAAGAATAAAACAAATATTAGAAAAGAATAGTTTCTCACATGGCATGGCTACAAAAATTGTTAAAAATGCAATAAAAAATATGAACAAAACGACTACAATCAAACCTGCAAGAATGTTTAAATCAATGACACATGTTCCCGGTTTTTCTGAGAGAATTGCATTCTCGGATATATTCGACAGACAAAATGTAAACATTGCTCTTGAAACTGACAAAACGTTGAATATGTTGTTTTCAAACACAAAAGCAAAAGTAGAGTTATTAGATAAATCTAATGTGGTATACAAAATTCCTTGTAGCGGAGACGGGTCAAATGTATGTAAAAAAAGATATGTTGGTACGACAAAATCAAAATTACGAACAAGATTAGCCGCACACAAATCAGACTACAAAACACGAAAAGGAACAAGTGAACAGAAAACAGCGTTAGCTGCCCATTGTGTAATAAGTGGACACTCTCCCAATATCAGTGGTACAACAATATTACAACAAGAGAGTAATTACAGAAAGAGATATACAGCAGAGATGTTGCATATAATCAACACTCCCGCGGACATAAGGATAAATTACAAAACAGATACTGAAAATTGCGCGCACACATATAGACACATTGTTGCTAAATACAGACAAAGAAACCTTTACTAAGCTTTATTATCTCTTTGGAAGAGGACAAACGACGGCTTTACTCAAAGTAATGAAATATTAGTTTTTTTTTAAATAATAATTGTTAAATGTTGTGTTTATCTATTAGTGATGTTAATGTATACTTTTGTTTTTGTATATTTGTTTTTCTGTTTTCAGTTTTTCCTGAAGAAGAGCACCGAAGGCGCTCGAAATATTGAAAAATATTAAAAATTTATTAATAAAACATAAAAAGAGTTTTATTTAAATAAAGTTATGACCTTGAGCCTGAAATAAAATTCAAATAATAACAAATCATAAGGTCGAAGAAAATAAAAACCAAATTACGTTTTTCTTTTATTATTGGTCTAATGGTTGTGTATAATGGAAGCAAACCAATATTTTCATATATTCTTGGCCTTCCTCTTTTGGGTGAAAGGTCTAACACTATGAATTTGGAATTGATATCCAAAGAAGTTGTATAAAACATCTTATGTGGAAATTTTTTCTTAGAAATCTGCTTCATTGTATTTTTAGCCAAGACACAGCTTTTTCAGTGGTGTTTTCCTTTTTAGATTAGACGTTGATTCTTTCAGTGGTTTCGTCGACAAAATTACTAATAATTATTTTTCCAAACAAACTGACTTTTACCACTATTAATATATAAAGTAGCTGTATTTTGCTTACGATTAAAAAAATGTCTATTTATCAACTTAATTTCCATGGCTTACTGCGAATTACTTCAGATTATATTATTTTATTAGGATTAGATATAAAATAGCTGATAAAATAGATTTTTAAAATTTTTGACTTGTACCATTTTCAAAATCAAGGGCTCGAATGTAAAGTTTAATTTTTGTTGTATGAATACTTACCTCTTTTACTTACATCTTAACTATCAACAAATTAAAAGGTTATATTTATTTATGTTTTTTTCTCTTAATAACTTTTATTGAGTATCATTATCATTCTTGATATTTTTTTCAATATTTTTGCTTTTAAATCTTTGCTTTATTCTCTTACTTTATATTTGAACTTAATTTTATTTTGATAAAAATAATAAAGAAATTAGTTGCATAGGAAAGTGTTGCTAGGCAAATAAAATATGGCTACAGATTAAAGTTTACAAGGATTTTGTTTCAAAAACTACACATTTTGAAAGTTACTTTTTTAAATCATTTAATTCTACGTTCTTTGGTTTTTGAAATTTTTGTTTATTTGTTGTATGGAGAACATAATTTTTTTGTAAAGTAAAAAATTAATCACATTCAAGAGACATTGACTTAGCTGCTAAATATTTTTATTAGTTATAATTAATTTAGTTAATTATTTATAAACATGTTTACAAACATTCAGCTAATAGAAATTCTATTTCATTATTTTTCCATTTAAATTTAATTGATTAAGTTTTACGTGCACATTTTACAAATTGTTCAAAATAATTTTCTTTTACTTAATTTCTATCTTAAAGTTTAATCACAAACAAAATTTACATCAACTTATCAATAAATGTTGCTTTTAATTTTTAGTCTGTTTGAATAATTTTCAATAACTTTTAATTTTATATAATTGAAGTTGTCACTATTTTACAGTTTGCTTAAAATCTACTGTACATATTTAGAGAGTATATTTTAAAGTACTTTCTGATAAGTTACCATAGATATTCTTTTTTTTGGAAATTCGATTTTAGACTTTTCTCATCTGAAGCTGATGTGGAAGGTACAAAAACATTACTAATACATTATTTTATATTTTTTTCTTTTCCAAATTTATAATCAAGATTGCTTCTGGCATTCTTTACATTTTGATTTATTACTTAATTTATTTTTGAATTTCTTAAACATTAATTCAATTATATTTTTTTATAAGATATGAAATATTTTCTTTTTGTTTAATTTCAGTTTCAATTAAGGAGACTTTTATTGCTGGGAATTCTTTTAAAACTAATTCTTTATTATATATACAATATTGTTTTTTAATTAAAATTTCGTTTACTATTTTTATTTTTGTTCTAATTAGTTTTTTTTTCTTATGATTTAAGTTTTGTTCATTTTACATTGATTGTTATTTTTAGTTAACTAAAGTAACTGAGGTACGGAGGAAGTAAATTGAGGACTATTTAACGTTAAAACTAAAAAAAATATGCGAAACACAAAACAAGAATTTTAATTTCAAAGCAGATTCGTCAATGTGTTAGCGACAAAATTATTCTTTGGAGAAAAAGTTTATCAGGAGTTTTGTGCAGCACGACTAATTTAATTCGAAAAAAAAAATCCGGACCATATTAAAATTTTTATTCTGTGATTAATATGAATGTAAAACAGCAGCTTCTGTTAATGGCTCTTGAAGTAACAAAAGCACTTGCAAAGTGATTTTACTTACACAAAGATATTAAAGTCGTTTAATAAAAAAAAAGCTGAAAACCAGTTTTAGGAACAAAGAAAAGCAGGGGAATTAAATCCGCTTAACAACGTAGTATTATTTTTTAAACCCCATTGCAAGATTCGCAAAACATTCGCGGGTATCCTTAATGGAGTGGTACAATATATGTAAACATAGCACCATAGTGTTCTAGACTTCAAGTTTAGTTGGCAATTATGGCAATAATATAATATGTCATCCCTTTATTCGCTTAAATAAAAGATCTGTTGTCTTTGCGCTTAAAACATAATGCATAAAGCACATAAATATTTGTATATGTATGTATAGTGGCTATACCGCTATACGAATGCAAATATTGTTGTCATCGTATCGTAAACTCTGACATTGTTGTAGAAATACAAATTTTAATTTTTTAAAAATAAAAAACTTTTTCAAAAAATACTTTTGTCATGTCGAAAAAAAATAAATACAAATATTTGCTCAGAACATTTTAATTGTAAGAAATTAATTTTTTGTTTTTAATTTTGTGACATTTTTTTCTGTTGAATAAAATAAAAATGGCACAAACAGGATTTAAAAGAGCCTAAGTTGGATACAACCAACGGCACGCTGCATAGAGGGGTATTTTGGCAATCTAGCCGGACATTATTTTTTTTTTTAATTTATATTGCCTCTCAAAAAATATTGGGTAATCCTAGATTAATCAAACTTGGCAGAAAAATATTCTATTTTGTTAGGTTGTTAAGGCTTGAATATAAAGAAAATCGGGCCAAGTAGAAAAAAGTTTCCCTTAGAAGAACTAATCATATCTATGAAAAAATGAATTTTGTTTTAAAATTTTAAACTCGAACATTCATAAAGATCTAAACGTGCCATCAGTTAAAGCAGAAATAGCGAAACTTGCCATAAGGTATTTAAAAAAGCTTGAAACTCATCCGAATCCATTGGCCCGTAACATACTAACTGAACCTGGTTACATTCGACTAAGAAGGAGGGACACTGCTTCTCTCATCCGTACATCAGAGGGATAACCCACAAATTACAGTAACCGTGAAACATACATTTTTTTTGTCCAGCACTGGTTGGACTTAATAAGTATATTTTTAGACTTAAGATATGAGTAATTATTGATAGTTCAATTATATTGAAGATACAATAAATAAAAATTGCGAAAAAAAAGTTTTAAAATTTCTCACATTTTCGTTTAGCCAATGCAACTTTTAAGGTCAGCGAATGTTCAAATGTCTAAACTTAAACCCAGGAGGTTCTAAAATAACATTTATGTATTGCATTGTTTTTTTTTTAATAAAAAAATAATGCAATTATTAAAATTATTTCATTACTTTACGCCTTGATACCATAAAAATAAAATGTTTAAGTTTTTATGGGTAGGGGGAGATATTCCTCCAATCACACCTTGGAAACGTGAAAATTTTTTAAAATTGTTTTTTAGTTTCCAAAAAATATTATTAATTTTAAAGCTTTTATGTGGAAGAAAAGCTGCCTTCCCAATTCCTAACCAATCCCCACCACCGAAGGAAATTAAAAATATATACATTTTCGTAATTTATATCTTTATAATTTTTAATTTATATGAAAATTAACTACCTGTGTCCGCCACTTTGTCAGCGTCCTTACAATATTTTGTTCGAATTAGCTTTGAAGGAGTCCAATTACATGATGCAACTTATGTCGCTGAAACTTATCTCATTTCTTCTTTAAAATTTTATTTGTATTCATATCGTGAAATTTTTATTTTAGCAATTTGTGTGGATGGACGCATTTGTTTACATTTTAAACTTTATAATTATAACTACGAATTAGGGAACAAAACGAATTTCAAGAGTATATTAATATGTGTGCCCTGCCCCTTTTAATTGTTCTCTGCCTTCTCACCATCTGTTTATGAATTGGAGCGACAAAACATGCACAATGTAAAAAGCGACAAAGTAATACACCCACCCCAAATTTTAAGACTCTTAGGCCTATTATTATAACTTGCCTTTAGCTAAAGTTAGGATTTTGTTGGAACGGTAAGTAGTTTTTTGTTATAATAATGAGGACAAGGCTCATTGCTATAACTTGTCCTTATAGTACGTGATAGTTAAAAGTGGTTTTTAGTTTACTTTTTTAGTTTACGAAAAACTATTTATCGCTCCAACAAAATCCTAGCTTTAGCTAAAGGCAAGATATAATAATGGGCCTTACTTAAATAGTGTTAAATAGTGTTTAAAAAAATCAAAGTTGCTGCCAAGTCTGCAGTAACATTAAATCGGTACTTTCACTACTTTTTTTCTATTTTCTCTTGGAAATTACATGTTTTTACGAAAAAAAGATCCTATATCTTAACCTAGATACTAAGGTACCTCTTCATAAAATTTTATTTAAATTTCTCCATTAGTTTTTATGTGATGCGAAACAGGCAGACAGAAATACAGAAAGTTGCAGTTTTATTATTATCGCGATGGAGATCACTCTCAAAAACCTTTTTACTTTTTTTTGACAAATCGAATCGATTTATTTTATTTCGATCGACATTTTTTATCATAAAAATTTAAAATAATTTGCCCTTTTAAAATTAATATAACTAGCAATTAATATAGCCTTTCACAGAAAAAAATCAGTGTTAAATATTTATTCGCTTTGCAAACCTCTCAAAATCGTAAAAAGTCAATAAAACTCAACTTTTCTGATTTTAACAGTGTCCCAAAATGAAAAATTTCGAGAAAAAACCTTAAAAATTCACTACTCGATGCAGAATTTTGTTGTCTGTCGATCAGCGTACTTAAATTTTTACATAACTTAAGTTTAATTTTTGGCCTAATATCCGGATGGATTTGTCAAATACCCCTCTGTGCGCTGGTCGTAAACCATGTAGCTAAGATGGCGTAAAAATATTCGCCTTTATATAAACGTGAGTATTTAGTTTCTTCTAACTTAACACAAGGACAACTAATTGCACATCATTACTTCACTACCGGAATGTGTTATGTTGCTTGAAATAGAAATATGCCAATCGAACACAAGTTCTTTATGTTTTGAAACCAGATCTAATGTTCAGCTTGTTATTTTAATGTTTTTGTTTTTTTTTATAGGTAAAAATCTTTTTATGAATCACATATTTTTTCTTTCCTGTGTCTTATTTAGATTTCTGTAGTAAAGAATAAGGATATTATCCATATTTTTTTACAGTTGTTAATAAAGTATTACCACATGCAATAAAACTAAAAATGTTGTCTTAAATACAGTATTAGAATCAGTTTTTATACTAAAAATTTTTATTTTATTTTTGCTCTCTTTAGTAAACACATTAAGGAGGATAAAATGACGAATAACACAGTTAAAAAAATTAGGAAAATTAAATAATAGAATAAGTGTTAAGAGAATTGACATTCAGTACTTTTTCTATTTTATGCAGCAGTAGATAACTTGAATTTGTATTTTTCGTATGCATACCCTAAATTCAATAAATCAACTGCATTGAAATTGATTACATTATTGTTTAACTTTATTTATTTCTATCCAAAACATAGTTTGGATTTGTTTTGTACAAGTTTTATCTTGCTGTCAATACTGAAAAGTAGTTTCATTGGGTGAAAACTAAAAAAAATGCTTTAAAACATTGAATACGACTTTAGATTTTATTGGGTATTTATGCAATTTATTTTATTGTTTTTTACAATTTCTAATTTTTAAGTAGAATTTGCAATATTTATTACCAGTAAGTAGTAGAAGGATACAAATCTTGCCATTTAATTGAAATAGTTTTATTTACAAATCAAAAAAAAAAAAAACTTTTAAAAGTTTATTTTGGAAATTATAAAAAGAGATATTTTAAGTTTTTAAAAGCTTCTGCAACTTCAATTAGAGTGATTTTTAATATCAAATACTTTTGCAAGGCCAGAATAATAATAGAAATAGTTCGAATCTAAAACTCATATGAGATTCTGGTAACGACTACGTCTGCTCTCTGGTATATTAAAAACTTTACCATTTACGAATACCCAAACGTACCAAAGGTTAAATCAGAATACGTCAGATTGTTTAGAGAAGCTTTGAACATATTCAAACTTGCTATTCCATAATATCCTTAACACTTGAGTAAGAGTTGGGTTTTTGTATTTCTTGCCTAAACAGTTGAAAAAGGACCGCAACTCATAGCAGTAATCAAGTAACCATCAAAAATATTTTTTCCTAGAGTTTTTTGACTTAAAATATTGAACACTGAAATATTACTAACACTGAAGATAAAATAAATAATTTGCAAGCAAAAACATTTTCAAAAAACAAATTTTTCCTAGTAAATTATTTTCTTTTGTAATCTGTAGAATAAATACTTCAAAAACAAATTGAGCTCGATTTAAAATAACAAGTTATTATGCAGTATAAATTTATTGTAGCTAAAAATAGGACTATTTTTACAAAAGGTTTGGCGTGGCTGAATATTCCCAGGTGATTAGTATAGTGAAGTTTGTGAACGGGATAGCACATGAAAATTGTTGTAGTTTATTTGAGATTTGCTCTAAGTTTGCTTTGTTCATCAGTGAAACGTAAACACCTTTAAAAAACACAAAAAGAGACCACAGACTCTTAGGTTACATTTATAAAAATAGTCATTGATTTTCATTGTTTGGAAATTTTACGTTTTAGCTATTCATCATCGCAAAAAGTATATTTATGTTCTTAAATCATTTTTAAGATACACGTACATCATACTTGCTTATGCTTAATAAGAAAATAATTTGAATTTTGCTGAATTTTATTCGTTTTTTAAATAATAAGCAAAACGTGTTCATTCACCTGCTTAAAAAAATCACATAAATACTTGATGGATTATTCAAATTATAATTGTTGCTGGTTGCCTGTGGCTAAAAAATCATTAACCTTTTAATCAGTAATTATGTATGTAAACACATATTGTTTGAAAGAGCGCCAATGTCGATGTTAGTAAAAAATAAAGCGTTAATAAATAGTACCTATATAAAGAATTAATTGAAAATTTTCTGAGATTTCGTCAGTGTTATGAGAAATATATAGTACCAGTAAATTCACGTCAAATTACAGCGTATGCCTGTTTTGAAGTTCAAGGTTCTTTGTTTTATATTGTAATTATAATAAAAATATAACAATAATAACAAATTTTCTGATGTGTGATATAAAGCTAGGCTGGCCCCTTTTAATAAAATAAACACTTGGAAGAAAAAGTATGGCCATGCTTAACACGAAAACACACGTGTTTCTGTTAAAATTTACTTGTGTTTCGACTTGCAGAGAACAACATGCACTTACATATGTATGTATGTATTTGTTTATTGGTGTTAGTAAGAAATTTTTATTCGTATTACTCCTAAAGTACTAAACCGATTTAAATAAAATTAGGATTGTGCACATCTGTGTAGACAAAGCTTTAAAACCATATAAGTCTTTCCAAAATCGGTTCAGTATTATGGACGTAAAAGGGATTACAAAAAACGTATTTGCCTATTAATTATATGTATAGATAAATAAATATTGTAATAATAGAAAATAAGGATTATTTTCCAAGTTTTATATTTCGCTTAGAAAAACGCCAGAATTACGCCAAACACTAAGCAGCTTAAGTTGAATATTAAATCAAAACATTTTTACCAATTCCAACATAATTTTATAACTAAAGTTAGCAGGCTTATGTAAATGTTAAGTTAAATCTGAATTTCTATGCTTTTGTTGCCTTGTTATAGTCCCTAGATATTTGCCTAAGTGAGTTCCAATTTCTCATTGAAAAAATTATCTTAAAAGCCAGCCACACTCTTTTCATATTTTATGTTTTCAAGAATTTTCACATAATCCATGCGCAGTTTATTTTCAAGATTTTTTGTATTTTTGTTGATTAAAAACAATTTTCGTTAAAACGTGTCACTCTAGCATGCCTTGAAGATACCTTGTGGCTGGGTACGCAACAAGAGTTCACAGAATACAAAGATACTCAGTTGTAAATATTTTCTATAAATTTCCTATTTTTCTCTGTAACAATTGTATAAGTTTACATTTTAATGCAATGTTATGTTTACATCAATTGTACAATATACATACATACATACACACATTCTTACATTGTGTTCATTCATTAAATATTGTTCTGCTCAGATGTTTAAATTTGCATATGTACTATATTTGTGGAAAATGTAAATGTTAACAATATCTGTGTGCATATGAACGCAGCATGTTGTTTTATTTAGTTTTATTTTAAACTTAATATACAATCTGACTTTTCTCCGAAAGAGAATTTAAATTTTTCAAGTGTTGAAATTCAAAGGAAAAACTACAAAAACTGTTTTACTGTTTTATGTTACAGGAAGTGCTAGTTTTTCATAAAAATGACACTTAAAACGGCACACCTAAAGGTTAAAATTCAGAGGAAAAAAAGTTTTATTTCATTCAAATAATAATTTAGTTATACAATATTTTTGTTTATGCACCATAACAAAAGTTGTTTTGCTAAACTAATGTTTTTGTTTCTAATGAAAACTATTGCAGTTTTTTTTATTAAAATATTTGATGGTTTGCACTTTGACTTTTGCTTCCTTTCAGAATATGTTTTTATTGCACATTTTTTACAACAGTCCTTTTACAGCATGCAGTGTAAAAATATTTCATTTCAGGATTTGTAGTTTGCATGACCATCAAAATAAAAGTAAGAGTGTCATATATGGCCGTGCCGAATCTTATATACCCTTCACTATAGTGATAATAGATATTGCAAACGCTTTAATTTTGATGAATCAGTTATATTGAAGCAATTTCTTCTATATCAATATTGTATTTTCATTACTGATTAGGGTGTAAATATGGTAAAAATTAAAAAAAAAAATTACAAACATTATGAAAAACAGCATTAATGAGAACAAGCTAAATTATCATCCATCACACATGAATAATATGGATATTTTTGTTTTTTTTCATGTATGAATGCTAAAAAAATAATTACACATTCTTGGTTCATACAGATGGCTACGAAAGGGGGGTAAGAGTTGGGGTTGATGTGGTTGAGACTCCCGAATGACTGCAATGTCTTACAAGCAGAGATATCTGCTATCAAAAAGGCGGCTACCCCCGGGGGTTCCAATTCTCACTGCAGTAATGGAAATGCTTTGACGCGGTTCACTCGGGGAAAATAGGGGCACCAGACGCTAGGGTTCCTAGAGCCTAAATCTGGAAGAAAAGTTCTGTTGTTTTAACACGGGTCCTCTTCGAGGCCCGACCAGTGCCCAAAGGTCTGGTACCACGGGAATCGGTGGCCCCACAGAGATCCTATCCTCTTTGTGACCGGTTATTGGTGAGGTCCCCTTCGGGGGTACACGTGGTGGTTGTGGTTTAAGATCGATTTATGTAGGTAAGGTGCAAGGTCGATCAATTGTGCTGTTGCACTCTCAACAGACGGAGTTTGGATAGTCTCCAAACCCCTAAGCAAGAGGTTATAATGTGGATCTAGGCTTGCCTTGGAAAGGCTTGCCATATTATATAAATTGCTACTCATTGTGACTGTATCACACACAAAAAGCGATTGGTGGCAATCGTAAAGTGTTGTTATACTACACAATGGGGGCGCTAGTCTACGCCTAAGTTTCACTCGGTGGTAAGATCACCGTAAGGTTGGGCCGAGTAGGCAGGTACTCACGTTAATCTTGTTCCACAATCAAAGAGGCGGCGAATTGGTTAAGGTATCACAGAATATCAAATAGAGATATTTGGTTTTGTAATGATAGTAATGCCGCTATCACGTTCCGTAATTGTTGCTAATGAACTAGTCAAGAAGGAGAGACTACATGATGACGCCATGTGGTACCATGACAGCTATTGTGGTATCCCCCTCTCGGCCTGCTGGCACCGCATTCGTTGTGCTCTCTACGATTTGGCTCAGGTCAGATGGTCCTATGAGCCTACTTGCTCAACTACAAGGACCAGAAGAGAACGGTTTCATTATTTCGGCTGCCGACAATTTAGCTACGTGACTTAGTAGCAACAGTCACCTTTTACTGCCTATTTGGGACCTATGGACGAAGGATGGGCCTGCCTTACAATGACTTCTGTAGAAGTTGTCAGGATGAGGAGGAAACGGTTGAACGTTTTCAGCACCTGAAACGGCGACGTTTCGAGAGCCTTGCTGGTGTTTCAATATTGGAACCAAACAGGATTAATTCCTTTCTGAGGAGCTGCAGTTGGTTTTCTGGCCCACTCCCACATGGCGATAATTACTAATTGCATGTATCAACCAATACAGGGTGAAAAAATTAAATTAAAAGTTTAGAAATCTCATTTGTAAAAAATATCATGAATGTTGATAATTTATAAATGAAAATAAGTGAACCATTTAATTCGACTTGAGGTCGTCTGCTTGGAATAATTTATTTGTTTAATTTAAGTTTTAAGAAACACTGCTAAAATAACCACAAAAACTTCGAAATTATTGCCGCAGCTTATATTTTTTATATTTTAACATTTTTTTTTAGTTCGAATTTTTTTAATTCTTAGGTAATTTTTCTGAAGTCAATAAATAAAATTTGAAGAAATTTCTTTAATTTTACTAAAATATATTTTTTAAATATAACGAAATTTTTTCAATTCCACATAAAAAGAAAAATATAAATAAGAGAAAAATTCGTCAAATTTAGGTAAAAATTATTTACATTAATTTATTTTAGTGATGTAGAATTAATTAATTTTATGGGTTGTTATGAATAAATATATAAATAAATCGTATATAGATTTAGATAAAAAAATAGTTAAATAAAAAAATAATAATAATTAAATTGACTTATTTAATTGTTATTATTTTTTTATTTAACTATTTTTTTCCTACTACCTACTACGGAATTTCGTTCAGTGCACACATATGCACAAATAACTGTTATCACCTTCTTTACTGCCACGTACTTCTCATTTATTGGCTTGCTCAGGAGAATTTATTAAAAGAAACTAAAAAATATGTTATTCCTTCTTAAGAAAATTAAAACTTAAAATCGGTCAACTGACTTCTCCCACACTTCTCCACCGTTAATCAAGCGCAATGTGATGCAACAGCGAGCCAAATCGTCGCTTGCTAGAGATTTCGTGCACAGATGGTCTTCGGCTCTTTATTGAAAGCTATTGCGGTGGAAATATAAAAAATCGCTGAATTCTCAATCTGCCCCAGGAATCACCAAGAAGTTTGTCGATTGCTTTTAGAGTTTTTTTTATTTATTCAACATAGCAACGATTTGGACTGTAATAATACGCAGCTAATTAGGTTCGAAGATAACCTTACAATATTTAAATATACACATATAAGGGGTAAAATCCCTTATATTGCTTTCGATATATACTGGTTTTATTTTAGAATATTTTTTATTTGAAAATATCTTAAAGCGATGCAGAAAATATTTTAAAGTGAAAAGGCTGGCAAATTAAATTAAATTTTTAAAAATATAATAAGTTGATCAAAAAATAATTAAAAAGCGTTATGTGACTCCATATAATCTTCTTTATAATGGAATCCTATTAAAAGATACTTAAAAGCCTATTTGGGGACGTCATAAGAAAAAAAAAATGAAATTGAATATTTTAGCGCTTTGTAAAACTCACAAGTCTATTTCAAGGAAAACTAAACAAAATATATTTAAATACTTAAGCAAATTTTAAACAGAAAATAAAACAGAATATTTAACGCAGTGGAGCCGTCCAGCAGCTGCCTGCATAAAACTTTGTCTTCTTTTTATGTACAAAGTTTTACAGAAACAATTATGAAACAACACAGGAAAGAGAGAATATAACAAAAAAAAAAATATAAAAAATCATGGAAACAAGTTTAGTTCCAAACAACAGAATTAAAAAAAAATCATACGGTTTAAGCAAAAATGACAAAAGAAATTAGAACCAACTGTATTCAGTTCTGATTACAAGACCAGCCTGTGAAAACAAACAGAACTGCGATACAGTTAATGGTATTGTACTCATATATACTAAATAAAAATAATATATGAGGAAATTTTACATCATTATTCTCATCAGCGTAATTTGGTTTATTTTACTAGCTGTGCCCGCCACTTTGTGGGCGCCCTGACCATATATTATTCGATTTTGATTTGAAAGTAATTCACACCAAATTTTAAGATTCTTACTTTCACAGTGCTTGAGTTATGGTTTATATATTTTATTTAAATAAAGGTACCCGAAACTGGATACAATTTTTTACGTCTCATTTTAAATATTAAAAAAAACTAAACTAAACTATGGCCTTATTATAAGTAACGAATATTCCTATTACTTATAGAACACCATTCCATTCATTATTTATGTGACTTGTTAGCTTATTCTTACAGTATATATTTGCCAAGACTTTACTGATGGTTAGTAGGATTTCAGCCTCAAGAGTGTGGATCGTTTCTGAATTAGTGGCATGCCATTGATTTTAAAAGGCAATTGGTGAGAAAAGATCTGTAGAGGTCAAATTGCAGCTCATAAGCGGTCAATTGATATTGCCAAGACGAATGATAACACGATTAATAAGCTGTGTGATATGGTTACACCTCATAGCTGAAACCAGAGATTTTTAATTTCTAACTATGACAAGTCTGTAATTATGGTTCTGTAGCTCTCGTCGTTGACTGAAAGTGTATTTTCAGCACCATTATCAAAATGGACCAACGGTGTCACCACACTAATATCCAAACCAATCTCTTACTTTCATTGATTTGGCTTTTCATTGATACAATTTCATTTGTTGACAAAGCTGCCAAAACTAAATTGCGGCCTGCCAGAAAAGAAGATTTTTCGACCAAATTCTCTTTTTTTATGTGCAAACTGAGCAGTCTGATATCTATCTATCTATATATATCACACAGGATGTGTGTATGTATGTAACGTATGGACTCCAAAACGGCTGGGCCGATTTTGATGAAATTTTCAGAGAATCTTCAGAATATTCAGGCGGGTGATACTGTGAAGTCTGATTTTTGTATTTCGGTATGCGGGCGGAGGGGCGTGGTAAAATCCAATTTTCATATTACACCACCACTGATATACATATACTTATTTTTTTGCTTTTTTATTTTATTTTATTCTTTTTTTGAAAGCCGTTCTCATGTTTTTCAAAACGAGATATCAAACTCTTAAATCGGTTAAGTAGTTCTGAAGATATTTACAGAAAACCTATGTTAATAATGATCCAATATCAAAATTTTAAAAATTTTGAAATGTTGTATTCAAAAATTTGAGTTTTTTGGTTATTTACAAAATATTTATATCATTCGATTACACAAGATATTCCGCGCCTACTAAGGTGCAACATTGTAATAAAATAATATTATATTATCAATCGACCACTTTGTGTACTCTTTCATTTAATATACCTACAGCTGATAAAAAAATAACGGTACATTCAAACAAAATTTGCTTTCAATTGCTTACTGACTGCAGTGCCGCTGAATCAAGTGAGGAACGCGAATCTCGTCTTCAGGAGAGAGCATCTACGCCTAGAGCCGCAGAAACGGAAAGATAACGCGAATCACGGCTTCAGCAAATACGTGACAGTGCATCTTCATCTAGAGCTGCTGAGACAACCCAAATACATGCCGAAAGACTTGCTGCCAATCGCTCTCGAATGGCTCGATCAAGAGATAGAATCGACTTAAAATTGGCGGCATTTCGCTACAATAGGAACGATGACTACCGCAATTACAAGGACGTATTGATTGGCGCAATAGACAAAGTTTGCTTACATTATCGTGCTCTGAAACCAAATAAAAAAACTAAAATATTGCCAATCCGTGGGCCTTAAGATGAAGTAATAAATAAATATAATTTCCAATTTGCGTTAAATACATGTGTTTCTTTTTTGATTGAGCCCATATCTACACCATATGTAAGTTATTCTTTAAACAAATCTTTATGATAGGTATTCCATGGATTTTTATTTAAAGGCCGTAGATTTCGTTAAAAGCTCAATTTAAATCGCGTGCCAATACAACACTAATGTTTGCTTAGGGCCAGCAACGCGGACCGGGTCAGCTAGTATTTTATAAACGAATAATTCGAGGTCTTTGTTCATATAGTGGTAAATTTTTATAAACAGTTTTAAGATGAGAGATAATTTTATTTATTACTAGCTGTGCCCACACACGTTGTGTGCGTCCTGGCAATATTTTGTTCGATTTTGCTTTGAAAGTAATCCAGATAAAATTTTAAGACTCTTACTTTTACAGTCCTTGAGTTAAGGTTTATGTATTTAATTTATAAAAAGTTACCCATCCCTGGATACAATTCTAAAATATATGTATATAAAATTCTATAATTCTAAAAATGATTGTAAAGCTCGGTAAAAGGTGTTTAAAATATTTTAATAACAATCTAATTCCAGAAAGTAAAAGTAAAAATACAAATCAAATACAAATTTTATTCAATTAGCTATTTGGCAGTAAGTAATTTATATTTTGTCATTATTTTAAAACAGCGCCCTCTGTTGCGCAATCGTGTTTTAAATACCCCGCTTTCAATTCAATTTGCCATTATTCTAAAACAGCGCCGTTTGTTGCGCAACCGTGTTAAAAATATCCAGCTTTAAAAAAAAGATGCCTTAATGTATGCAGTACCTTTAAATCGGTAACAAAAAATTCGGCGTACTTTTACTGCTTTTTCTCTATATTATCTCTGGGAAATAAGGTATACTATGTTGGGATCAGGATACTAAGGTATCACAAAATTTTGTTTAAATTCATCCAGTAGTTTTTACGTGATGCGAACACATAAAAAAAGACAGACAGGAAATGAGTTACTATTTTATTTGTATACACAGACATCAGTTTTATTTTTTGTTTCTTTTTTAGCATTTTTTCATAGAAGTGCAATTAAATGGAAGTTTTGAATTGAATTGGGTTAAATTTGACCTCCATCTCAAATTCCGATATTAAATACGATAATTTTATTGACTTCTTGAATTACCGTGATATGGTTCTTTTAAAAATTAAATTTGGATTATTAAAGCGACATAAGATAACATTTATTATCGGGTGATCGATTTTAAGGGTAGACAGAAACAAGGCAGGCATTTTTTGGATTCTCTTTTGGTCTGTCTTCAACCTTTCACAGTTGGACATAAATAAGACAGACAGATTTTTGCACATTCTACTTTCGGATTTATTTACTTTACATGTGCGTGTGTTTGAAAATCAGTGATACATGTACTTTATTAAGAAATTTTTTGGTAAGCAGACGCTGAGTTGAGAAATATAATGTGAAGCAACACAGAAAAAAGCGAAGAGCAGAAAAGAGAAACGAAAAAATGTCCAGTACGATAGTCATGAAATACACATTCTACCTCTTCAACCCCTTGCCTACAAATCTCGTTTCCCTCGTTGCCGTGTTTCTGTCTATTGTTTTTTTTTCGCAATTTTTATTTATTGTATCATCAATTTAATTGAACTATCAATAATTACTCATATCTTAAGTCTAAAAATATACTTGTTAAGTCCAACCAGTGCTGGACAAAAAAATGTATGTTTCACGGTTACTGTGTCGCAAGCAGTGTCCCTCCTTCTTAGTCGAATGTAACCAGGTTCAGTTAGTATGTTACGGGCCAGTGGATTCGGATGAGTTTCAAGCTTCTTTAAATACCTTATGGCAAGTTTCGCTATTTCTGCTTTAACTGATGGCACGTTTAGATCTTTATTAATGTTCGAATTTTTTATATACCAGGGAGCAGATGTAATAATACGTAGAATCTTATTTTGGCGCCTTTGAATTTTTTCTACGTTGGTAGCTGAGGCAGTGCCCCATAATTGAATGCCATAACACCATATTGGTTTTAGAATTGACTTGTATAATAAAAGTTTGCAGTCTAAAGCTAGAGTAGAATTTCTGCCAATTAGCCAGTTTAGTTGGACTGCTTGCAACTTCATTTGTGTTAACTTTGTTTCTATGTGCCGTTTCCATGTAAGGCACCGGTCAATATGTATGCCGAGATATTTGACGTCTGAAAGCTGAGGTATCGTTTGGTTATTTATCCGAATAGGGGGGCAAGATGCTGTACGCAGTGTGAAGGTTATGTGAGTACATTTTTGTTCATTCACTTTTATTCTCCATTTCTTCAACCATTTTTCTAAATTGGATATGTGGTCTTGTAAATATCGTGATGCTACTTCGAGTCTTTCGTGAATGCTTAAAAAAGCTGTGTCGTCAGCAAATGTTGATGTGTGAACTCGGTTACTAGTTGGCATGTCTGAAGTATACAATAAGTATAAAAAGGGCCCCAATATACTACCTTGGGGAACTCCGGCTTCGATTGGCTGAGGTGAGCTCAAAAAATCTCCTTCTTTCACAATAAATTTTCGTTTGGTTAAATAACTATCTAGCAGCTTATATAGGTTTACGGGCAAATTCAGTTTTAGCTTATATATTAGGCCTTCATGCCATACCTCATCGAATGCTTGAGAAACGTCGATAAAAAGCGCAGAGCAGTATTTTCTCTCTTCAAAAGTCTTCTTAACAACATTGACTAACCTGTGAGTTTGTTCGATCGTACTATGTTTTTTCCTGAAGCCGAATTGATGGTTTGGAATACATCCTTTGTCGCTTAGAATAGGGTTAAGCTTAGTTATTAACATCCTCTCAAACAGCTTTGACATATTTGACAAAATGCTTATAGGTCTGTATGATTCAATTTTTGTGTGGTCTTTTCCTGGTTTAGGAATCATGGTAACCAAGGACACCTTCCAATCTGTGGGAAAGTACTCAAAACGTAAAATAGCATTAAATGAAAGGGAACTATAAAAGTCCTTAGGGAAGTAAGTTTTTTAACCACTCTTTATCTGTTCGGGCTTTTTTTTTTACAATAAACTGAAAAGAATTAAGAAAAATTTATTAAAGTTATTTAATCTTTTCAATTTAATTGCATTAGTTTTTCTCAAATTTATTCGCACAAATAAAAGGGCAATTGAAAAATTTAAAGATTTATATCACACAAATATATAATTTGTTATTTGTGGGTGTTTACTTGCCAACAGCAATTACAATACATAAACCTAAACAACATCTTGAGGTTTGCTTCAAATGAAAACAAGGGAGAATAGCCCACAGGTATGCTGTACATGAAATAAAAAGTTATACGTGTTTAAGGATTTAAAAATAACAAGTTGACAGCACAAAAAAAGACCACTTGTTGATCACAGTTTTTGAAAATATAAATAGTCCTGCATTAACAACAAATAAAATTAAACGACATTATATCCATTTCAAATTATTTGTAATCATATCATATCATTATTTGAAATTTATATTAACACCGAAGTAATATTGAAATGCAATAATGAAATTGTTGTTGAAGTTGAAGTATGTTAATTGTGATATAATTGTGATATTTGTGCCATGTTTTTAGGTGTATAAAATTTAGATTTGTGTTTGCATAGATGTGAAGTATATGAAAAAGTAGCATAAAATAAAGCAAAGTGTTGCCCTCGAGGGATCTTCCATATAAATTTAAAAGGCAACATGAGAAAATATCAGACTTGCAAAATTAAGTTACGTTTTCTTCAGGAAACGTGTTATTGTGTTAAGATTTTAAGCCACTTTGGAATATTACTGCTTTTCTTAAGTGAAAACTAGTGGCCTACTGCCACTACGATAAGCTTTTGTGTTGCTTAACAAAAGCCAAGTTAGTACATTTTATTATCGGGAAACAATTTTTCTTTCCTGTTTGCATTTTTCGAAATATCACTGTTAAAGTTATTTTAGGCGTTTCTCTTTCGAAAAGTGTTTTTATGTATTTCGTTTGTGTCTTGATGATTACTTTTTTAACAAGAATTTAGTAAATTTAAAATATTTAAAAATAAAACACTTCAAGATTTTTTTTTTGTTATACAGCTTAATTGTGTAAATTAAGTTTAATTAAATTATCAAATGGAGATACTTAAACTGTATTGATGAAACAAAAACATAATAATTTTTTCTTGTTGTTTTATTAACTTTTCCTACACGCAAAGAAAAAACATGGTTGAGGTAACCATAATCTAAGAGCAACATATTATGGTTGTAGTGAAACCATATTATTGTTGAACATTATAATATTATGGTTAAATTAACGATTATAGTATGGTTAAAAAATATGAAATGTCATATGAAATGGATATGCCAGTTTTTTACCTTTTAAAATATAAAATTATTTATTATTTTTTATTAATGATTTTATGCAAAAAACAGATGATTTTATTAATATACAGAACAAAAATGTAATTTGCATTTTTCTTCTTCTAAACCGTGTTTGAAGGATATAAGGGAAGGAACACTTTGGCCATCGATTTAACGGCATTCGCACATGGCTCATACCATCGCAGTTCGTGGATTTACCCGTAAAGAATTGTTCTTGAATACATCAATTTCTTTCTAATTCTTTCTTTTCCAATTCAGCCAACACCTTTTTCATATTGTCTTTCAAGTACAAAGTAAAGTCTTTCTTGTCTCCGAAAGCTTTCTTGTAAACTGTGATTGAGAACAAAATCAACGCCGGTCACAACGGTTTAGTTATAGTTATGTATGTTTAGTTATGTATCCTCATCAGTTTCTTCAGCTCAGGTATAGAAATCTTCACTTTTACTGTCACCTGGTAAATTACATCACCGACCAATTTCCTTTTGTATCTGCGAACATTTCTTCATCAGTAATAATATCTCTGTTAATTTTCATGATTTCGAGGTTTTATTAATTTTTCTGGTCTAAAAATTAAAACTAAATTACAGTCTCACACTGAGAGGACTCGAATTGCGGATATCCCGCGCTCAATTCAACAGCGAAAAAGAAATAATTAAATATTTAATTTTAAATTGAATTCCCGAAACAATTGTTTATATATTTTTTATTATTTTTTGAAAGCACAAAACAGTAAACTCCCATGATATAAACAAACAAATAGTTTTTATTTTTTAAAATCTTTTGGTTACCTACGAAAAAACTTTGGTTGTGGATTAAACATTAAATAGTTAAAACCAAGAATGTTGAATTTTTTGTACGTAGTAACCACTTAATGATAAAATTTTAAACAAAACTTTTTTATCGCGACCAAAGTAGCGTTACAAACAACTAAAATGTGGTCATTGCAACCATATATTGTTAAAGAGAACATAATGAGATTCCTGTGACCATATCATAACCATGGTTTTTCTTTGCGTGTACACTGCTCAAAATAGATGTACGATTTAAAAGCTCTTGCAGATTATATCTGAAAAGAATTGTTTTACAGCGAACTATAATTTGTTATTCATAAGCCAATTATTATAACTTGCCAATAACTAAAGTTAGGATTTTGTCGGTGAGATAAGTAGTTTTTCGTTATTAAAGTAAGCTAAAGACAACTTTTAACTATCACGTACTTTAAAGGCAAGTTATAGTAACAATCCTTATCCTCTTATTATAACGAAAAACTAGTTATCTCTCCGATAAAATCCTATCTTTAGCTGTTGGAAACTTATAATAATGGGCCTTAATTTTATAATATAAGAATTCTTTTAATATGATTTCGTTAAAAATTGGTTAAATTGTGCATATTTTTATAACAAAAAAAGTTTTTAAAAGCATTATTCATAATTAAAATACATCTGTTATAAAAGTAAAATCAAAGAACTTATATCTTGACGTAGCCCCATCCATAAAGAACGTATTCGCTTTTATTTGAATTACGTGCTTTAGAAGAGATATGGTCTTACAGTTTTACTCTCTTGAAAATTTAAGAACAGTCTAGAACACTTGTCTTGAGAGTATTTGATAGTAATGCATAATATTCCAAAACATATCGGAATTTTGGAATTTTCTAGAGTATTCGGGAAGGGTCTTTTGCAAACAGTATGAAACGTTTTGGATCTCTTTCTTTGTGACTAGAAGGATCCAACAGATTTAAAGTAGTGATGAGACTGTTACCTATTCCTCGTTTGCCACCTTTGTATAAGTCATTAGGTTTCCCTTTTCTTCTTCACTAATAAATATGTTTAATACTCTATAAACCTGATAGTTTAGGGTAACTGCAATTGTCAATAAATATTTCTTAGTCTGCTGTATGATATTGGTAACAATTTTTGTCGCGGAGAGACTCCCCTCTTGTCCCGAAAAGTCTCTCCTCTCTACTTTCACTATACATTACAATCTAAGGAGTTCAGGTTAGTCATTTTCAGAATAAAAACACATCAATTTATATTTTTAGGCAAAGATCCATAATATTAAAGTTGGATTCACCCATTTTGCCCGGACAAAATTTTGTTCAGACAAAAATTTTTTACTGAGAATTTTCTGCAGCACGATTCACTCATTTCGAAAAAATTTGTCCGGACAAACAAAGCCGATATATGAAATACGTATATAAACAAGTGATATTAGTTTTACCACTTGGCAACAAAGCAACAACTGATTATAAATAAATAAATTGGCGTAGAATTACATTATTTTTTGACTTAAATTTTCTCCGAACAAAATGAGTGAATCCAGCTTAAGACTCTAACTCTAACCAGACGTGGCTGTCAGCTAGAATAAAGCGATTGTGGTTTGGATAATATTTGTGCGTAATTTCTGAATGAGGCTCTTTAAGTGGACGGCAGTAGAGTATATCATGGCAACCATAAGAACTGTCAACTGAGTACAATGAGTAGAATAATGTTGATTTGTTCATTATATTATGTACTGTGTTTACTTAGTTTCAGAAATTAATTAATAATAGACTAATAATGTAAAAAATACAGGCTTCTAATCGAAAAACACAAAATTTACAAATTCACAGAATAGAAAAAACATGTATTAAATGAATGTATTATTTTGTTGGGCAGCAATGATTAATTTTTATTTGATGTACTCGAAATGATCGTCTCCATAAACAAGTTACAACCACAAATTTTTCCCGAAAAAGTGGTCCAATATTATCAAGAGATACCCTGGCAAAGGTACATACATATATAGAGAATAAAAATCTTACAATATTTTTGCAATTAATTACGTGTGCTTTTACACAAAGATTTCATCGGTAGTAATACTTGTGACACGATGAAAAAATCGAAATCGATTATTAAATCCAAATTGATTAATTAATAAACATTTTTAATATAAACCAATTTTGAATATTACTTCTAACGTTGTCTGAACAGTATTTAAATATTTTCAAAATATATGCGTCAGCTCTATACTCATTTTGGTTAGACAGCATGACGTATAAGTAACAAAAAGTTAAAAATTATATTACTTATTCGCTTTTAGGAATGAAAAACTTTTTTTTTTATGACTATGAAATAATAAAAATTAACAATATTTTGTAATCTCGAACTTGATAGAACAGTGTAAGCAATTAAAAAGTGTAAAGATATTCCTTGTTAAAACCGAATGTTTTTCTAATCAAATTTTTAACGGTTGGAACTATAAAAATTAAATTCGGTTACTGCAGCTACATAGTTCGATAAAATAAGAATGGAAAAATAGCAATATTCTTAAAATAGAGAGTTTCCGAAAGTATATAATTAATAAGTGATTGGTTGTTTTATCCTCTTAATAAGCATGCCACTCCTTAAGCAACAAACAAAAAATTGTTCGTTCTAGCGATGATTTACTTTGCAAATGGCTACGACTAGAAATTTAACAAATACCGTATCACAGGCATTATTTTTTATCAGTTGAATCATTATTTAAAAATTCCTTCTTTTCTAAATTTAAATAGCGGCATCCCAGAATGCTTTTTAACTAATAGAGGTGGTAAAAAAGACTAAAGCACGAAAATTTATTTCGTTTAAAGCCCTTGCGTGAGTGTATTTTTCTAAAAGCCATAAGAGGGATAAAATAAAATTGGACTAATAAAATGGCCTTTAGTGTATTATTTAAAATATTCGGTAATTTTTAACTGCAGGTTTCTGAAGTATAAGCTGCAATATTTTGTTTTAACTTTTTGTTCTGTGAAAAAATATTGATTTCCAGCTGAGACTTTTAGCCTGCACCAAAACTAAAAAACCAACACAGAATAAAATAAAATAAATAAAAAATAAATGCTTATAATAAAGTATTCGTATTCGTTCAAACTGAAAAAAATAAATAAAACTTAGTTAAGTAAATAAAAAATAATATAAAAAATAACAGCAACCGAAAAATTCTGCACAATTCCCACGTAAAGATGTAGAAATAAATGCTACGAAGTGTTATTTATTGTATCTTCAATGTATTTCAACTAACAAATAAGTATTCATATTTTAAGTCTAAGAGAAAAAAAAAACAAATATATTATACTTGTCAATTTCCTCTAGTGCCAGGCAAAAAAACTGTATATTTCATGATCGCTGTTACCATTTGAGGGAAATCACTCTGATATTTGGTTAGGAAAAGGAATATCCCAACTTTATAATCAAATTCGAAATATGTTGCTGAATATTTTACTATTTCTGCTTTAGCTAATAGCATTTTTAGAACTTCGAGATGGCGATCGTTCTTAACTTCTTATTTTTATTTTTTTTTTTTTTTTTAAATTGGTCTAAAAAACAATAATTTTTCACTTTCAAATAGAAATTCAAATTCGGTTTGGGGAAGCTTGGGTAAAAAAAAATCTTTGTCTACTTACAAATCATATAAAAACATTTGGCGGATTTTTTGCGATAAGAAGAAAAAAATTGTTTTCTAGTTATTTCTACATCAAAGATAAATTGGTGTATGCTTAGCAACGCACTCACTGAATTATTAATTTATCTATGTAGAATTTTCATAAATTTTTAATACATGGTCTACTGATTATTACTCATGTACTGTTACCTATTGGCCAGTTATCGGAAGCACAGGAAGCTCGTAATAAATATTTTAAATCATACAGAGAACATTTTTCACGGAAAATGCAGTCGTGAAAAGTCCAATGAAGATATTTTCAATAGATTTTTAATAAGCTCTAATCCTATTATTAGTAATATGATCAAACATTACAAAAAGAAAATTAGCGTGTTACCACAGCAGGTATTGGACCTTCTATTATTACCTGAAATTTCTGAAGAAAATATTTCCAATGATATTTATTTTTGTGACGGCGAATATGAATACTAATAGTATTAAACATAGAATGTAAATTTATATTAATAAAAACTGTTCAATAAATATAGATTAGTACGGTCTATTTCAGGGAAAATTTTGTATGGGGGCTATATGAAATCGTTTACCGATTTCGTTGAATTATTGTATGTCTAGTTACTAACCTAAAAAAATCAAATTGCCCAAATTTCATTCATTTATCTTTAAAAATGGAGCTTCCAAAGCAATTTAAATATTCATACAAGCTGACAAACGAACACCTCTGGCGTTTAAAAAAAAATTTATGTTTCAAAAATGATTTTTTTTAAGTAGTAATGACCCACTTAATACTACGAAACGAAAAAATAAGTGCTATATCTAATGCATTAATTAAGAGCCATTTTTAACCGTTTTCAACCCAATGTGTGTCGGGTAGATATTTGCAATCTAAGCTGAGGATGGAGTTTCTCTTAATAAAAAAATTTTGTTCGTCTGCTTTTAACATCATTTATTTTACCTTTGATTCTGTACAGGTTTTCAAAGTAAGGTGCCAATCAAGATGTATAACGTATTGACTTATGAAAGTTTATGTATGATTTTATTATTTTTGAGAATAGAATCAGCAAAAAATTCAAAAAGGCAATCATGTTTCGAATTATGCATTTTTGCCTCACCAGCTCAATTGATTTAACTAAGAGTGTGATTAAAATTATCATTTTTAAAAATCGATTAAGTAATGGAATATAAGGCAATAATATATACCTTTATTGTGTTAAGATGAATACTCGAAAAGAAAAAAATTGTTACGGAATGGTCACTGGAACCACATTATGTTCTCTGTAATAATGTATGGTTGCGATGAACATATTTTAGTTGTTTGTAACATTACTTTGACCACGATTAAAAAGTTTTGGTTAAAATTTCATCACTAAATGGTTACTACACCCACCAAATTCAACATGGTTATGGTTTGAACCAAGGCGAATTGAAAACTGATATCCCAGCTAAACATCTTCTTCTATATGTTGTTATACCCTCTTATGTCAAAATTTGTTTACATTTTCTTTGGGACACATTTTATTAAATAAAATTTGAAAATAAAAATTGATTGCACTCTACGATTATGTTCTTTTATATTTCACATTTTTTTAATTTTTACTTTAAATATTATAATATATTTTTCAAAAACTAACAACATTTGTGTTTTGTCTAACCAAGTTTTTTCTTTTTTTATTTTCTTTTGCACTTTTCTTTGGGTTTTTGACAACTGTGGGTGTTTTTACACAATTAAAATTACCTGTTGTTGTTTTTGTTGCCACATTGCGATAACCTAGTATTCAATTCGCCTTGGTTTGAACTATATAATTTTCAAGCCACAACCAAAGTTTTATAAATATTCAAAAATAAAATATTATTTGTAACCATAATATATTAACAACAAACAATGCATGTTAATTTTATTTATATGCAACAATCACAATCACTAAAATAAGTCACTACGTAAGAAGACCTTAAAAAGTAATCTCTAACTTTACGTTTTATGTAAGTGAATACGTTTTTGTTCCTTCACCTTTATTCTCCAACTCTTCAACTATTTTTCTAAATTAAATATGTATGTATATGGTCTTGAAAATAATGTGATATTACTGGGGGTACTTTCATGAAGGCTTAAAAAAGCTGTGTCGTCAGCAAATGTCGCTGTGTAGATTCGACTGCTTATAAATATGTGCATAAATATATTTTACGGAATATTTTATTGTATTTAGCATGTGTGTTTATTTTTATAATCACTCAAGTGCAAAAATTATTTCTTCTGATATAAAGCACAATTCTGTCAATAATAATAAACAGTCTCTCTCTTAAAATAACTTTTTAATACACACCACTGCGGTGTCGGTGACAAAATTGGTGGCCACCTGCTACCACATAAATATGTATGGCTTAGTACAACAGCAATGTCAGTAACATTTATTCCCACATTTATTCTTACACCTCTGTATTAAAATATTGCTTTATACTCCTGCTTTGTTATTTCTTTCGTATATAAAAATATATCCTAAATTATGATTTTAATTTTTTGTTTGTATTATTTCATGCATAAAATTGTTATCCTGGTTAAAACCCTCACATTTTACTAATGTGTTGTTGTACCTTGCAAATAAAAGTGGTTGAAATTTGATATAATAAGTTTTTTTTAGATATTTATATATATTTTTAGAGATGCTGCTTCACATATTGTATTTATCAGAATTCGACAAGAAATCGACATGTCAAGTTTTTTAATTTGGAAATTAAAATTTTACTGTAAATATAAATATTTCTGTATAAATTTTTGTGACATAAAGTGGCTCCTAAAAATTTGTTAAAACTAGTTTAACAATTATTATCTATTTATGGTGAAAATTTTACATTAAAGAAGTTAAACAAACGAACGATTTTCTATCCCACAGGCAGGATAGAAAATCGTGCAGGCACCTACAATTGTCTAAGTGTTGAGCTAGAAATGATTGGTTTAATAGGGGGTGGGTGTCGATTTGGCTTATAACATTTCTGTTTAACTTTCTGGTATATTTTTTAATTGAAAAATTAAATTAAGTTTCCTTATATTGTCTCCTAATATACACCATTAATTTTTTTTAGAACATTGAGGTTTGTCTATTGTATTTGTGGTGCCGAATGTGGGCAACTACCTTGTATTGTTGTTATCCTATAAAATCAATAATCCGATCACAACTGTATCAACATATATAAAATTACTGCAGTTTGTTCTCGACTATTTCAAAAATATCAACTTAGCATTACAAGCAGAAGGCATACGTTGTCCAGCCATGACACTGGCATAAGAATTGTTTGCTATTGCCTTTTATTTGTTATTTGCTAAATTCATTATTCGATTTTCGCCACACAAAGAATATAACATTTGAGTATAATATCTGTAGTTTTAATTTGTCGAGCCTGCATAGCCTGGTTGATGAACTTTTTTCGTGCAACTTGGGTGTAAAAATCATGTTGCGCACGACACATAGTTTTCACACAAAATTGCTGGCGCAAGTCGAATTGAATTTCGAAACCCAATTTTGATCATTATGTTTGAAAAACAACAAGAAATATCCTTTTTAAAATAAATAACTACATAATGACCCTCGTAGTAGAAGCCTGTATTGGTTCGGCGATACCTATAAAGGTCCTACTATCTAATGCTTGAATTTTGTGAAGACTACATGCAAGCAACAAACATCTGCATTGAAGACTTGGAACGAAACATATTTATTTCTTCAATTCATTCCCCTTATGAATTTTCGATATCGGAGATTCGGTGCCGAGAATTTTTAAAATTACTAGGTTCACGTTTTTAGCAGCTGGCGCCTACAATGTAAAAAATAGGTTTTGCTGGTCGAGAAAACTTACTCCGAAAGGTCGCCTTGTGTTATGGATTTAAGCTTAGCACAGGATAAATACTTAAATTTGAAGCACTACTAGAATTATCATCAGATCATTAATCCAAGGGAACCCAACGAATCGTATTAACAACTGGCTTTCAAGTTACGACAACCACTCGCATTAATTGGCTAAAATATTAAAAATACCTCAGTAGTCATATACCGATAAGAACAACTAATCACGTAGAGCTGAGTCGTATTGATCTTCATGAAAAGCTCAAATTGTTTCTTGTTATTTATGATTTATCAGTGGCCTCATAATACCTTGCAGGGATACATAATGAGCTCAATGGTTTTAACTACCTCTCAGTTTTTACACATCCTTTATAAACCTTAAGCCATCTACTGACTCATGTCCTAATGGCGTAATATACAGTGTTTGTTTTCTGTCCAACAACAGTAGTAGTTTAGTTTTGCAGTGACTAAAATGGACCAACTATCCGCCCTGGTTGCACTTAATTGTTCTTACCTACCAGTAAGATAGTTACTTATAGTAATAACTAATCGGTGGCTTTGCCGATTCTACTCTTTCTGAATTACTTCACTTCAAACCCAATCTTGTAAGTTTATCGGCAATTTCGTTGCCTTTAGTGTTTCAGTGACTCAAAACCTAAAACAATCTAACTCTATATGTGTCCATTAGATTAGATTATATCATCGGGCTTTTTTGCGCTTACTTACCTCCTCAACGTTTATCACTCGCTCAGACAACACGACTGCCCATTAACTTGGAAAACACTACATTTATCTGGTACGACCAGCGTAGAATATGGATCCCCACACAACTTCAGGCTTTGTAATTTAGTGAAAATTTTTAAAACTCGCTTTACTTATTTACCTTACAGTCGTACTAAAGTTGTGGCGAAAAAATTAAAAACAGTTTTGCTTTTGAACCTTCTTAAAAAGTAGCAAGCGATACAAATTGTATTCCATTTTTCAGATTTAAACTAAGTGCCCACAACTTTCAGTTAAACAAGACAAAAACCATTTTAACTAAAAATTATTCTATTAAACAATGATTGAATCTTAAAATGACTTACTACTTTCAAACATCTGACTCTGTATTCTTTTTAATAGAAGTGCTGGTATAAAAGCAAGTGATGTTCTAGTCACTGCAGTAGCGGAAGATGAGTTTTTATGCTTGGTTGAATATCTACTACCTGATGCCATTAACTAAAAATACATTTTCGTTGCCTGACAGTCAAAAAAGGGGTTGGCGAGGACTTCAAAAGTTTAGAAATTAATGTGTTTTATTCCTTTTTCCTCTTGTCTTGTTACATTATCGAATTACAAGGTGCGTATAATGTGATGCTTTTTGTTATAATTGAAAAGAACAGCCGCAGTACTAAATATTATTTTTTGCTTAGTTTTAAATATTAATTCAAATGACAGAATGAATACGAAGAAATTAATCTATTTTAAGAAATTAATAAGTCCTCAAAATAGATAAATTTAATTAACGGATAATAAAGAAAAAAGTTTCAAATAAATTTAAATTTAACAGCAAGCAGAACATCACTGAAGCTTAAAAAAAAATCATGGTAATTGGTTGCCATAATAGCTAAAGAAATACCTTTTAAGCGTATAATGTCCAAAATAAAACAAAACTTTTGAAACTTTCACCAAGTTTGATAGATTAAATTGTATTTAATCAGGTTTATTAATGGTTTTTAAATAAAATGCTTATCAATTTCTCCTCTTATTCATCGAACTGTAAAGTGGGATTATAATCAGACTAATTTTCATTCAATGAATAATAAAAAAAGGAATATCTGTTTTATTAAAATTTAAATTGTGACCTTTTCGCTGCATGTGGTTACAATACGGCACAGCTATTGCAACCAAACG
Organism: Phasia obesa; assembly: GCA_949628195.1. Classification (NCBI taxonomy): domain Eukaryota; kingdom Metazoa; phylum Arthropoda; class Insecta; order Diptera; family Tachinidae; genus Phasia; species Phasia obesa. Next base: position 98,798,626 of record OX451215.1, on the reverse strand, counting down.
GCTAACGACAGCGTAATTCCTTTTATAAAAAGCACAGCTTTTTGTTATACAAAAGTCGTAGACTGTAATTGAAATATTTGTGATTTTTATAGAAGAGAGAATTGTAGAAAATAGGTTTTATTATTTTCTGAACCATTAAATCATTCATTAACACGTTCGCGGACGCAAAAAATTCAGGGAACTGCAAAAATAGGCATAAATGCTATTTAGGTATTAGTTGTGAATAGCATTCACGTCATTTTGCATCACTATGAAAATTAATATTATAGCGTTCACATCCGCGAACGTGTTAAGGACCAGCACTAAGTGAGGCGTTTATTTTTGCGAATCCCATGTATCAGAAAACGTAATATGTACATCCAGATTTAACAGCATTTACAAATTATTTTCGAAGACAGTTAACTAACGGAACAAAGTTTCGTAATTTCATAAAAAGAGTGGCCAAAAATATTGAACAAAAAAATTTGTTTCAAATAATAAAACATAATCAAACCTAAAGTTTGGTGATTTAAATTCCAAGGATTCGTGTCCTTCCCTTATATCCTGAAATAAAATATTGCCGTAGTGTGCAGATATTAGCTATAATATGTTTAATTCTTCCTTCCAAATTTACTTCAATGCAGATGACGGGTGCTCCTCAGTAAAAAAGTAAAGAAAGGAGCAACAAAATAAAATAATCTTATTTAATTTGGCTCGCGTGTTAGGTAAAATGAGACAAATATGTTTCTACACACATTTAACTTTTTATCCAATGCGGAGCAAGTTGTCTCCCAGCTCCCATATATTCTTAAAAACTTTTAAAATCCAAAATTGTACCTCAAATAAAAAATAATAATTTAGTGTGCTGTTTCCATGTTGCATTAGAGGAAATCTTATAGAAAATTTGTATGAATAGCACTCAATTTTTTGAGAATTTTTTCTGACTATACATTGAAATTGATGGTTCTGACTGTAGAATGAGATACACTATTAGGTCCTTATTAGAGTGAACCCTAATTTTTTTACTTGTATGCCTCAACCTATTATTTATTATAACTTTGGGGATTCCTAATAGAAGGTAATAATATTTTACTACAAACATCGAACATCTAAAGAAAACTTATAACACAAATGTCTTTACTAAATATCACAGTATTTAGCCAATTACTCATTTCATTTTCGAACCTACTTTTAAGGAGTTTTTTCGACACATAAAATTTAAAAATGTAATGATGCAGTTTTGTAGAAAATTGATTCAGTATGAAGAAACCATAAATTGTATAACAAAAAAACGTTCATTTGTCTTTGAAATAACGAAGTAAAATCAAATGTATATTTTAGTCTAAAATATTTAAAACTGTTTAGGCACTTCTAAGATAATTTTATTGCTCTGATGCAAATAGTGATTTTTTCAAATATATCCTTTTCTGCGTATTAAAAAAAATATATAAAGTTCGCTCATATGGTTTAAAAGATATGATAGAATAAAATTTGTTCTATAACGTGCCGTGATTATAAGTTTCCTTGGAAGAAACAAAAGGTTGCTCGGTCGTGCTCGGTGCTCCCGCTATAATAAAATGAAAGTTAAGACTCCATACTATCAATTAAAAAAAAAAAAAAGTTTAAATAATTAATAATCTTTTATAAAATCATAAAATCTGTCTCCAAATACATGCAATTTTTAATTTTAAAAAATTACAACATTAAAATACAATTTGTGAAAATAGCAAATAGAGAAGTGAAAAACGTATTATTAAAATGAGTTTATTTTCTGTGTTATATAGTTAAGTGAGTTACGAATTCACTAATTGCAATGTTCCTTAAAGAAACAGATGGGTACACGAGTGGATGCAGTTCAACAAGGAACTGGGTCTACTAACGATGGAAATACGTCCAGGTGTTTCTTTTCTAACTCCGCACTTGTTGCCTGGTGTAGTGGAGCAACTAATTAATCGATTTCGCATTATACAATAATAACTTGTGGCAAAAAAGTTAATTCCTTGAAGTTCAAGAATTTTGCTCAAGATACAGCAAAACTTTTTGTTGAAAAATATAGTTGATATTATATCCCAGTAACAGTACACAAAATACTGATACACGGATGCGGCAATACTTCCTATTGGAATGCTTTTTGAAGAAGCCAGAAATAAAGATTATTATTATTAGCATTAGATGTCAACCCCGTTAACAGGTTCTGGAACTTGATGAAATGATAGATAATGAATAAAAGTCTATATTTTAATGCATGTATTGAAATTTATTTATAAAATAATTAGTTTTGGTAAAGAAATAAAAAGTTGTGGGAAAAAATATAATATGGGTTATATGGGCGGTGGGTAGTAGGCGTAGCCAATTTTGATGAAACTTTATTTTATTCTTAATTGAGGTAATAAAAGGCTCTGTGCGAAATTTCAAAAACTTTGGACAAAAAATTAATTTTGGGTTCTATGGGCGGTGGGTAGTGGGCGTAGCCAATTTTGATGAAACTTTATTTTATTCTTAATTGAGGTAATAAAAGGCTCCATGTCAAGTTTCAAAAACTTTGACCCAAAAATAAATTTTGAGTTTTATGAGCAGTGGGTAGTGGGCATGGCAAATTTTGATGAAACTTTATTTTATTCTTAATTGGGGTAATAAAAGACTCTGTGCGAAATTTCAAAAACTTTGAACAAAAAATAAATTTTGGGTTCTATGGGCGGTGGGTAGTGGGCGTAGCCAATTTTGATGAAACTTTATTTTATTCTTAATTGAGGTAATAAAAGGCTCTGTGCGAAATTTCAAAAACTTTGGACAAAAAATTAATTTTGGGTTCTATGGGCGGTGGGTAGTGGGCGTAGCCAATTTTGATGAAACTTTATTTTATTCTTAATTGAGGTAATAAAAGGCTCCATGTCAAGTTTCAAAAACTTTGACCCAAAAATAAATTTTGAGTTTTATGAGCAGTGGGTAGTGGGCATGGCAAATTTTGATGAAACTTTATTTTATTCTTAATTGAGGAATAAAAGGCTCTGTGCCAAATTTCAAAAACTTTGAGCCAAAAATAAATTATGGGTTCTACGTGCGGTGGGTAGTGGGCGTGGCCAATTTTGATGGAACTTTATATTTTTCTTAATTGAGCTAACCAAAGGCTCAGAGCAAAATTTCGACATTATACGGGCACTCCTTATATTTTTTGCCAAACATTGTATGAACAAATCCCACTGTGCGACGCCCCTATTCCCATCAAATCTGGTTTTGCTAGATTATGCGTATTAACACGATAATATTTTTTTACTTTGTGAGTGAGGTACCACGCCTATTGTCCCAATTTAGTCTGCATTTTGTTAAACTATGCACAGTAGTATGAGATTATTCATATTAGTATGAAGCTGTTTGTCCAAAGTGGCCAGACTCTACTTAGTGTAGTTTTCTAGGTGCACTATAATAATTTTTCACTTTCATATATAAGTTTGCAGTACCATTAAATCGGTAAAATTCCGTACATTCACTATTTTAACTTGATTTGGAAATATGATATTTTGACGTGAAAAAAATATAGAAGCTATTAAGGAACCTTCTCATAAAATGGTATTAAAACAGTCCAAAATTCTAAAAATTGCTCTTTTGTATTCTATATTGAATAATTTCCATCAGAAATAAAATTTTTAAAACATATTTAATGAACAAAACCGGTCCACCTACGGTTTTATACGTATTTATAGATATATTTTTAAACATTTTAGTACGGGTAGCTAAAATGTATTTCCCCATTCCAAAAAAACTTTCATCTGTAACGCAAATGTGATTTATTTAAGAACATTTAATAACAGTTGTGGAAAATATTTCAACGTGCTCATGACCGACAACCAAAGGAAGAATACCACCTTCGCATTAAAAATAGAATCACAAAAAAAAAAAAACAACACAAATTGCTAGCATTTTTGGTTAGTACTGAAAAAACAACTTGATTGTTTTATGCTTTGAAGTGGTTTATGTTAAATATTTAACAGGTTAAATGCTTAAATATTTATACTCCCCACTATTTTCTGTGACGGAAGAGGACACCAGTGTTGGTTTAAGTTATTCTAAAATCAAAAAATATATTTATTTTACGTCATACAACCAATATGAACTTCATTCTTGTTAAGTTCAATGCTATTTTATAGTGTAAATCTTTATTAAAATACTATTTTACAAACTTACTTCAAAGGTGTCACAACTTAAAATTAATATTTTCGGTTTAATGTATTCATACTGTATACTATAGGATGGATGTGTTTAAAAGTAATCAGAATAATAGTGCACTTCCTCGATAGGTATTGCTAAGAAAAACCGTTGTCTCTTTACATGTTTCCAATAACACTAAGCCGCAATTTAGAAGAGATTTTTGGTGCTGAATATAAAATATTTGTTATAACTAATTTTTAATACATTTTCTATATATCGTTAAGAAAAAAAATCAGTCAGGTGCGAGTTAGACTCACACACACGTTTTAGTATTTGTTGCTATAGTGGCAACGGTTATACAACTTCTGTGAAAATTTCAAGAGTCTACCTATCACGGTTGTAGAGATAAAAGGCGCTGACAGATGGACAGACATTTTACCCTTTGGTACGGAACTCTAAAAAGAAAATGGCGACTAATGCAGTATTAAAATTTTGAGCTGCCTCACCATTGAAGTGGATTTGCTTTGTTTTGTGATTTTTTTTTCAAAAATAATTTAGATTATTTACGATAAGGAAAGGAGAAACTCAAGTGAAATATATTTCAGCTTAGATATCTTTTGTTCAGTGTCAGTAAATAATTATTAGCATTTCCTTCCTGGCATCGTTGTACAACATTTCTGACAGTCATAAACTACAACTTGAGAACAGTTTGGGTTAAAATAGAAATAATATGTTTTTAGTCTGTCAAACTATTTATTCGATTTTATGTTATTAAGATGTGTAAAAGTACATACTAAAAATTTAAATTATATAAATATACGAAGTTTAAATTGTTTGAGGTTTCGTCAAAAAGAAAGTACCATATGGAGTAAGGGTATGGTCAGGAATACTGTTAACACTAGTCCAAATTAGAGGAGAAAGAGAGTCCTTCTGTTGGTGATGCATTAAACGAGTAGTAAAGTAAATATTAGAGAACTGCATTAGTTGATTTGTTTTTTAATCATATTAAATCATTACACTAACACACATATACTCCTTTGTAAAAATATGTGGTACAGTGAGTAATATAAACATGTTGAGTAAATCAGTACAAAATCTGTATCAGAGAGAATCAAAACATGTTTCGTTTGGTTTTTTTTCAAACTAAAACATTGCAATGTTGCTAACGGTTGTGTGTTAAAATATTCATTGTGCCAATAGAATGAATAAAATTACAGCTTTTATTTGTTTGCATAAAGACAAACTGAATGGCAGGAATACCGATGGGCAGAACAGTCAGACATACAGTTAGATGGACCATCTGATAATCAGACCGTCAGTCAGACAAACCAGAAGGAAGTCAGTGAGACCATCAGACAGTTCGTCAGATCGTCACACAGTCCTTCAGACAGTCAGTCAGTCAGCCAAGCAATCAGAAAGACAGTCAGACCGTCAAATAGTGAGACCATCAGATAGTCAAATAGTCAGGCTGTCAGACCATCAGACCGTCAGTTTGTCAGGCACTCATACCGTCAGATAGTAAGTAAGACCGTCAGATCGTTAAACATTCAGGCAGTCATACACTCAGATCGTCGGACAATTAGACCGTCTAACAGTGAGTCAGACCGTAAAACAGTCAGACCGTCAAATAGTCAGACCGTCAAACAGTCAGACCGCCAAACAGTCAGACCGTGAAACAGTCAGATCGTGAAACCTTCAGACCGTGAAACAGTCAGACCGACAAACAATCAGTCAGACCGTCAAACAATCAGTCAGACCGTCAAACAATCAGTCAGACCGTCAGACAGTGAGTCAGACGGACAAAAAGTCAGACCGTCAAACAGTCAGACCGTTAGTCAGTCAGACAATCAATCACACAGTCACTTACTAGATAGATAGACATATCTATAGAAACCAGCAGACCTATCTATAAAAACCAAAGTTATGTTGACCATGGTGACGATGATGCGAGTTCAATAATTGCTCTTCAACCAAATCGTGCATAATGGTGACGACGGTTTTTGGGGTGACGACGGTTTTTGAAATCAGTATTTTTTTTTTCAAACAAAAAGTGCTTAACGTGCCTAATTTCTGCTTATTTTTTAAAATGTTTGATATTTTTAATTTAAAACTATTATTTATAATAGCAAAACAATTTTATGTTTTGACACAAATATGTATATATTTATGTTCTAAAATAAGTTTGAAATATATTTTATTTATTATAAATATGGGTATTAATGTTTTAACGTTTTTAGCTACACCTATATTATTATTATTAATGCAGGGAGAATATCGAAGCAGACCACTTCTTTAATGGGTCCCTTTTCGACCCGCTTCCGTCCTCTATGATTATAGCCAACCAATATGTAATTTACGACAATCCTACTTTCATTGAGTCATGGCTACAACCAGCCTTTAATCTTAACTTTAATCATTTCAGACTGTCAGCCTTCTTTCTCATCACGTAGTCTCTAGTAATTGCTAGCATCCACATTTAATAAGGTTCTACCAGTGGCCGTAAGTCTTTTACTACCCAATGCCGGTAACTCACATACAATAAGCGCTGCCGTCTCAGCCTCTTCCAGGCACAGTCTGGAAGTATCATCTTCTTCGATTTTCATCTTGGCTAGATGATATTTGAAATATACATTTTCTGTCACCAACGCAGTTATCTAGCTAAAGGTACTTCTATTGTAACTGAGCACCTTACTGGCCTTCCTACTCATGGGTCTTTTGCGCACCATTCAAGCCTGCCTACTCGTAGTGTCCCTCCACCTTTTCAGGTTTATTTAAGTCCACACATTGTAGGACCTTAGCTCGCATTATGCCCTTACCGAGCGCTACTCTAGGATCTGGTCCGTTACATATATATTTTTTTAAATTTAACAATTAATGTTTCATAAAAATCTGAAACGGTCGATTTCTCAAGTGCTATTTAATTACCATTTTTTTAATTTTCCCTTTGATTTAAAAGTTTTTGATTTAAGAAATCTATTGAGTTTTTAAAGATCTAATTTTTTACGTTTCGCAAAAATTTAATTTGTTTTTCTTAACCTTCTCTGTTTTTTTTACTTTTATGATTTCAGTAAAACCTTAATTTTTTCTATGTCGAAACTGTTTTTAATTCCTTTTAGTCAAGGACACTATTAAAAAGTTGTTTTTCTAATGATATTTTCGCTGCTAAAATCAAATCTGATATCGACTGATAGAGAGTAAAAGGACTTTTACAATGTCTTCTCCAGCATTTTAATCTTTCCTCTTTTAGTAAAATAATCTATATTTTTTTGACGTGGTGTTTCATAAGTAAAAGCTGTTGTAGTATCGTTACCCGCCATCACACTGCTTTACACATTTACAGGTTGCACAAAACAAATTTGAGTTTTTTATGGAAGCTTAAATATTTTTTTCAGCCTTTATAAATTTAGATAAAAGGTGTTTTATTCTTTGTAACTTTTTGTTTTACTGTGATTTAAAAATAATATTATCGAACTATAAATAGCATCTACTTGAAAAACACTAGACTGTATATATAATATATATTATATGTACATATAATATGAAGTTATTATATATAAAATTATTTGGTATGAATTGTAAGCAAATGATTTACAAATTTTAGGCAAATAGCTTCTACAGCGAGTCTTCTTCACAGCATAAACATATTTTTTGTTTTGAGAAAATATACACAGAAAAAATATTTGCACCAATTAAAAGTTTTCAGTTACAATTAAAATTAAATTTTTAATTGATTCAATTATTTATTTAATTTACAATTAATGTTGCTCTTTTTTAATCAGGTATATAATTAAATCAATTAAAAAAATAATTAAATTTGTATCTGAGACTAATTAAAACCCTTAATTGGTTCAAAGAATTTTTTCTGTGTATAAGTTTTTGTTTTGTGTTGGATCCATGGGAGACACAATAATTAATCAAAATATAAACACAAATAAATGAGTTTTAAATTTTAATTGAAAAAAAAAAAAAAAAATAAAATCTAAAAGATTGAAATGAAAAAAAATTAAAATAAAAATAAATAAAATTGCCCTGTTGTCATGTATTGGTACTTCGAAAAAATCCCACCACATTGTAAAAATTTAAAATGTTTTCAAATTCATAATAAAGGCGTTTCATTCATTATAAAAAAAATGAAACACACAAGGAGAAAAATCTGAAAAGTGGCAGCTGTCAGTAGCACAAACGCGAACATATAATTGGCAGTATTGAAAAAAAGTTTGAATTATTTTTTTATTTCGCGTAAGCGATTAAGTGTAAAAATATATAAAAGTGTGGCTTTTATTTATAACGAGGGTTGGTTGATTGTAAAACGTAAAGAGCCTTTTGAAACATAAAAGCAATCTGATTCAACAAGATTTAAATTAGTTTTACTTTAAATAAAAAGGCTTAATGTGTTTTAATATGTATACAATGTAATTTATTCATTTTATTATCTACTTTAAGTTTTAAGGGCATTTTATGAAATGTTTATTTAACAGAAATACTGTACAAATACATATTTGCTAACCTACGTATGTATGTGATATATATGGCACATAGTCCTTGTGTATATTTAAGTGATCCAGTGCTAGTGTTCAATTTAAAGACTTAAGTTTTTTACTATAACGAGAATAATGAACTTGAGCCTAAAAAAAAATTAATTAGTTTGAAAAAAATTTATGTATATTTTAATAATATTAAACATTTGCTCTTTATAAGCCTTGATATATATTGAATGTAAAATTTCGTAAGCATCTCAAACGCAAATGTTGATTTTCAACAACTAATTGCCTAAAATCATTTTCAAAATTAACTGAAATGACTTAAAGCAATAAAGAACAATCAGCTTCAGTAAAAACAAGAATTATTATGAAATACTTAATGAAAAATTCGCTTATTTGACCTTGGGTTGGTATTGTTGACAACACTTTTTACTGAAACATATTTGTGGACATTGGAGACACCGTTCGCATGGAATTATATTTTGATCTGCCCAAATCAGTTTTCTTTTGTTTAAAATGTAAGCGAACAAATTCTCTCGATATTACTCGTAGCAAACTGAATACATTTGTTGTTAAGAAATAATTAATTTTTATTATTTTATGCTTTACGCTATTAGTTGTGATATTCTTTACCAGCCCAATAATGAAAATTCAGGTAAGTTTTTTCACTTCCCAACCAATTGTACTCGGAGAAAAATTCCCTTATTCTAGTCTCTTAGGAAATAAGAAATAAATAAATCTGTAAAATGCGAGTCAGACTCACACACGTAGGATTCCGTACTATGTTCACTACAATTTTAAAAATACATGTCTTTACTCTTTTGAGATCTTATGGGGCACCCATTAGTTTTTAATTATTTTTTATACTAGATCGTGGTAATAAATACCCTGAGTAAGTCTGCCTATAACGTTTGGCAGAGAAGGTCAAATTTATAAAATTCGCGACACTCCATTTTAGTTTTATAAAATTTTTTTGTTACTTGTTGTTACGGTAGATATATTATGTCTTATAATATGTTGTAAATTTTAAGTGTCAGCCTATTACTGTTTACATATAATGATTATTGATGAAAATGTCAGGAGCCTACCTATTGCGGTACAAAAAGTAAGGGAACATAATTGAAAAATATGCAATTGCGGCAATGGCAAAAAATCTACTGTAAAAATTTCAAGAGTCTACCTAATACGGGATAAAAATAATAAGGCCATATATGTACGTCCAAATCATCTCACTGTAGCAATACCCTTTAATTTTATTATTTGTTATAGTTGCCTTGGCAATTCCCTTTCTATGAACATATCAAGAGTCTACCTATTACAATTCAAAAAACAAGGCAATATACGTGAAAAACATGTCACTGTCGGAACACCCTTTTATTTTAGTATTATCATAGTGGCCGTTCTGTTCAAATTTCAAGAGTCTATCAGTATGGTTCAAAAATTAGACCACATTCATGCAACCTACGTCACTATCGGAACACCCTTTAATTTTTAGTTTTAATTTTATACACTTGTTTATAATGCGAACATAGTTTTAATTAATGTCTGCAAGTTTTAAGTGCTTGCCTTCTACAGTTCAAGAAATAAAGACATAAACGCAAATAACATGTTACTTTCGGAACTCCCTATAAGTTTTAATGTTGGTGCTTAAGCTACCACGGTTATATAACTTCTGTGATAATTTTTTAGAGTCTACCTATTATGGTTTAAAACTTAGGCCATATACATGTAAATCACGTCACTATCGGAACACCCGTTAAGTTTTAAATTATTATTTTTATACTTGTTTATATAGCGAAGTAAATTTCAATTACTGTTTGTAAATTTTAGGTGTATGCCTCCTACAGTTCAAGAAACAAACACATACGTGACACGTCTCTATTGGAACACCCTATAGGTTTTAGTATTTGTTGCTATAGCGGCAACAGTTATACAACTTCCGCGAAAATTTCAAAAGTCTACCTATTACGGTTCCAGAGATAAAAAGCGCTGACGCTGACTGACAGACATTATATCGAACATAACTTCTGATCCCATCATGGTCCCACACTGAAAATTTTATGGTTTACTCAATCAGCCACATTAAAAAATATATATAAATTTTAAAGAAATTAAAAGACACTCTTTCAAAGGTTTTTATAAAACTTTTTTTTAGATTTAAGGAACAATTTTTTTAAATATTTGTTTGAAATCCCTTTTTAAAATGAGATATTACTCAACTTCCTGGGGCTTTTAGAACTGGAATTAGAATATATATAATCCTCAAGCACATATGCAAAAAACTATATTTTCCCACTTTTATAACAGTACATATAGCTAAAAAATTGTAGGATATAAATTTTTTTTAAAATTTTGTTTGGATTCAGAGAGTCAAAGAATAAATATAAAAGAGTTTCAATAAAATCTATAGTTGTCATTTGAGTGCCTTGTTGATTTTACGTGGAATTACCCAATTACAAAATAAGAAATAAAAACTGACACAGTAGAAACATTTTTTTTTTAATTTCTGGCATATTTTGCGATTTCAGGTAAAATCTAAATATTTATACCCTTTACCAGAGGTGAAGAAGGTATATGTATTCATATAAGTTATTCCGTTTGTAATTTCTACAAAATTCATTTACGACCCGATAGACTATATATACTCTTGATCCATATACACCAATGATCATAAAAATAGGTACACCAAATTTCTAAATATTAAAATATTAATTAATAACAAATTCCTACTTTTAAATAAAAAAAATTACTAACTTTATAAAGTTTTTGTATATGGAAACGTTAATAATTTTAAAAATATTTAGATTTTGTCAGTTAACGGTTGGTGCAAAGTGCCGAAGTAAACTGATCATAATAATAGGTACAACAAATTATTATTAATTATATTATTTTATCGCAACATAAAAAGTGGTAAGAACATTTAAAATCTATAATAAATTATTCAACATTAAGTGTGTATTTTTATAGAAAATGGGTAGAAATAAGCATTGCAGCTCTGATGAACGAACCATAACTAAAAACTTAACAGAAAAAGAAAAATCATTAAGACAAATTTCAAAAAGCCTGGGACGTTTCGTAAATTTTGTCCACAGCGCATTAAAATGAAAACAAACAGCAGAAAGCCGTAGTCCAGCTACTGATCGCCACATCGTCTTAATTTCAAATTTCGTCTTAAATCCTCAAAAGCAATTGCCGAAATTGTCGATGTAATCAGCGCTCCACCTGTTTGATGACGTCTTCAAGAAGCAAATCTAGCCGGCCGAATAGCACGAAAAGTTCCCCTTATGCGTAAGAAAAACACAACTTTTAGGTTAATTTTGCCAATGAACATTTGAAATGGTGCGGTTGTGGTGAAAAAAGTGGCAAAATATTCTTTGGAGTGACGACACAAAAATAAACTTCTTTGGAAATTACTATCAGAGGAACGTTCGTCGTCCAAAAGGAAAAGAATTTCACGTTTGATTTACAAAGAAGACTGTTAAGTATGGCGGCGGTTATATTATGGTCTGGGGATGCTTCTCAAGGAGTGGAATGAATGGGTACAAAAATATTTTGCAAGTCGTCATGATTCCTTATGCTCGTAAAGAAATGCCATTGCTTTGAGTTTTCCAACATAATAATGACCCAAAGCATACCTATGCATTGGTCAGGATTTGGTTGAGGGAGAACTATGTCTACCTTTTCAGTTGCCCTAGTCAATCTCCCGACTTGAACCCATTAGAAAATCTTTGGGGTTAACTTAAACAAAAATAAAGACGACTTATGGGAGAAAATTAGGAAAGCATGGAATGAAATTACCCCTGAAACGTGCCAAAAACTAATATCCAGTATGTGATGTGATCCAGCCAAATGAATGAAGAAATTGGCACAGAATAGAGGCGGTTATACTGTCCATTTTAGATATTCTAAAATAATTTATAAAAAATAATTCAAGTATGTTATTAATTTTTTAGTATTATTGATGTGTACCTATTATTTTGAGCAGAAGTCAAATTGTTCTTAGTTAAAATATGATCGAATTTTCTTTTTATTGAAGTATAATTTATGTTACTTGTTAATATTTGTTATATTTTTAGGACCATAGGGAATAAATGTGAAAGTTTTTTTAGTTTAAGTATATCATAAAAGCTTTGTAGTTTCAACATAAATAGATAAGTAAAAGGTGTACCTATTATTTTAATCGTTAGTGTACATTGAGACATTGATAAAGCGATGTCCGTCTGTGTTCGGTTTGAAATAAACTTTGCCAAGCCACCAGAAGAGATAGAGAAAATTTAAGCTAACCAATCTGCCAGGCATAGCTTCGAAAATTTCGCTAATGCGCTTCAGCAACAGTTCATTCTATTCTAGGCTGTGGGTAAAAAACCACGCCCAACTGTATTTGCTCTCGTTGTTTTTATTTTATTTTTTTTTAATATTAGACCGGGACGAGTAGATCGCATGGATTGCATACAGACCTCGAGGGGATCAACAACCCTCTGCGAGGTTCGATTTTTGTTTGTTGTTAGGTTAGTAGGGTTTTTCTGCTTTTAATTGTATTAAAGGCCTTTATAGAAAGCAATACACATAGAGGCAGCCGATAGACCCACCGGATGCACACTAAGGAACAGAAGCAGTCAATATTCTGACCATTTTAACACAATATAGATTGCATAAAGATCCTAACTTTTACAAAAAATTTTTATAAAAAGTTTTCAATAAAATTTTTACAAAAAATTTTCGACAAAATTTAAAAAAAAATCGGTAAAAAATTTTTACAAAAAAATATCGATTAAATTTTTACCCAAAAAATTTGATTAAATTTAAAAAAAAAAAAATCGATTAAATTTTAAAAAAAATTTTCGGTAAAATTTTTCTAAAAAAATAATCGATAAAATCTGTACAAAAAAATGTTCGATAAATTTTTTTCAAAAAAGAGTAAGGATTCGGCATAGCCGAATATGGCATGGCATGACCGAATGAAGCACTCTGTTTTGATTTAAGTTAAATTAATATAGCGTATTTTTTAGTAATTTTGGCCTACGAAATCCAATCTCCAGTCCAGTTATTGACCACTTTTTAAAGCAATGGACGTAGTATGTATGGATGTATCCATTCGGCCAAAAGTGTCTTTAAAAACCTTTTTTGCATATTACTTTCCTCAAATCTATTACACTTTCATCACTTTTTGTATCTGATTTATGTTATGTTACGCTACTGTTATCTTAACATAGGCTAATAAAAGTTAACATAAAACCTGGCAAATGGATGATGCCCAGCGTCAAAATTAAAGCTCAAATAATCCTCTGCCATACCCATTTTAAGTTTGGATCAATCGGACCAGCCCTCTATAATTGGCAGCATTATTTCCAAAATATTTTGATTCTACCCTATTGTGCAGCGTTGCATTATGAATGTACTTAGCCAGTAAACTTGGAAACTTCTGCGAAAGATGTATCATAATTGTTGCTGATGAATGTATGTATGTATGTGTGTATTGAAGAGTATTTTTTTTTTTAATTTTTAACATCTTTCGACCAATGTAAATGTTAAATGTTTCTTTACTCTTTATGACATAGACCTCAAATTTGTATTTTATAGAAGCAATGATTTTCACATCAATTACAATTGGAAATTAAATTAAACCATTTCGTTACCAAATAACATTTTTTTTTCAAATAACAAAATATATGTAAATTTCTCAAAAAAATATCCATTGAATTGCCACTCACTGTATGTATTACTCCGTGGGAACTTGGGCAGAAAAACTTATCAGATATTTTTTTTTTTTTTTAATTTTCCCTTTTAATAGTTTTGGGCGAGTACTGTGTATTGGAGTTACAATATTTCGCAATTATAATGAACTTTAGGGTTTCTTCATTTTACACTAATGAGAATTTTTTACTCCGTCTCTATATTTACTTATACACAATTCACTTTATCTGCATTAATAAAAATCAATATGTAGTTATTGTAACAGCCAAGATATAAGACCATAAGAATAAACAATAATGAACAAAGTAATATGTTGCTTCTTCTTTTTCGAAGTGCATTGTATGTTTCAGTAATATTTTTATCATGATTGTAATGCATTTTAATTAAAAATTAATTTTAATTTCATTTATTGCTTTCAATACGGTCGGTCGACCAGACAAACATGCTCATTAAAAAAGAGTAAATTAAATATGAAATACATCATATAATTGAAATAAAAATTCAAGGATGCAGGCGAAATTTTTAGTTGTTATCACTGCTTACAGTTATTTATTAAGGTCGCATAAGTAGTAGTGGCAAAATTTAAATTTAAAAATTCCCAACAGATATTTGCTTTATTTTAAACATCAGAAATGTGTGGCTTAAAAATTTGTTCTTTTTTTCTACAAAAATCGATTTAGAGATGTTTAGTTTATAATACAGCTTAGTTTTAACTAAACTTACAATTTGTTGTCAAGTTGCCAAAAATAAAATTTACTCAAGGTATTTGTATCATTGTGTTGAGTGTAGTTGACAGCAGAAATAGCTTAAATTATCTTTCATGAAATAAACTTTTCAAATTTTACATGAAATCTCAGTTTTATATTTTTTTTTTGCTAAACAACGACAAGTTTTTGTTTTGTTTTACTATTTATAGCCTTTAACAAGGTTGGTACTGGTATATGGGTGGTTCTGAAAAGAAAAAAATTTTTTGACATTGTTTTTTTTTTTAATAAAATTTTTAAACCTTAAAGGGTTTTTTCAAGTCTTTTATGGTAGAGATTTTATTTTCCATAAAAATACTGGGATATTGTAGTCTTAGTTGCCCGGTTTCTTCTGAATTCTGCAGGAAAATTTTTATTTGTTAGACCTGTAGCACATTTCAGATGTTTTCGAACTTATTCCTTATTAGCGGTATAATATTGCCATATTCCAAATAAAGTAATTATATTTCTCTCAATTGTCTTCCTTGGAGTTATTGCTGTGCTCTTCCTATCTAGTTGTTTGGCAGCTTGCGGTACGGTAAGCACAAATATAAGAAGCTGGAAATATCTCTAATATAAAGTAGTATTGTGGGTAATAAATAGTATCGGAAGTTGGACACATCCCCAGCTCTTTCACGTTACTGGTGAAAGATCTGATAGTGATAATTATAAATAACAAATCAATTTTACAATCAAGGCTAGTGGTGTTCTGCCGCTTAGATTTGAGTTTGGTGATATTGAAAAGGCAATAACGGATTTAAACACCAAGGAAGTCCCTGGCTTTGATAAAACCAGCAACAAGACGTTATTTGAATTGCCCCGTATAGCTCGCAAAATCATTATTTTTATTTTTAAAACCATTTTACGTCTTGAGTACTTTCTCACTGATTACCATCATTTCTAAGCCAGAAATATTGAATCATACAAACCTATAAGCCTTTTAACTAATATGCTGTTTGAGAGGATATTAATAACTAATCTAAGCCCTATTCTAAGCGACAAAGGATGTATTCCACACCATCAATTCGACTTCAGGAAAAAATATAGTACGATCGAACAAACTCACAGGTTAGACAATGTTGTTAAAAAGACATTTGAAAAAGGTATAGCATGAAGGCCTAATATATAAGCTAAAACTGAATTGGCCCATAAATCTATATAGGCTGCAAGTTAGTTATTTAACCGAACGAAAATTAATTGTGAAAGAAGGAAATTTTGTAAGCTCACCTGAGCCAATAGAAGCCGGAGTTCCCTAAGGTAGTTGTTACTCAGACCCATTTTATATTTGTAGCATACTTCAGACATGCCAACTAGTAACCGAGTCCACACATCGACATTTGCTGAGGAGAGAGCTTTTTTAAGCACTTTATTTACAAGACCACATATTCAATTTAGACAAATGGTTGAAGAAATGGAGAATAAAGGTGAATGAACAAAAATATAATCACATAACTTTCACATTGCGTGGGGAATCGTGACACCCTATTCGCATAAAAAGCAAATAATACCTCAGCTTTCAGACGTGAAATATCTCGGCATGCATCTCTACCGGCGCCTTATTTGGAAAGGCCACATAGAATCAAAGTTAACACAAATAAAGCTAAAAGCCAACTTATATTTAATAGGCTTATTGGCAGAAACTCTACTCTTAGATTGCAAACTTCTATTGTACAAGTTAATGCAAAGACCGATTTGGTGTTATGGCATTCAATTATGGGGCACTGCCTCAACCAGCCATGTAGAAAAAATACAAAGGCGCCAAAATAAGATTCTACGTATCATTACATCTGCTCTTTGGTATGTAGACAACTCGAACATCCATAAAGACCTAAACGTACCATCAGTTAAAGCAGAAATAGCGAAACTTGCAGTAACATATTTAAAGAAGCTTGAAACTCATCCGAATCCGCTGGCCTGTAACATACTAATTGCACCTGGTTACATTCGACTAAGAAGGAGAGACAGTGCTTTTCTCATCCGTACATTAGAGGGATGACCCGCAAATAACAGTAACCGTGACACATAAATTTTTTCTCTACCACTGGTTGGACTTAGCAAGTATATTTATTTTTTTTAGCTTAAGATATTTGTAATTATTGATAGTTCAAATAGATTGAAGATACAATAAATAAAAAATTTACAATAAAAAGGTTTTCAGCAAATTTTTATTATTTTTTAAAAAAGTTTTTTTTTTAAATAAAAGTAAAATATTTATTTCTAGAACAATGTCAGAGTTTACGATGAAGCCATCATCTTCAATATAATTAAGTAGCTGACTTCGTGGCGAAAATTTTAGCCAACTAAATTTTTAGTAGTGTAGCTGTGTAGCCGTTGTCGTGTCTATGTTTTAAGCATTATTTGTTAAATACGGCAACAATTTTTCTCTCTTGTTGTTGAGTTACAGCTAACTACCCTCATTTACTATTTATACTTAGATTTCCGTTTTTTATTGGACACTAAAAATATTTCGTTGTTGTTTTAGATATGGCTTCGCCAAGATGTTTCGTCTTAACCCAGATTGTTTTTAATACATTTGTGTTGAATATACATATACATATATACATATTTTGAAAAACTGTGAAATCACGACAAGCCATGGGTCCCTCATAATATGTGCCAGAAATTCAATGTTGGTATGTCTACGGTTACGGTCCGGTCTAAAAAGAGTTGCAATAATGTTCGTAACATTCCTGAAAACTTCGAAGCCATCATTATGGCAGGTACTTTTGCGTTGTGACAATAAACATAATTAGCCCTGGAAACCGAAAGTTGATACAAATTATAATATAAACGTGCCTTTTAGCCTTAGCCGAGACCGCGTCATACTTCCACCACTTCACAATAAACTCGGCATAATAAATCAATTTGAGAAAAAGCTTGCCAAACGTCTCGAATGTTTCAGTTTCCTTTCACACAAATTTCCTGTACTAAAATATTTTAAGTTTAAATTTAGTATAGCAGAGGGTTAGAATGCTCTTAAGCCTTTAGAGAACCACCACCAAAATTTATTTTGGAGCAAGGTTCCTTACATCAATAAATTATTCTAGTAAGAGCTGTATCCATCTAAGACAAACTTTTTCCTGTAAAAGAATAAGCTTTAATAGTTTTCAAGATATACTTATCATATTCCAATTATAATTCCAGTTCATGTTCACGTTGTTCTTTTTGTAAAATCCAAACGATTCCTTTCTATGCCGAACAAGTAACTGCGGCAAATTTTAAATATTGTTAGGAGTTTTTGTAGAGTGAGAGAAATTTCTTCAGTAAGGTTTGCGACTGTTAAGTTGCACCATAGTGTAAATAACAAATTGTTTTTTTTTTAACAAATTAATAATTTTATTTAAAGTTAATCCATTTAAAAACATTTATAAATTTGAAAAGTGCTATTGTGTTTTTTTTTGCCTTTACACACACTGCTTAGTTTAGAATATTTGCGAAATAAATCTTGGTACAACTAAAAATTCACACACAATTTCCCTACAGAATTTTAGAATAAAAAACTTAAATGTGTAGAAAAAAAACAATTAAAAATAAAACAATAGAAAATTATTGCACACCCTGTAGACATATTAATTAAATACTCTTACAAAATTTTGTTTTGTTGTGTTTCCTTTTTTAATTTATATTTTTTGGATTTTTGCCATGTTGGTCTTTGGAGGAAACCATAACTATAATGCAAAATATAACAATAGAATAAAGTTGAGTGTAATGTAACAAAAAAGGACAATAAAAAACGAAGAATTGCAGCATAAAACTTGCGGGTTGAAAAATGGGGTAAATATAGTTTAAGCTTAAATAATGATAAATAATATAAGTCAGTAATGTACGACATGAGGTTGAGCTTTTGCAGCAAGAGAATATTATTTCATATGTATTCTGCGTATAGGATCCGCAAAAAAAATCAGAACCTGAATCTAAACTGCCAAGAATTTGGTTACACTAAGGCTTATTTTAAATTACCTCCAGATTGTATTGTTTGTGGCGGGATACAAGATACAGCTCAATGTAAGAAAACGAGGAGTGACACAAGAGTTAAAAACATTTAGCAATTGCATTATAAATCACACTGCTAACTACAGAGGTTGTCCTGTTTATTCTGTGGTAAAGAAGTCTTCTTAAAAATTATATACTCCTCCCAAGCAGCTACAATAACTTTCAACTGCTCATTAACTCAGATAGCCCAGCCAAACACTCATCAGCATACGCTGATATTCTAAAAACACATCGTATTCCAGTACATTCGTATTCCTACAACGAAACAATAAATAACAACCGTGTTACTTAAAGTCGCCTTGAAGCAATCATTAGTGCAGTCCTTAAGCACGGATATCTTACCGGCTGTATGACCAATATGATGCATAAAATGCTAAAAAAGCAATCTATGATATTCCAGGCAGTGGTTAACAAAACATGAGCTGTTTAAAATATGAAACTGGGACGCAAATGGCATACGCCAAGATACAAATGAACTCGAGTACTTCCTTATAAATCAACAAATTGAATTAGCATGATAAATTGGAGATTTACTTAACAAAATGTAGCTTTTTTAAAAGAAAGCTACATATTTTATGATACTAAGGACGTTTGCGGTAGAACGTGCAATAAAGACCCGATTCATCCACTATTTACTATATTAGTTTTACTTTATTTAAATAAAAGCATCAAATGTCTGCCTTGAAGATTTTGATCGAAACATAGTTTTCTTAAATTAATTCCCCTCCTAAATTGTTGTTATCGGAGAGTCAGTACCCAGACTTGTTTTAATTACTATGACCTCGATTAATTGTAGTTAATTTACACAAGACATCAGGTGAAATAAGCTTTATTGGAAGCTCTAATCGAGGGTAACCTTCATTCATAAGCCAACAAATGGACCTGTCACAAATCTCTGTGATAGGTTTTAAACATAACCTTAACGTGCTAATTCAGTCCCAGTTACTGTAATACTAGCCTAGCTCGAGGAACATATATTATTTTTTAATACTTTTAAATCAGAACCAACATGTCACTAGTCGCTATTCATAATTTCTTGTATGAATTAAATTCAATTAAGTACAATTAGAACAATTGCCACCAATTTCCTATAGAGTATTAAATAACAAATGCGGTGCCATAGAATCGGTATTGCCCTAGTTATTCTATTTGCTTACAAACAAGGTTCAGATTTTTGTATTTATCAGCATTGAAATTTAACATTTATAATATTTCTCATCTCTAAAATTTTATATTTTTCTCACGGTCATAAATGAACTATAAAAAAGAATCTGCCTATGATCACACATGGATAAGTGTATTCGTTTTTTAGGGTTCCGTACACAAATTGTAAAAACGTAACCCTATTGTTTTCGCTACAATGTCTGTCCGTCTGTCAGCGCCTTTTATCTCTGGAACCGTAATAGGTAGACTCTTGAAATTTTCACAGATGATATATAGCTGTTGCCGCTATAGGAACAAATACTAAAACTTATAGGGTGTTCTAATAGAGAGGTGTTATTCACGAATATGTGCATATTTCGTGAACTGTAGGTGGGATACACTTGAAATTTACAAACAGTAATTAAAACTTAGTTCACTATATAAACAACTATAAAGAAATAAAACTAAAAATTAAAGGGTGTTCCGATAGTGGCGTGATTTGCATGTATAAGTCCTAATTTTTGTTCCATAATAGGTAGACTCTTGAAATTTTCACAAAAGGTGTATAGCAGTGGCCGCTATAGGTACGAAAATTAAAACTTATAGGGTGTTCCGATATAGAGGTGTTATTCACGCATTGTGTTTATCTTAAACTGTAGGAGGCATACACTAAAAATTTACAAAAAAAAAACAGTAATTAAAACTTAGTTCGCTCTATAAACAAGTGTGAAAAAATAAACCTAAAAATTAAAGGGTGTTCCGATAGTGGTGTGATTTGCATGTATAAGGCCTAAGTTTTGAACCATAATAGGTAGACTATTGAAATTTTTACAGAAGGTGTATTACTATGACCCCTATAAAAACAATAAAAATTTAAAGGGTTTTTCGACAGTGACTTGTTTTGCATGTATAAAGACTTATTTTTTGAACCGTAATAAGTAGACTCTTCCAGTTTGTATAGAAGATGTGATGCCGTGGCCGTTATGTCAATTACTAAAAATTAAAGGGTGATCTAACAGTGACATATTTTTCACGTACAATAACTTATTTTTTTTAATAGTAATAGGTAGACTCTTGATATATTCATAGAAAGAGAATTGCCATGGCCGCCATAGCAAATAACAAAGTTAAAGGGTGTTCCTACAGAGACATGATTTGTACGTAAATAGCCTTACTTTTTGAACCGTAATAGGTAGCCTCTTTAAATGTTTACAGTAGATGTTGTAACAATTACTAATATCTAAATGGTGTTCCATCAGTGACATGTTTTTCACGTATATTACATTATTTTTTGAACCGCAATAGGTTGGCTCATGTATATTTCTATAGATAGTGTATTACCATGGACGCTATAACAAAAATTGCTAAAATTTAAAGGGTGTTCCAACAGTAATGTAATTATGGCTTTAATTTTAAAATTAAAGGGTGACTCATAAGACATGAAAAAATTAACAACTTGAATTTTAAAGTTGTACTAAACATAGTACGGAACCCTAAGTGTGTGAGTCTAACTCGCTTTTGACTAATTTATTTTAATATATGTATATACGAGTACATGAGCGGTGAAAAGCGAAGAATATTCGTATCGTTCATATGTGAGCTCATTCTCATTAGTGCCGAGTTACATTATGCAATTCTTCATTAGTAGGCAATTGAAATTCGTTTTGTGTTCTCGTTAGTAGTTTTAATTTTGAAGTTTAAAATGTAAACAAATGTATACATCCATACAAATTACTGATTCAAAATTATATGATATAAACACAAATGCAATATTAAAGAAGAAGCGAGAGAGATTGCAGCGACAAAAGTTGCAAATTTTTCATTTATGAACGTTTTGTTTATTTGTGTTCATTTATGAAATGTCTCATAAATGTGATTTCTGAAGCACTTTATTACTACATCAGCCGGCAGTTGCAAATTACAAAATATGTGCATATACATACATACATACATACATACATACATACATACATACATACATACATATATGCATGATAGACACAAGCGGGAAAATTCCCGAGGGAATCATATGTAAGAGGTTAAGGTTTAGTATTGAAACGTCTGGAGGTTTATGAAATAACCAATTTGGTTTTAGAGAAGCTAAGGCAACTATCGATGTCATCAACGTCGTTGTGGACACTGCATCAAGGGCAATTGACGGAAAGTGTTGGCGAAATGGTGCAAAGGAGTACTGTGCTGTTGTTACTCTAGATGTTAAAAATGCCTTTAATACTGCGAACTGGGAGGTCATTATGAACACGCTTGTTTAACTGAACATACCCACATATTTATTGGCCATAATAAGGGATTACTTCAGTAATCCTGATATATGATACTGATAAAGGAGCAAAACAGTACAGAGTTACAAAGGGCGTACCCCAGTGTTCGGTTCTTGAACCGTTGTTATATGATGGAGTTTTAAGGCTTAAGTTGCCGGAAAGGGTTTCAATCATTGGTTTTGCGGATGATATAGCTTTGATGTGTGTCACCAAGAAACTACAAGAAGCGGAAGTTGTTACCAGTGCTAGTATACAAATTGTGCGATCTTGGCTCACCTCTGTGGGTTTAACCGTGGCCGATCACAAGACAGAAGCAGTGCTTATTAGTAGCCGTAAGATCAGAGAGACATTAAAACAGTATTGGATCATGTTGTATAGAAACGAAGCCCTCTCTCAAATATCTTGGTGTAATAATTGGCTGCCGTCTTTCATTTAAAGATCACCTTAGGTATATAAGTTGCAAGGCCAACCATACATGTTTCGCGTTATCCCGAATTATGCCAAACACAAGAGGTCCAAAGTATCTTCAGAGGAAACTGTTATCTGAGGTTGTAAAAAATTTTATATTGTATGCGTCTTCCATTTGGTCGGATTCCCTAAAATGTGTATCTTATGCAAGGCTTATCAATTCGGTCTATCGGATTATTGCCCTACATGTCTGCTGTGTCTTTCGCACTGTATCGGAATAAGCAGCCTTTGTTATTGATGGTCTAATGCCAATCTACTTTTAAGCGAAGAAATCAGTAACGTATACAGCGGAAATTACAAATGGTGTTGATAGTCGCAAAGTGGCGAGACAAATAAATATTGCCAACTGGCAGGTGCAATGGTCGGTATCCAACAAGAGTAGATGCACGTATCAGTTAATTCCCGAAATAAAAGATTGGCTTGACAGTAAACATGGTGACCTGAACTTGTTTATCACACAAATGTTAAGTGGACATGGTTGCTACAAATCTTACCTGCATCGTTATAAACATGAAATAGATCCGTTCTGTTCATATTGTA
The DNA here is from genome assembly GCA_949628195.1 of Phasia obesa. NCBI lineage: Eukaryota > Metazoa > Arthropoda > Insecta > Diptera > Tachinidae > Phasia > Phasia obesa. The sequence continues at coordinate 98,775,160 of OX451215.1, read as the reverse complement.
CTGGTTATGTGGAAGAGGACGCTATACATGTTTTTTTCATATGTCCCAGATTTTGCAGAGAAAGAACAAACTTAGAGGAGTTAGTAGAGTGTAGTGTCAACCCGACAAATATTGTGCATATTATGTTATCATCTCTAAGTAATTGGGAACATGTGTGTCACTATGTGAAATTGGTAATAGTTGCACTCCTCAATGAAGAAAAAATTCGAAGAAGAATAGAAGTAGCGTAAAGGTTTCTGCCCTTCCCCACCCTGTGAAGAAATACTTTGCGATAGTACCACAGGGAAATTGGTTTAGTAAAAGAGGTTTTTTAGCGTGTTAAAGTCTCGCGCTCCTGGAAACAGTAATAGGTTGACGAGCCAGAGTCTGTCGATGATTTTTACCTCGATAAAAAAAACGTACATACATACATACATATATACATACATACATACATACATACATACATACATACATACATACATACATACATACATACATACATACATACATACATACATACATACATACATACATGCATACATGCATACATACATACATACTTACATACTTACATACATAAATTTATGCGAATGTTTAATGCGAACATTTTTCTACGATCTTTTCATTGAATATGAAAAATTGACAAAATTGTAAATTCTTTTACTTTTTATGGGAAGTACCACTCCCACTATGTAATCCAATCTATAATTGGTAGACTATGTACATTAGTATAAGGGTTACCTCTTCAAATTTTTAATACTTTACACATTGTAGTTCTCTAGATACGCGATCATAATTTTTCCCTTTGAATGGGAGGTAACACTCTCACTGTCGCAATCCAGTCTACATTTTTCTAGACTTTGCACATTAGCCTGAGCGTTACTTGTCCAAAGTTTCAAGAATCTACATATTGCGTATCTTCAAGTAAATGATAACAACTGAACACACTATATAATATACTGATAAGCTCTTTATAAATGATCTATAGCTACTTAAAAAGTTGGCGTAGTCAATTTTTCTTTCTGTAAAAACCTATGTTGGGTTATAATAAAGATTTAATAAGAATTGGTCAGATGGGTGCAGCCGTTCTGAAGTTTTTATTTAATTTATGTATATAGAAGAAGATAGATTTTTTCGCATTTGCATAAAAAGAAAAAATAAATAATTATCTCTCTCATACATGAACAAACACAAAATATTTTCTAGTCTCTCACACATGTGTGTAAAGAAGCAGAAAAAAAAAACTGAAATTAACATACTCACACATGTTTTAGCAGTTAGTGTGTATTTCGGTACTCTGCTTAAGTTATATGTATCAGCGTATACTTAACAATATTAAGTATACGCAATATAAGGCGGTAAGAAAACATAATTAACGTATTAATTGTTTGAACATTTTGTTAAGCGTTTCATTATTTTAGCGTTTATTTCAATTCGGTCTAGTTGAACGAAAGGACTTGTATTAAACTAAAATTTCCATCCAGTACTTAGTGCTATAGCTGGAAGCAATTGCAAAAAGTTTAATAATAATTAAAATGATGAAACATTTAATATTTTGAATTAAAATTTATTTTCTTAAGAAAATAAATTTTAATTTTTGGTTATTTTAATAAAAGAAGAGTAAGCGCACAAAAAATTGCATTCTATATAGCTCTATGTAATTTTTTGTTTAGAATTTTTTGTATTAATTTATTTTACTCGCAATAGAGCCAACACTATGCAGAGTTTTATGAATAGCAATTGTTGATTACAGCTGCAGCAGTTGCATGATAAAGTAATATAAATTCATATAAAATATGATATAAATGAATATTAATAAAGTAAACGTTTTATTTGCTTTTTGTTATACTGAGCAGACAACTGCATTCACAAGTGAGACAAACCGAATAATTATTAATACATATTTATTTTTCAGCAGTAGTTGAAAAGCAAAAAATTTAATAGAAAATTTTCGAAGCTGTACGTAGATATTATACTTTTAATCGGGTGTTTTTGTTAAGCATACTTAAATATTTACATATTTTTAAGTTTAATTTGTACCAAGTTTGATTGCAATAGTAAATTATTTTGAAATAAAATTCACTTAATATTCTACAAATATTTTTTGTTACGTAGATATATTAAAAAAAAGTTTTCAACGTATATGTTGTCACAGACTACGAAGGTTTGTCTTGTTTTTGGATACTTACACATTAAACTTCCTAGGATCTAATGCTGCCTGCACAATCTAAAGAATGTTCTTCAATTACATACAAAAAACTCGTTTACCAAAATTTTAAAAGAGAGAATAAATAAATGAGAAGGACTGTTTTTAAGCGCCGAAGTTATGGTTTGTATGGCTATTTTAAACAATTTGCTACCATGAACAGTTTTTAAAGTAATGAAAATTGAATTATAAAATTTTGTTTGAAAAGCTTTCATGTTGCAGGCAAGGAAAAAATAAATAAAATGACGAAAGTAACCAGTTAACTTGCTACCTCCTTTTTGCAAATTACATTCTTTAGATTAGTTTCTCTCCTTAAAGTCGATGCTAAATTTTTGGTAATATTTACACCGTTTGACCGTTTAACAAAAGCCTTTTCCCATTAATATCGGGATCCTAACCCCCGAGAATTTCTTGATGTAAAAGTGAACGCAAAAGTGTACAAAATGCTAACTTGGGAATGGACAGACGGACGGATGGAAATGGCGGAGTAGACATTAAAATTTTCCTTTGAATACCAAAGAAATTAAATCAATTATCGAGTATTTCCCGGGCATTGGGTCTAACCTAAAGCCCACACGTTGCTTTGCAAATAGTCCAACTAACAACTAAGAACAGGGAATATGATCATTAGTTTCTTGTGGTGTAAATAGTAAGGTCAATAGTCATCTCGAATTTCGAGTATTCAATATAACCCGGAAGCTATAACAAAAATATGGAGGATATATTCAAGGCGAAGTATACCAAAATTTCTTTAAAGAATTTCAAATTTCTTATCCTACACATACGATGAAAAGAACAAATGTATTCATAGTAGGAATACCTACAGAAAATAATAAATATTATAAATTGACCATAACAATTTCCGTTTTAAAGCTACTGAAATTTCCTGTTTAAATGTACTGCTTATTTTTGAAACTGAGATGTTTTAAACACAGATGGTGCTGTTTTAAAATACATAGTGACAAAATATGAATTACTAATAGCCAATTGAATAAAATTTGTATTTTATTTTTACTTTGTGGAATTAAATTGTTATTAAAATATTTTAAATACCTTATACAGAGGTTTAAAATTATTTTTAGAATTTTAGAATTTTAGAATTTTTTTTTAAATTTTAGTATTTTATTTAGGGATGGTTCCCTTTATATAAAGCAAATACGTACACTTGAAGCACTATAAGAGTCTTGCAATTTGGTGTGGATTACATTCAAAACAAAATCGAACAAAATATTGCAAGGACGCTGACGAAGTGGCGGGCAAAGCTAGTTATATATAAATCAATAGACTCTGATTAAATGACTTTTAGTACCACTCTGTTTTTTTTTTAACCACTCACCCTTAAATGGCATTAAAAACGAATAAAAACACAAAGAATGACACACAGCTCTGAACATGAATTTGCTGCTGCTCGCAAACGTTTTAAAGGATTTAAGGTCACAAATGCAACATGAGTGTATCTGCAAATACATAAGGTCATAAAAAAGTGATGTATGGCTTTAACTTTCAAAGTACAAACCCTTACATGTGTAGTACATACAAGAAAATTATGTTTCCCTTCTTATTATCAATACAGTTGCTATGAAAGCAACGAATAAAGAGTTTTAGCAATTTACCATTTTGACTCTAACAAGTGGATAATAAAACATTATTGTTTTAAAATATTCTAAAATTTAAAAATAAAAATGTAAGGGGAACTTGGATTTAATTTGATGATGAAAAAATTATGTCATCAAATTTAAACAGCATTAGTATATATGTATGTATGTTTGTATATACTTTTCATAAGAATTCGGCATGTAAGTTAGGTAAAGGAAAATCGAAAGAAAAAAATAAATAAATAATTGAGGGAAATAAATAAATCAAATAAGAGCAACAGCAAGTTAAACGAGTCGTGAAATGTTTGCTTTATTACACTTAGAGATTTTTTTTGCAATATGAAATTATAGTCGTTAAATTCGAAAAAAATAGACAATTATATTTGTGTGCTATGTACTGGAAAAATTTCATAAAAATAACTAAACAAAATAAAATAATCATTTTATTTAAGTTATTTTTGCGAAATTCGATAGTAAAAGTATTCGACATTAGGTTTAAATAACGGTGCCTTACAGATTATAAAACAATTTAAGTAGAGCATGAGACATTTCCTGCTTACTAAATTGTCTAATTTAATACCATTAGCTTTCTTCGTATGTATTGATGAATTAAATGAATAACCACACTTTTGCTTTGCGTGCAGGCATGTTTTTCCCTAAAGTTTAAATGTTTTGTCAGTACATTTTTGTCCATTTATTTGTTTTCTATTTCACAACTCCAAATAAAATATATCGTCTTTTAAATATCCGGAAGCTACTTGATGGCTTTCGTGAATTCTTAGAAATTATGTGTCGCGAAAAATATGAATGAATGGAATCAGTTGCTAGTTGGCGTCCCAGAACACTATCTTGTAGAGCTCCTAATTCATAAGAGAAGTGTTTGTAAATAAATATAAGTTGCTGATGTGTGATATCACTAAAATATTTTTATACAATTTTTCAGTGTAAAAAAATTTCGTCTTAAAATGCTATTTTCTTCTCTTAATGCACGCTTAATTCCAAACCAACTTCTTTTTATTTTCCAGCAGAAACAAATCAAATTATTACCAAATTAAATACGGAACCATAAAATCTGTTATAAAATAAATATTAAGTTTTTCCTGAATCCATCATTAAATTTTTTATCCTTTGTGATGAAAAAATATATACGAATATACAGTAGGGAGCAAAAATGAAGGCATATTTTTATTTCCTGCATTTGTAGGCGCATAAAAATAGTAATAGTAAAGCTTTTGTGTTGTTATTTATTTTATTTATTATTTGGTTGTTAACAATAAAGTTTTTAAAACAAATCGAAAAACTACATACTCAAAGAAAAATTATAATTAAATAAAATAAAAATAACTCTTATCACTCAATTTTGCACCTTCTGGTAACATTTAAAATGTTTTGTATTTTTAGTACTTGGTCCATGCCATTTAATTTTAATACACAATTTATGCATTTGGACATATCTTCAACTAATTTTTATATAACTTCATCTGGATTTTTCTGCCACTGCAACTGCACGCGTTGCCACAACTCGATTAAGTTAGTTGGAGCTCTTCGACATTTTCCCGTTCGTCTTATTATTACTTTGCGCAGACAACAGCATCAATTGAAAAATTTGCAAATTAGACATTCCTCTATAATTGTTAATAATGTTTGGTGTCTTCAACCTATTACACTACAAGTTCTTCGTTAGGATATGCGCTCTATCTAACAAATTGGGAAGATAACCTACGCATCTACGCTTAATAGTCTTCCTTTCTCATGATGCCATACATTTTTGCAATGGACCAACATGCCACCATGTAAAACATCCTCACTCTATAATGTTGCCTCTGACGTGCTTGACTATTTGTTTAATATGGTGCCTTTGAATTGTCCCCTGCTGTTGGCGCCAGTAATACTGTTTACCATTAGACTGATATCTGTTTAATATGGACTCATCTATCCATATTACGCTCTTCCAGTCAGCAACATTTTCGAAACACATGTGTGTATCAGTGCAGATTTAGGCTTCTACACAGTTGCGAGGTATATAATGTTCTATAATGCTCTTCTTGCTATCCATTGCCTAACATTTTTATTTATTGCTATGAAAGCTTCCCTTGGCATTAAAGACTTGTTAGCTCTCATCTTTTTCGGCACACATCTTGCTAAAAATTTTCAGCCTGCTGACAAAAATTAGCGCAACTACATTACGCCGTTTTAGCAATCTAATAAATTAATTTAAATTAACTACTATACGAAGAGCCTTTACTACTAACCTATACTACTGTGAAGAGCCTTTCAGTCATAATTACATTCTTTTAAAAAATATTAACTTTTTATTTTAAATGAAAAATCAACACTTTTATTGAAATACAATTTAAAACTAAGGTTTTAAAACTAAGGTTTTAAATTGTATTCCAATTAATAATATTAACAAAACTCAAGATTATAGCAACCAAATCAAATCTAAATTTAAAATAACGATAAATTTGAAATTTTTTTACTAATTTAATTGAGAACAAGTATGAGTAAAACTGAGTACATACGAGTTATTTTGTTGTTACTTAAATTTTTCGCATTGCTTGCTGGTTTTTTTTTAATTGTTTTAAGAGCAGTTCAGTTTCGTTAAGAACTGGAACACAAAATAAGAAATTTGATAATCGCTTCGTTATAAGAATTTGTATGCACTCACTCACATCTGCTCCCTACTGTAAGTAGCTGCATCCATAAAGTTGTGTGCACAACTTTGTGCACTTAAGTATATATATCGTATATATATATTTTTTTTATTTTAAAATAAACAAGCTGGAATTACCCAGATGGGAAATGCTTATATATGAAAATATCGCAAAAATTATGCTTGAACATGTAAGCATATTTATTACATTCGCTTACTAAAGTACGAGCACTAAATACATATAGGAATTTTTACAGTGAGACTATTTTGGCAAAAATTATAACATTTAAAGACACCCCAATGTGATTTAACCAGAAATGAACGCATAAACTATCATTAATACGATACATAATACCGACAGAACGATATTAATATGTAGAAATTTGATTTAATATATATTTGGCAGCTATAGTTTAGCAACTCTATATTTTAATAATTTTAATATTTAGATTTTATTTGGGAAGGCATAACAATTTTCCTTATAGTTGCTATGAGTTAAAAAAAATGGGTACAGTGGACTCTAGTGGATGGTGGCCACCTTTTTTCACTTTTTTATGGCGAATCGGCATAGAAAACCTGATGACACTTACGTTTGAGGTACAGGATGTTCTTAAAACAATTTGCGATGTAAAGAACTACTATCTATTGCTGGCAAAAAAAAATTTTTATAATATATTACTTGTTGCCATATTTTTTTTTTTTTGCAAACCAAAAAGGTTTTCTGATGAGCTTAGTTGAGCACTTAGCGAAATGGCCATCGACACTAGCTTACCCCGTATTAATTAATTTCAGAGAATTTATAATCTGGGTTAATAGCACGCTATTAATGAAAAATTTAATAAAATCTATATTGTAGTTGATCTCAAGATATCGTTTTGTGCAAGAGAAATTATCTTTTGTCCCGTACATATATTTTATGTAAAAATTTATTTACAGAAAATTTAAAAGAAAAAAGTTTAAACAAAAAAATGTGTTTCATAATTCCCAATATTGATTTATCATTAACAATTTTTAATGTAAATTTTTTAAATTGAATGAAACAGTACAGGACCACTTCTGTACATGAAATATTTGTTGAAAATTTTGTGAAGTTAGTATTCGAAATGGAATACAAAACAGTCATTTTTAGAAATTTTGTCTGTCCGTTTGTTTGTCTCTCTGTTTGTCTGTCTTCGCATCACGTAAAAACTACTAGATGAATTTTAATAAAAACCTTAAAAACATTAAACGATACGTAATTCATATATATGATACTTTTTTTCGCAAAAGTACTTAATTTCCAAAAGAAAATAGAGAAATGATAGTGAAAAGTTGCATTTTTAATGATTTAAATCTATTGCAAACTTAACAGCACCTTTTATTTTTGAAAGCGGGATATTCTAAACACTATTTACAGAACTATACAATACTATTAGAACTTTATATAAACACTAGAATTGTATCCAGGGATGGGTAACTCTATATAAACAAAATAAAAAAACCATAACTCAAGCACTATAAAAGTGAGAGTCTTAAATTTTGGTTCTGGATTACTTTCAAAGCAAAAGAGAATAAAATATTTTCAGGTCATAGTATTAATAGAACACCTCACTAACGAAGTAATGTGAGGTATTTTTTTTTAAACAAAACTACTTGCGAAATTATTTGCTTGTCTGCAGAAAACACCGAGAGTCTTTGGCGGGATACGAACCCGCAACCTCTAGACTGATAGACTAGCGCACTACCAGAACTAGCAAAATTCCCTTCAGAAAAACTTAACATGCTTTATACGTTTAAGTATCGCATTGATGGCCTCATTTCTTTAGGTGTCCTTGCGGTACCCCTCCATTTTCAGTTCAATCCTCATGTAGTAGATACAACAAAGTATTTGCTATCGTGATAAGAGCTAAAAGGGAAGTTCATTATACCTTTGGTTTTTTTAATAGCAAGTACAATATGTGGCTGCGATGAGAAACTTATACATAGTTGTTTTAATCATTAGTATTTGATAATTAAATAATTACCACACCCAAAAAATGCAACATGGATGATTTGAACTATACAATTTTCAAACCACAACCAAGTTTTTATTAGTATTTCATAACAGCATTGTATTTATAACCATAATTTATTTGTAGTAAACAAATTATAAGTTTGCTGGTGTGTAACCACAGTATGACTAAAAAGTATGACTAATATTATGCTAATTACCCATAACGTTTTATAATAAAAATGCAATTTATTTGTTGGGGGAAAAAAGTTAGTTCCTAAACATATTTCACTGGTTGCTCAGGCCAGATCATCGTTAGCATAATATTAAATAACACACTGTGTAATTTTTTAAGTCATGGCAAAATAACCATATACGGACACCACTACGTGATAAAAGACCAAAAAAAAAGACCCCTGTCTCCCGTATATGGTTATTTTTTTCCGTGTTGCACTATGTAATTAATATTTAAATTCCCAAAAAATTTGTATATAATAACGTTTAGTTTTTTGAAGTTTTGTGTTTAGATATAATTTGTAAAATTATTAAAATCTTTCGTTTCCCATATCGAATGCTTAAAAAGATAATCTAATAAATAATTTTTTGTGTTATTATAAGGTATGTTTATATAAATGGTATGTTTTTATATTTATATACATATCTCACTATATTTATATAATTTATTTCTGAATAAATTTATAAATTTTATATTTTACAATGTTATTTTTAAGTCAAACAATAATATGGTTTTAACATAACAATAATATGATTATGTTAAAATAATAATATGGTTTGACTACAACCATATAATTCAATCATAATAGGTTGTTATTAGATTATGGTTACATCAACCTTGTCTTTATTTACGTGTAGGTCTGCGAAGCGTGTGATTAAATCGTACCTAAAAAGTGTTTAATATTAATGAGTTATTTTTTATTGCACAGGTTACTAACAAGCTCAAAAAATCCAATTATCAGCATTAACTTTATGTAGTAGCAATTTCATGTCCTTTTTATGGTACTTTATTATCAAAGAATGACAGAATCATTTTCGTAAGTCTGTTTTATATCATTTTAATGTTAATTTATAATTTTTTTTTTAATAAAAAGACTGTAAATATAAATTGGATTTTTTATTAAACCATTTATAAAATAAGCTAGTCATAATAAACATGTAATAAATGTAAAAGCTTTCACTTGGTTGGTATCACCAGACATCGTCATATCTTACCATAATAGCTTTAAAGGTAACATTGGCTATAAAATATTTAAGAAATAAACAAGCAAGTAATGTGGTTTACATAGAAAATTTACTAAATTCCAAAATAATTTCAGATACATGAGACCATTACAAACCAATTTAAATTAAGCCACAATAAAATGTATTTTTTGTACTGAATAAAGCCCACAATATTATTTAGCCTTTAAGCCGAAAGCCATTTTTTACCAAAACTTTGTCAATACTGCAACATTCACATGACAAAATGTATATATTTAAACACTACAACTACAATAAACTAGGCATATATATTTTTTAACAATGTCCGAACCAAATATAAAAAACGAGGTCAGAATATTTATGGCATTGGATGCGTTAAAAACAAAAAACTAAAAGAATGACCATAAAAAATACATTTTTTATTTAATCTTTTCAACGCTTATATTTTAAGCCTTCATGTGACATTTGTAATTTTTTTTTAATTATGTTTTTATACATGTATGTATGGATGTACTTATATAAAATTTTTTTATAATAAATTTCTAAAAATATTATTTAATTTTTTATTACTTTTAATGATTGCTTATGCGATTAAATATGATTTAAAGGATGATTTAAATTTGCCAATAAATTTTAAAGGTAAAAAAGAAAGGTTTGCAAATACAAAAAATTATGTCAAATCAATCTGCAATTTGTAATATAATTTATGAGTTACGTATTTGTTATTTATGTCTTGGAAAACAAATCTGCAAATTTGAGACACAGATGTTGGCATGAGAAGATTAAAATCTATATAAATGCAAACTACTTTAATTGCATTTGAGAATGTGTACATAAGTCTACATCCTTTTTAATGTAATAAATATATAAATAAATTTAAATATTTATTAAGGTATATAAAGTATAAAATTATTAAAATTAAACAGATATTTTTGTGTATATGTTACATTATATTCGAATCAAAAAATAATTATTTTCGGTGTGGGGTGGCAAAGTAGCCTTTTCCCTATCCCGATTACGCTCAAATCCCGATTCAGCTCTTCATCTTCGTATACCAAAGGCTCATACTAAATTTCATTTTAATATGTTAAACGGTATGACCTGTAGAGCCGACACAAAAAAATGGCGTACACACCCACCCTCCGACATAATCGCGAAAATAGACAAAGTGGATTCCGGAGTGGATTCAAAACGCATAAATCCGTTTAAATCCCGACATCGAGTTTTTTCTCGATTACTGTACGGTAAAGTAAAAATAGATAGGGAATAGCTGGTCAAGCGCAAAAAATAATTAAAGACCCCAAATTTATGATTTCTGATTCCGGTTTTTGTCATAGTATTTATAAATTTTTTTTAAATAATATTTTTTTATTTAACATATTATTACTTTTCCATACCGTTCTGAAATGACTTCTCCATAGCATTCAGCGATTTGTTAATCTTCTTCTTATACACTCTGGTTCCCAGTGGAACATAGGGCCTTAACAAAATTACGCCATTTATTTCGATTTCACTTCGTTGAAAGAAGATCCTAGCTCTTGTACATCTTTTTCCTTAGTACATTTCCACGTTTATTTTGGTCTTTCTATAACTCTTATATCATATGGGTTCCACTGGTGGGCCTGCTTTCAGATTTGAGTTGATTGTTTCCGCAAGGTTTACCCTATCCATCTTCAACTCCTCCTCCTTTTGATATCTTCGCTAGGTCTTCGTTTGAGATTATGTCATAAATCAGATTTCGCATCAGTACAACATAACTAATTTTACATATAAATGAATGGTTAAAGTTAGGCTACGTTAAAGTCAATATAACTTATTAAACATTAGTTTAATAAACGTATTTTTGGCCATCGCATCTGCTTATATCCTACTATATACTATATAAAGTTTGATTAAATATAAATATAAAAATTGGCACACTAGCTACTAGCATATCGGCATCCTACATGCCTCAATTCATTTTTGCATAATAAACAACAACATGAAAGTGCAAAGGCTTACATACTGACTTATATGCGAATTAAACTAAGTAGAGCAAAGGCTATTTGCAAAACACAGTGCAACTTCAGAATTAATTTGATGGAATTTTTTGCTATTTCCTAAAAACTATTGTAATAACTTTCGAAAAAAGTTTTAAGACAATTAACTCCCTAAATATAAATTCGCTGAAAAAAGTTTAAGACGCTCCATTGCATATTTTTCAATGATATTTCGAGCAAAAAAAAAATATATAACAACAAAACTTAATAAAAATTTTATTTTAGTGTAAGGAGAAATTAACTTTAAGAGACTTCATATTTCAGTCACTGCTTAACAAAAGTATTTATAATAAATATATAAAATATTGTGTTGTTTTGTTAAGCTGTATTAACCCATTTTGTCCGGACAAAATTTTTGTGAGAACAAATATTTTTTTCTGAGAGTTTTCTACAGCACGACTCAGCCATTTCGAGAAAGTTGCCCGAACAAACAAAGCTGCCACATGAGTACATAAATAAACAAGTAATATAAATTTTACAATTTGACAACAAAGCAGCAAGTGGTTAAAAATAAAAACTTGGTGTGAAATTGCATATTTTTTATTATTTTAACATTTGTCTTATAAAAAATATATTATTGAAGAAAATTGCATCTATTAATGTCTGTTAAAATAAAAAAATGCAAAAAAGAATTGCAGTAAAAGAAATATTAAAGTAAGGAGCAGCTACTATCATGCATTGGTTCTTGAGATGCGCTTAAATGATGTAAAATCCTTTGTTATTTTTCATCGCATGGACCCTACTACGATTGCTTAGGTTCAATTCTAATGGCGTTAGCTATTATCGTCTAAATGCTTTGCTTTGCATGATTATTTTTATATATCATATCGTACATGCATTCTCTTCTGGGCTTTTTCATATCCTTTATAAGCTTAAGGGCAACTGCTTCATTCGACTCCATTTCCATAAAATAATTTTTTATTAAGAAATATTTCTTTGTTGATAATCAATACAAACAAAACAAATGCCAAAATTTCATGATATGCAAACACTGTACATATAATGGCGACTCAATTCAGCTTTTTCTAAAAAAAATTTTTTAGTGGCAACTCATTTCAGTTTTGTTCGGAAAAAATTAAAACTAAGCCAAATCAAGCTAAGAGTTGTCTGGACATAATCTTTTCTCTCACTCTCTAAGAGAAATGTGAAACTATGTACGTATAAAAAAATTATGTACAGACAAAATGGGTGAATTACACTAACTTACATATGGTAAAACAAAAGTTCTTTCTATTTCATGTTTGTTTAAGTTAACAAGTTACAAAAACGTAGCACATTAAAATACATCTGTGAAAAATGACAATTTATTTAAAAAGACACTAGTGTGAAAAAAATCAAAATAAAAAAAAATCAAAACAGCACACACGCACTTAGTTATGAAGACTTAGAACAAATGTGTTAACAACCCTGCAGTTCTGCCAGCTGCAATAATTTAATGAAGTTTTTAAAAATTTACATTTTACAGTAAAAAATGGAAAATTTTAAAATTGGTTGATCAATAAATTTTTTAAGAAAATTCTTATCCTGATATTAAATATTTGACGTGTAGTTTCGCTTATTTTTCGAGTAATTTTGTGAGAAATATGTAAGAACTAAAGGTCGCTTATGAGGGTAACTTTAGAACATGAAGTCGCTTTTGGATATTTCACAGTAAAGAAAAAGCTGGCTCTTGCCAAAAGTGGGTTGTGGAGTCAATCTGTAGTAAAATAAATCGGCTTTTGATGTAATGCAGCATTGACATTAGCAATTCTAAAATCTGATTTTAGGGGAGAAAAATAACCTCAACTATTTGTAGTAAACTTCTATTAAAAAATATCATCTCTGTTATGAAAAAGCAACATTAAAATTATTATTAAAAGCATGCAATACCGTAAATTGTACATTAATTTTGTTGCTCACTAATTTAATCAATTTAATTGAAATGCTTTTTAGTTAAAGCAGCTTATTGAGCATTTATTTCGTTGTCGGTGAGAATCTGCAGTGGACATATGCAAGTTTTGAAAATATTTACATGCGTATTTAATGGCCAAAATTATAGTTTAAAATTTATTACTTGTTTATAGCAATTATAATGAATGGTAGTCAAAACTTATACAATTTTATTACTTATAGAGTATTTTTGGCTTCTCTAAAAGGAACGTTTAGGAACTGGCTGTTTTGCCCCAACAAATAAATTGCATTTTTATTATGAAATATAATGGGTAATTAGCATAATATTAAATAATTAATTTTGAAATTATTATTTCTTCAGGTTTTCTATGTTCCATAAATAATACACCATGAATTGACGCAGATATGTCGTTGACGTTAGATTTACATCTTATGTTTGCTTAATAAACATTAATTGCCTTATTATTGATAGGAAACGTTATATTTCTGGTAAGGAAGAGAGCAAGCTTTAAGATTATGATGATGAGGACTCTAATCGAAATAAAGGCGATTTTACTTCTAATCCACGTTTAAAAGTTAGTAGTCTAGTATGAATTGTCCGAAGAGAAACTCTATGTTGTCCTAAGTTTATCCTATTCGTGTTCAAGATATTTTTGCCCGAAAAAGATTTAATTAACAATTTTAACTGTCTATGACCATAAACATCTCTTTCTCTCTCGTCTATCCTCCAGTTATTCTCCTATATACCGGAGTGGAGTATATATTGCGCCATCCTACTGCAAAACTTACCTCTCAATCCCAACAACACAAAGGGTAAAACGGTAGCAGGTATTGCACGTGCTGGAAAACACTATTCAAAGCAATGAATATTTGGTCTCGCAAACGAACTTTTCCAAGTCATTTACGATATGACAGCATAAATCACCAGTCATTTGTTAACGAACGAGCCAGGTGCGTAAGTGCAGTGATTTTAAAAAGATTATTCGGTCCATTTCTAATTGACATTGAAAAATAGTATTTTTTTCCTGAACGACCAAAAACCTTGTTAGTAAATTTAGGCCTATCTGCGATTTTCTGCCCGTATAGGGTTAAACTAGCAGTTATGGCAGGAATCGAACCTGCAATCCCCAGACTGACAGACTAGCGTACTATCAATCAGTACATTGAGGCATTCTGTTGGGAAGTATCCCACTAGTAGCTAAAAAGAAAGAGGCGTATGCTAAATAATTGATGATGGCATAAATCACCTACAGCTGTTGAACGATGAGCTTGCTGAAAAATCAATGCTGTTGTGTTTTCAATTGGAGGAAATTTAATGTACGGGTACATTGCTTCAAGAAAACAATCTTTTGTCACTTATCGCAGTAAATATTAGAAGCCTTTCTTAAAAAAATGTTGTTTACATGGTGTACATGTCACAAATCATTCTTTCCCCATTTTTTTTTTAATTATGCATTTCATAGAACATTAAATGCCCAATTTGCGTTTACTGAGCAATTTTATATTAACGAAGCTGGGTCTTTAATCGATGGTCTGAAAACATGCTTTTATAGGTAAAAATAATTTCCAATAGCAGGAAAATTTTAAAAACTTTTAACGAGCTGTATCTGAAACAGGGTTTATCTATTACTAGAAAAATTTGAGCCAACCAGGTGGCAAACCATAAGTTTAGAGTGGCCTTCAAACCCATAAACATTGACGAAGCCGTACATATGGCTCGTATAATACTAAAACAACAATTAAAAGTGTTTTAATGTGACTTGTAAACTTTCGTAAAGCATTTCAAAGATTCAAGATTTAAAAACACATTTAGTCACTCTGCCTCATGTTTGTTTGTTTGAGATATTAAATCAGTATTAATTTTATTATTAAAACAGTTTGCTTAATTAAGTTAACTTTGGACAAAAAAGAAAAAATGACAAAAAGTAACACAACGGGATTTTAACAAAATAATGAGATTAACTTCAAGCTTACGTTCATTGTAATTTATTTTGTGCTTTTTATTTTATTACCTACTGTGGCCCTTTTTACATCTTTTAAATCTTTTTATGGTTTCAAAATTTCCATGGGAAATTTAGTTATTATTATTTTTTTTATTTTATGGTAATTTTTGTAAAGGATTTGACTAAAACAAATTTAATGTAAATAAATTTTTTTTTTCGCAATTTTTGGCACAATAAAATTTATTTAAATGATTTAAAAATTGCTTGAAATTAAAAAAAAAATTAATGCTGAAAGGATTTGACTTCATGTTTGTAATCCTCCGAAGGCATGTAAGAACTAAGTAGTAAAATTTACTTATTTTATTATTTTTTAAACATAACTAGAACGACGAACGACGAACGACGAACTTCGCACAGTACGACGAATGCGTAAATTCGTCGACTATTACACAATGAGGACGAACAAAGTTTAAAGAAGATGCAACACTTCGCAAGATCTATTTTTCTATGGTCATTTTAATATCTTTTGATGCCATGTTACACAAAAATTCATTGTTTCACTTTCCTGATAAACTAACTAACCGAAAAATTTTTTTATTCATGATTCCCGTAATTATTACGCGTAAATTAAGGATGTCTAAGGTAACCATGGTTTGTGGTTCGTCCCAATTATGTTTATAGCATTAGATTATTTATTTTAATCTATTTGAAGAAACATTAATTAAAAACAAAAAACAAAATTCAAGAAATTGATCAAACTTGATGCTTCAGAACTCGCGGAATATCGCAAACTAGCAATCAAAGAACTGGTGCCACGATGTATCTTACGAAGTTGATTTTATTGATTGCTCAAAACAGGAAAATTGTTACCCGTATTTGGTATCTGTAGCCCAAACTTCTAAAGTACCATTCCCTTGGTTTCAAGTACAATTTTAGTCATAATTATGTGCCAACCCCCACCCCGATCATCATATTAGGGAACGTTTGAGAAAAAGAAAAAAATTAAAAAACTCTATATGACGTCAGATGGCCAGGCTGTGATAGCGACTTAAATCCCATTTAAGCTAAGGTATGTCATGAGTTATGTGAAATACCTTTTGATATATCAGTGCTAGGAGCCTCGTTAATACTGGTAATAAGCACGTTATTAGAAGAGTCGACATAGATTTAGATTTGTAGATTTATAGGACCAGAACACATTTTAGGATATTCATTTGCTATGCTATGAAAAAGTCTGTTTGCTGGGGCGAGTAGAAATTTGGATGTCGTTGGGAAATATCCAAACGCTATTGTTGCTCTAGAAGAGTGATATCAAGGGACTAACGGGATGGTTTACCGGAAATTGTGACCTTAAGTACCATAAATCTATAATAGAAAAGCTAAAATTAGAAATTCTATGTTGTTGGAACAATGAGATCTCAGAGCATATACTCTTTGACAGTCCTGCCTGAGAGCTCGCGTAGAATGAAATTGCTTGGAAGTTACTTTGAGTAAGTTATTTTTATACAAGTATAGATATTTTTACAGATATTTATTCTGGCAGATATTGTCTCTTTGTTTGTAATTTTTGTGTAGAGTAAATAAAATTCGATAAATTTGTCTTATATTTTTTGTTCTTGTTTTAATTCAGATAAATATCTTGTGGTGGATGGTGGTACGTTTTTATGTTGGTTTAAAAATCAAGCAATTAATAAACATTGTTCGTCCTGTTGATTTTTTCATAAATTTGTTGCATACCACATACATAATAGTTAGTGCTTTCTACTTTTTCAAATTATATTTCATTTGAAATATTGCCGTTTACCAATTACCTTTTAGTGAAATGAAAAAATATTCTAAATAAACGGATCTGTTCAGCAATTCTAAGTTCCGTACAGGACATTTTAACCATTTTTTCGAGTAGAGAAATTCCTTAAAAACTATCTTATATTCCCCTAAACACTCTAACCAAATGATTAAATTCTTTGTAAGTTTGCACTGTATATTATCTAAACTTAAGGAATTTTAATGATTTTGAACCTGGAAAAATTCCGATTGAAGTTCGTATGTGTTGTGTCAGAAAATCTGTTTTTTAATATTCATAGATTCTATAATAAGGTTTTAACTTGCACAGGTTTAGTTTTATTTGTCAATCAATACATACACACAAAAACACTGCTTGCTGCTGTTATAAGGGGTGATCTATTTCGAGGTTCCCTACTTTTTTAAAGAAAAAACACAGACAATTCAAATTTAATGGAGCATGTTTATTATCATTTGACAGAACATTCTTTGACATTTATTTTTTGAAGACTATGTCTATCAAATGTTGGCCGTTACTACGTCGCAGATGGTCCATCTCTTTTTTTTTTTTTTTGTTTGATTACATATTTATTTATTGTATCTTCAATATGTTTGAACCCTTGAGACCAATTTTCGATGACTCGTTCGAGTATTTCGACTGGTAACTAGCGAATGACACGAGTGATATTTTCTTCCAAGGTCTGAATCGAAGCGGGTTTGTCCGCATAAACGTTAGACTTTACATATCCCTACAGAAAAAAGTCTAACGCTGTGGTATTGATGGCCAATGGATCGGCCCAAAACGTGAAATTATGTGCTCACCGAAAAGTTCTCTCAATAAATCCATTGATTGATGCGATGTCGGCAAAATACGAGCTTTAATTTCAGGCATCAAATAGCCGGTTATCATGGCACGATAACGATGGTCATTGACGGTTACGTTCGCACCGATATAATTTTTTAAGAAATATGGACCAATGATTTAACAAACCAAACCAAACCATTGTTTTTTCTGGATGAAGTGGCAGCTTTTAAATCTCTTCAGGTTGCTCTTCGTCCCAAATGCGGCAATTTTGTTTGTTTACATACCCATTCGTGATATTGAAAGGGCAATAACTGATTTAAACACCAAGAAAGCGCCTGGTTTTGATAAAACGAGCAATAAGATGCTAATTCAGCTTCCTAGTATTGCACTAAAAATAATTCTCTTTATATTTAATGCCATTTGTCGTCTTGAGTACTTTCCATCAGATTGGAAGATTTCATTGATAACTATGATTCCTAAGCCGGGAAAAGATCACACAAAAGTAGAATCATACAGACCCATAAGCCTTTTATCAAACATGTCAAAGCTATTCGAAAATATTTTAATTTCTAAGTTAAACCCAATTCTAAGCGATATGGGATGTATTCCGAATCATCAATTTGGATTCAGAAAACGACACAGTACAATCGAACAAACACACAGATTAGTAAATGTAGTCAAAAAGACCTTTGAGGAAAAAAATATTGTTCAGCCCTTTTCATAGACGTGTCTCGAGCGTTCGACAAAGTATGGCATAAAGGCTTAATATATAAGTTAAAGCTAAATTTGCCTAAAAACTTCTATAACTTGCTAGAAAGTTATTTAACTAACCGAAAGTTTATACTGAAAGAAGGAGACTTTTTAAGTTCACCACAGTCTATTGCCGCTGGAGTACCCCAAGGTAGTATATTGGGACCTATTTTATATTTATTGTATACTTCGGATATGCCAACTAGTGACCGAGTCCACACATCGACATTTGCTGATGATACAGCTTTTCTAAGCATCCACGACAGTCCCCAAATAGCATCGCGATATTTACAAGACCACATATTTAATTTGGAAAACTGGTTGAAGAAGTGGAGAATAAAAGTGAACGAACAAAAATGCACTCACATAACGTTTACACTATGTAGGGTCTCATGTCCCCCTATTCGCATAAATAATCAAATGATACCTCAAGTTTCTGAAGTCAAATACCTCGGTATACATCTTGATCGGCGCCTTACATGGAAAAGTCATATAGAATCAAAGTTAACACAAATGAAATTGAAAGCAGTTCAACTTAACTGGCTTATTGGCAGAAACTCTACTCTCAGCTTAGATTACAAACTTTTGCTATACAATTCGATCCTCAAATCAATATGCCGTTATGGGATTCAGTTATGGGGCACTGCCTCAGCTTCAAACTTGGAAAAAATTCAAAGGCGGCAAAATAGAATTTTAAGAATGATTACATGCGCTCCTTGGTATATTAAAAACTCGAACATCCACAAAAATTTAAACGTGCCATTGGTTGAAGCAGAAATCGCGAAACATGCATTATCATATTTAAAAAAGCTCGAAACACATCCTAACCCGCTGGCTCGTAACACCCTAAACGACCGCGTCTACCGTCGACTAAGAAGGAGGGATATTACATTTTTTTGGCCAAACCCCAGAGAGGTGAACCCGAAATGATGACATTAGCCGGAAAATAAATTTGTGCCCGGCATTGGCTGGACTTAATTAAGTATAATTTAGTTTTGTGATGTGAACACTTATTGTTAGTTCAATTATATTTGAAGATTCAATAAATGAAGTTGAAAAAAAAACCCATTGAGCCAGAAATGGGCCTCATCGCTAAACAAAATTTGCCTCGAAAACGTCGGATCGATTCAGGCGTAAGTCCTTCCATTATGAAATGCCAAACATGCTAAACAAAAATAACATGACAGCATGACACGACTCAGACGTGATCTGTCAAATAAGGGCTATTGAAAAAAGTTCCTCGTAATGGATCACCCGTTATATGGCAGTAGAATCAGTCGTCCTTATTTTTTCAATAGCGAATAGCAAGTAGAGAGCGGCAATGAATTATGTTTAGCAAATATGAAAACATATTTTTCAACCGCACATATTGCTGTTGTTATCTTTTTAAACGAAGCTGTATTATATCTCGCATTATGTTTATTTGTTATTTTTTAAGAAATATAAAGACAACATTGTGCACACCTTTGTCGATATACAGCCCAAAGGCTTAAAAAATGGTCGGCAGTTACACTTCTAAAACACGCTGCACGATAGGAGTCCCTTTTCATGAACTGTGTCTCTATACAACCTACAATAGACCTGTAACAAAGAAAAACGTATCCGCACAAGCATTCTAATGAATTCCTAATGTTTTTGTTGAACTACTATCCTCGAATTTTAGAAATATTTTTTGTAGCATGTTTTTAACTAATATATACGCCTCCGCCAGACTAAAGGTTTAGGATAAGTTGGTTTTTACCTTTAATTGGTCCAGCTTTGGAGTGTCTTCCAGCCAACAGAACATCGTGCAATAGATTTTCGAATTGTCGAACTGGCTGCTAAATAGGTGTTTGATCATCGTCCGAAAGTGACTGTATTTTTTTCGTAATCACGTATTGAATTACCTGAGGCCTCCCGAATCGAATTCTCTGATACGGTGTAGGGGTTGGTTCTACTAACATATTCCTTAAAATCTTCTGAATATCTGTGTTGTAACTATATAAAACGAAAAAAATATCATTTTGGGATCCTTAGATCGTTCAGCAAATTTCGCCCGGTATGTAATGAAGAATTTAAACTTAAACCAGTTACGGAAGTACCAGACGTATTGATTACTACACGCACTACTATCATTCTACTAAATAAAATAAATCAGTTAAATTAGGAAATTAAAATATAATGACTCTATTTCTACAAAAAAAAGATCATTGGCAATACACCTAATTCTGTTTTTGCACGGTAGATTGGTTCCAGAAAAATTCGTGTGAAAAAAGCCGTGTAAAAAAAGACATTGATCATATACAAAAATAGATGATTGGTTCCTTATCTCTAAGACCTATTAAAATTAGAGAATTTTTTAAGAACAAGAAATCATGTTTATTTTGGCACATATAATGTGCAAGTAAACCGTGCATTTGCACTTTAATGTATGATGAAGACTTAACAGATAGTTTCGTTCCAGAAATCAACGATCGCCTAATTGAATCTTATTTTTTTATAGTTCTTATTGTGGCTACGTTTAAACCGAACATTTTGTCAAGAAAAGCTGAGCCTTATCTATTTCGACGACGATCTAAGATTTAAATTTTGTTTGCTAAAGAAATGGCTTTACGTTGTAGTTTTCGACGTCTTCTTCTAGAGATGCATTGATAGGTCACAAAATATTAACACATTTCAATTGTAATCTAACATGTAAAAATGCTTGTATGCACAAAAAGGAAATTCCTCTTAATTTTTGATATGAAAATATTTCGCAAAATTTAAGTTTTACAAATAAAATCTAAGCCAAAAAGATTTTGATTCGTGGTAAATGGACCGTGTAAAACAGAATTGGGTGTATATGGCTCGGATGTACACTTTTGCAATTTCAGTTAAAAAAGGACACGAATTGGGTTTCAAACTTCTTGGCTTTCGGCAGCATTTTTTCTGTAACCACATTTTAAGGAGGTCAATTCTACAATAAAATTCGCTTTGAAGACTTTCGGTAATCGTCTCTTGTAGAGGCCTTAAGAAAAGGTTGGAAAACCGCTGAAGGAATTAAACCGAAGGAAATAAAAATTGAGCGTTCTATGTTTTTGTTTAGACTCTGACTTATTGACTTCTCCCCATTATTTTTTCGAACAAAATAAGAATTCAAACAACAACAATTCAATTGCTACGGATATGGTAAGAATAATAAAGGTACATATTTGGATTTGGTTATTTTAGTTGTTTGTTTTGAGCTTTTTTAATATAATTTTATTTTTTGTTTTTTGAGTTTTGTTAGTTTAACTACTTATAATTACTTATAATACTTTAAATATAATGAATGATTTGTTTTACGCTCACCCTGTAATCCAGTTGCTTATTTACACTATGTATGAGAGTATGTGTGTGAGGTTGAAGTTCTGTGAACTTATAGATGTAATAGTAGTTGTAGCAGAATTAGTGGCTGTTATAAAGAAATTTTATACACATGCTAGCATTAGTTTTTCTCATTGGTAATACATATAGTCGGTGTTTTTGTTGTTGATGCAGTTTGCCTTGAATTATACAGTTGATTTACTTCATGTATTGTTTCCTACTGTTCTAAACTAATACTGTTTCAATTTCTTTGCTATCGCTCGTTCTAGTTGCAGTGTCCAGTGTTTCTACCACAATTGTGTTAGAAGCCACTGTTACCGAATCTCAGGGACCATACGGTGTAATTGTCAGTGAAGTCGCATCTGCTGAGCCGGAAACACAACATACCAATGATGAGGCATACTCGCCATTTCGTTTTGTTGGTCAAATTGCAGACACCTGTTCCAATTCAGCTGACGAACGACCTGAATTCATGGTCACCATATGCTTTGAGGCGTAATCTGTAACAAAACGATCACTGTTACGTGGATGTATATTGCCAATATCTTGATTACAGCACCAGGGATTACGTGTTGTCAGAATGCGCTTGAAAGCATCACGAAATTCTTTATTGAATATGGAATAAATAATTGGATTAAAGGCAGAATTTGAGTAGCCCAACCATGAGAGTATTTTAAAAGTTTGTCCACCTATGCACGTCTTGCAGAAAGCAGCCACAATATTCACACAAAAGAAGGGCACCCAACAGATAAGAAAAACACCCATGATGACACCCACCGTTACAGCTGCCTTGTGATCAGAGACATGATACGGTGAACTATGATGCAGGTTGCGTACTTTAAACTTTTTCTTTTCTGGAGGTTTAGTACGTCGTATACTCTTGTAGCGTTGCTTCTCCGCAACCTCTCCTGGCCTTGTTACGGCCTTGATAGATTTGACGTGTTTCTGAGCATAACAATAAAGTCTGAAAGAAAAACAGGAATAACTAAAATGAAAATTTTATTTTGCCAAAAAGAAACTTATTTTTTGTTGTTATTGTTTTTGTAAATAATGTTAAATGTTACTTCAAAGCAATATAAAGAATATTTGACAAGCATTATTAACGACAGGTTCTTGGCGTTAAATACATACATACATATGTACATATATATATATATATATATATATATATATATATATATATATATACATGCTGGCGAGCATGTAAAAGTGTTAGGGAGACCCTTAGAAACGTCCATGAATTTTCCCAAATCTGTGAGAAGATTTTCACTAGTCCTGGTTCCTGGTTTTTATAAAAATTCTGTGCGGAAGTGCTGTGCGGGTTTGCATACCTCTTTTTAACGTTTTTCGTTCACATCAGCAGCTCTCCGCTAATTTCAGCTACAAAACTCCAAAATATTCAGGATGCACCACGGGATGACCTCCCCCCCTCAAATTTGAATATAACCCATGCAACGTCGGCCTTGAATGGTGGGGGGGATGTGTAACAAAAAAAAGGATATTTATTTTATTATTCAAAATAATTTTTTTCCTTCACTACATACTACATATATACATATGTTTAATAAAATAGTAATCACAACTTAAACAAATTTTCCTTTAATGATGTTTTTGTGCAATCCGGAAATTGCTTCCTGTAGTCTTTAACACAGTGAAGAAGGAATTCTCGTTATTCTTCGTTTGATGTTTTCACACCCCTCTCTGCCGTGTCATTTACTACTCTTAAATTACTAATTATTTTTTGACGTACGTTAAAAGCTAAAAATTGGTTTCTCTTTGTTTATCTCTCTCAAAATTAAATTTTTGTGTTGAGTGGAGGCAAGGCATATTTAACCAGGTGACTCCACAAGGCGGAGCTAATATTAGGTCTATTCCTGGTGCATAACAAAACAGTCCGAACTCGCACAAATTAGTCCGAAAGCGTTCCAGATATTAATTTTTGTATCATTTTGAGAGAAAATGAGAGAGTAAAACTTTTCATTTCCTGTACAAAGTTGTACGATTTTTTTCTTTGAGTAAGTTCGGACTAGAATTAAATAATCAGCTGTTTTTGTTTACATTTAAAAATCAAACAATTTTTAAATAAGGGAAAAAAGATTTTATATAAAATTTATTACATACAATGAAATTTATAATCAAGCTTAAGTTCGTTTTTATTCTCTCTAAGAAAGAATTAATTAAATTACAAATTAGGTGATAATATTAAAGAAAAATTGGGAAAATTTAATTTGTTAGACACCAGCACGAGTGGAATGCACATTTTCTAGACAGGCACGTCCGTCATCAGCACTACTTGTATCTAATCTACTTAGGATAGTGTTTAGATGTAAGCATCATCTATTTAACCAACCAAACCCAGATAAAGGAATACGAGAAAACTTGTATTCAATTATCAATCGTCATTTGGTGAGAACGAAGTCTACCACTTCCTTAAGCTTCCGTCTTTTGAATATTTTTACTTTTAATATTTACCACCTATATTTTGTTGTTTCTTCAGCGAACCTTCGGTTAGCAATGAAAGTTACTTTTTTGTTTATTTGTTTTACTTCCAACATTCGTTTTTAGTTAACACTAATCTAGTATCAAACCAAACTTTGTTGAGTAAACAAGATTGCGCCGCGGTTCTTTGCGATTTTTAATTTTGAAAATTTGTAATTATTATTAGTCGAACTGTTTATTAATTCTGTTTATTAATTATTTAATTAATTCTTTCTTAGAAAGAATAAAAACGAACTTAAGCTTGATTATAAATTTCATTGTATGTAATACATAAACAGTTCGACTAATAATAATTAAAAATTTTCAAAATTTATTAAAAAGCAAAATGGAAGATTTTCGAATAAAGTTCCCAGAGAACGTGTATAATGTATAATATAATAGTTACTTGAGTTTCCATTTGGCAAAAAATTATAAATAATAACTAGCTTTTACTTTTTTCGGTTTATTTTTATTCACTTTTTACAGCATTCTACAATATTGCAAATGATTTGTTTTTAAATTATTATGAATTTAAGCGTCTAAAATCATTAAAATAAAATTAATTTGAGAAAGTAAGCAACATTAGTATTTCAAGATGTTCAATTGTGGTTTTTTGCGTTTAAGAAACTTTGGACAACTTTGTCACATTCAGAGAGTAATTTTTATTTAAGATTACTCTTATATTTAAAGTACAACAATATATTATTCGTCGTTTTTTTTAAGTTTAATACAAACATTTTATAGGTAAAAGACAAATAAATTTATAAATAAAATTGCACAACAGTTTAAATATTTTATGGGCAATATAGAACTAATAAAAAAGTAAAATTATAAAGTGAAAATTAAAAAAATTAAAACTAATTGTAACATATAAAATCAAGTGTAATTAAAAAACTGGTTGCGTTGCTATTAATTTGTTGGGCTGCTGGGAGAAGATTCCAAAGAAACGAAGCTTTACTATCACTAAACAATCTGTCTTATCTACTATTATCCTTTTCCAAAGGAAGTACCACAGTTAATGTAGGCATTTCTGCCTGAGTGGTACTTCTCTCAAAAAAAAAAAAAAAAAAAAAAATACCATTCAGAAACAAGATAACGATGACACGGGATATTGATCTTCTTACATCTAAGAGATATGGCAAACCTAATTTTATCATAAAGATATCGAGGGATTTGTGAATAAATATGTTTGTGAAAGTATAAAAGAACACGAAGTAAAGTTTCAATAGATACGCCGAACAGTCTTGAGGAAAGATTAGAAACATGATCATATCTTCGAAGGTCAGGGGTATATCTCAAAATATTATTGTAAAAAACAATTAACTTGTATTTGCTAACAGAGTCACAACTTGAAAAAGTTCACATCCATAAAGTAAGACAGGAATAAGATAGGATTTGGCGAGGAGTTCTCTTATGTGTATAAGTGTGAAAGACTGTGTATGCCTCAGGGACCTCAACTTAACGTATATTTTACGTACAAGTGTGTTAACATGACTACCCCCAGTAAGATTATACTGCTCACGATTTCAATTCTTTCAACGTTAATTAAAATGTCAACATTTTAACTTCAGTGCTTAAATATAACTGCACGTCATCCTGCTTACATATGAATTTTGCAATGGGAGAGTTGGTTTGGTCATTAATGATAATGAAAAAAGAATTGGTTCAAGAATTGACCCGTAAGGCACTCCTCTCGATAACTTCAATGGGCGAGAACAAGCATCATTCGCATAAACATATTGCCAACGGTCTGTCAAATACGATGATAAAAGTCGTGTTGAAGTACGAGAAAAAAAGTGCTTAAGCTTCATTAAAAGGATACTATGATCAACTGAATCAAATGCGATTTTCCCTTATATTCAACGACAACTGTATCTTGAGTCAACAAAAATTGGGGTATTATACGAATAAAATCGAATGAAACATTTGTTTGTTAAAACATATCTGTTTATTCCTAATATTTTTTGGGAGAATTTTAAATTAAATAATTTATAAGGTACATAAGGATTAGGGCACTTAGGTGAAAAACCTAAAAATAAAAAATTAGTCAAGTGCGAGTTAGACTCACACACGTAGGGTTCCGTACTATGTTCAGTATAATTTAAAAATTCCAGTTGTTTATTTCTTTATGTCTTATGGAACACCCTTAGATTTTAAAATTAAAGAAAAATTGCAAAAATTAAAGAAAAATTGCAAAAATTGCATCATAATTAAATTTTAGTATGTAATTGATTTTATAGCGGCCATGGTAATACACTTTCTATTAAAATATCAGCAGTCAAACCGCAAATATTGCGGTTAAAAAAATAAGGTAATATCCGTGAAAAACACGTCACTAATGGACACACTTCAATTTTAAGTATTTGTTATAGCGGCCGAAGTAACACATCTACTGCAAACATTTCAAGAGGGTATCTATTACGGTTTATAAAATCATGTCACTGTCGGAACACCCTTTAATTTTATTATTCCTCATAGTGGCCATGCCAATTTCCTTTCTATAAATATATTAAGAGTCTGCTTATTACGATTAAAAAATAAGTCATAAGTGAAAAACATGTCACTGTCGGAACACCCTTTAATTTTTAGTAATTGTCATATCGGCCGTGGCAATACATCTTCTGTACAAAATTTCAAGAGTTTACCTGTTACGGTTCAAAAAATAAGGCGGCTTTTTACATGCAAATCACGTCACTGGCGGAAAACCCTTTAATTTTTACTATTTATCATAGTGGCCATAGTTATACACCACTTGTAAAAATTTCAAGATTCCACCTATTCATTCAAAACTTAGGCTATATACATGCAAAACACGTTACTATTGGAACACCCTTTAATATCTAAGTTCAATTTTTGTATACTTGTTTATAAAACAAACATAGTTTTAATTACTGTCTGCAAATTGTAATTGGTTGCCTCTTAAAGCTCAAA
This sequence comes from Phasia obesa, assembly GCA_949628195.1. NCBI lineage: Eukaryota > Metazoa > Arthropoda > Insecta > Diptera > Tachinidae > Phasia > Phasia obesa. The sequence continues at coordinate 98,747,595 of OX451215.1, read as the reverse complement.
AAAAGACATAAACGTAAATAACACGTCACTTTTGGAAAACCCTACGTTTTAGTATTTTTTGCTATAGTGGTTATACACTTTTGGTAAAATTTTCAAGAGTCTACTTATTATGGTTCAAAACATAGACCTTACACGTACAAAGCACGACACTATCGGAACACCATTTAATTTTTATTTTTATTTTTTTAGACTTGTTTATAAAGCGAACTAATTTTTAATTACTGTTTGTAAATTTTTAGTGCTTGCCTCCTACAATTCAAGAAATAAACACATATTCGTAAATAACACCTTTCTATCAGAACACCCTATAAATTTTAACATTTGTTGCTATAGCGACATTTGGTAAAATTTTTAAGAGTCTACCTATTATGGTTTAAAACTTAGGCCTTTATATATGCAAATCACGGCACTACCGGAACACCCTTTAATTTTTAGGTTTATTTTTTCAGACTTGTTTATATAGCGAACTAATTTTAATTTAGTGCTTGAGTATTTTTAGTGAATTCCTCCAGCAGTTCAAGAAATAAGCACATATTCGTGAATAACACCTCTCTATCGGACCACCCTATAAATTTTAGTTATAGCGCCACCGCTGTACACCTTCTGTGAAAATTTCAAGCGCCTTCCTATTACGGCTCAAAACTTAGGTCTTATACATGCAAATCACACTACTATCGGAACACCCTTTAATTTTTAGATTTATTTTTTTATACTTGTTTATATAGCGAACTAAGTTTTAATTACTGCTTACATATTTTTAGCGTATGCCTCCTACAGTTCAAGAAATAAACACATATTTGTGAATAACACCTCTCTATCGGAACACCCTATAAATTTTAATATTTGTTGCTATAGCGGCGACAGATATACACCATCTGTGAAAATTTCAAGATTCTACCTATTATGGTTCAAAACTTAGGCCTTATAAATGCAAATAACACCCTTTAATTTTTAGGTTTATTTTTTTTAGACTTGTTTATAAAGCGAACTACGTTTTTATTACAGTTTGTAAATTTTTAGGGTATGCCTCCTACAGTTCAAGCAATAAACACATATTCGTGAATAACACCTCTTATATAAGTGTGAGTATTTTACTATGGCGGCCACCGCTATACACCTATTGTGAAAATTTCAAGAGTCTACCTATTATGGTTCAAAACTTATGCCTTATACATGCAAATCACACCACTATCGGAACACCCTTTAATTTTTAATTTTATTTTTTTTATACTTGTTTATATAGTGAACTAAGTTTTACTTACTGTTTGTAAATTTCAACTGTATCCCTCCTACAGTTCAAGAAATAAACACATTTTCGTGAATAACACCTCTTGATTATTAACACAATAGTGTTGAAGTTAACAATGTCAAAGCCGTGCCCGCTCTGTGAAATTATATGAATTTTATTTGAACTATTTTTGAAATAATAAATTAATTATTTTTGAATTGATATGAATGAATAATAAATTAATTATTTTTGAAATAATTTATTAATTCAAAAATATTTCAAATGAAATTCATATAATTATTATTATTATTATTATCATTGTATTATTATATATGAAATTATTTTAAATTAATTAAGTAAACCCGTATATATGGCCCAACAATACCCTAATAAAATATTAAAAAATTGCAGCTTCGTATACGATCACAGTGTCGGACAAAAATGCGCAATAATGCGTACTAACACATTTTGTATTTTTACATAGAAATGACAAAAATAAACTATTAATATTTACTATTAATTTGTATATTAATGTCTCGTGAATAATTTTCGCGCAGCATTTTTCGAACTGCATATTTTTTTGATATGGAGTTTGACATTAAACGGCATTTTCTTTCCCCTTCACATAACTTTTCATGTCAAACTCCATAAAGAAAAAAAACCAAAAATGTTCCCCTTAATATTTTAGCTCCACCCAGTGACTTTACCTGTATACTTATGCCTCGTTCCGAACGTATCCTTACAAATTTTGAAACTAACATAGATAGCAAGATTTTAAACAAGTAAGCACATGCTTATCAGAAAATTTGTTAATTAAAAATTGGTTTAAAACAATGCAAACAATTATATACGCTTTTGCTCCCGAAGCTATCATATCCGAAAGACGTTTATATATATCACTTCTAGATGATCCTAAAAATAACTCAAATCCAATCTTAACAACTAGTTAAACAAAGAAAAATAAATAAACAAAATTAATAAAAAACATTGTTAACCTCTATGAGTACCAAGTGTAGTCATGTCATAAAACTCACAACGAATAGATTCATTTATATCAAAACATGGTGGATACTCATTTATGTAACCTAAAGGTGATAAGTAGTTAACGTTAGACCATTTATAACTTGTTTGAGTGCTGTATATTCTATTTATGTAAACGTTATCATGGTACAAGACCCTAATTACAAATCGTTTTATCAAGTCACAAACATATAAACCGACAGGAGTAATTTTCGATTTTGAATAAATGAATACATTTGAGTATCTTTTATTTGGTGAAATGTAGTTTTTCCTTAAAATCTTTCTTTCAAAAATTTCAAATTCTTTAAGTGCAGTAGGAGTAATATTGAACCAAATTGGAAAGGCATATACAAATATAATAATACTTGTTTTATACAAAATAAGTTTTGTTTTTATTGTTAAATTTTTATTTATTAAAATTCTGGAAAAAATTCCCATTATTTTATAAGCCTTTCCAAGTGAAATACGAGCATGTTTATTAAATTCCAAAAGATTACCAAAATTATGCCAAGATATTTTATTTTATTTTTTATTGGAATTTCCACCCCTCCAAGATAAAGTCGAAGTAATTTACTCCGGAACTACGAAACTTTGGCCTTTACCAGAAGCATTTCGGATGCAAATTGCTTAGCTTTTTGAAGTATTTATTTTTATTCCCCAGTCATCGTAAAATGCTTTGACGATTTGCAAGTGCTCTGATGGTAGCTTCATCGTGTGCATATAATCTAGAGTCATCGGCATATAATAGACTAACATTGTGAGGAAAGTCATACCTGAAGATGTTGAAAAGATGTGGTGCCAAAATAGAACCTTGTGGAACTCCACATTTAACATCCCCTTGATTGGATAATTTATTATTAAATAAAACTTGAAATAATCTGTTAGTGAAACAACTCTTAAAAAATTTTATAAAAGGGGCGCCAAAACCAATTTGAATCATTTTATAAAGAATTCCGTTGTGATATAAATGATCAAATGCTTTTTCAATATCTAGGGAAACAGAAACCGTACAATGACCTTTACGAAGATTTTCAACCACATCGTTCTGCAATTTGAGTAAAGCATCTAAGGTACAAAGAATGACCGTGCTTAATTCCAAATTGTAAATCAGGAATATAAATTATATATCTTCTTATGGACAGTTGGACAAGGATTAATATTCAATATATTATTTTCAAGCATTTTCCATTGTTTACAATTCAACCTGTCTTTTTATTAAAATATTTAGTAAATTAATTTGCTTTGATAAGAGTCAATAATAAGATCCGTAGCGATTCAAGGTAAGATGACATATTTTTTTAAGATCTCTTTGCCAAGTATATTTAATTTTAAATAATAATTTTATGTTGTTTGAGATCAAAAACTTTCGGTTACCAACACTTATTTTTTCTGATATAACGTGTTTTTTTTGAAAGTACAATCCTTCCGGTTAATAATGGAAAATAATTCCATTCAAATGGCTGCCTCGGCTAGCCATGCAGTAGCCAACACGATCGGTCCAATTTTTAAGCACATTATCTATTGTGTGCAGCTGTATTTCACCAATGGCTTCACGAATTTGTCCTTTAAAGTGTCAATTGTCTCTGGCTTGTCGGCGTAATACTTATCTTTGACGGCACCCCACAAATAATAATCCAACGGTGTCAAGTCGCAGCTCCGAGCTGGCCAAACGACATCATCTCTGCGGCTGATAATGCGATCTTCAAAAACAGGGCCCAAAACATCAAGTGTAGCTTCGGCTGTGTGGCACGTAGCGCCGTCGTGTTGAAACCAAATGTTGCCAATATCCTCCTCTTTAAAAATTCGTTCAACATGGCTCGATAACGATCGCCATTGACTGTAACGGCCACTCCTTGTTCATTTTCGAAGAAAAATGGCCCAATTATGCCTCTGGACCAAAATCCGTACCAAACAGTGACTCGTTTTGGGCGCATCGGCTTTTCAATGTATGCGTGCGGGTTCTCTGTGCCCGAAATTCGACAATTTTGCGTGTTTACATACCCGCAAAGATTAAGATAAGCTTCATCTGAAAAGATCATTTTTTTTGGCAAAATCGGAATCTTCTGTAAGTCAACATTTTCCAGCTTTGCTCAAGCGTATACACAACCATATTCATTCAGCGGAAGGATAAAACTAATTATCTGTCGAATCAGACATGAGCTAAGTGTTACCATTCACGAAATAAGCACTAGTTGAAAAAAAATGTTAGATCGCCGACCCTTTACAAGAAAAGTTATTAATGTGATCATCAATCCCATGGTTAGTTAGATTTCTGTTATAGTTTGGTAAATTTGTAATGATATCACGCTGAAAGTCATGGCGAAAATTTTCCCAATTTGTATTTTTAAAAGAACTAAATAAAGAAGGAGGGTTTAGCATTAATTCAAAATTTGGAAGCTTTATATAAAGTTTAATTGGAAAGTGATCAGAAAGTAATCAGAAGTGTTGGAAGACTTTCTATTTTAAAATTAGGGTTTATCTGATTTACACAATTAGGGCTCACAAGAAAATTATCGAGAAACAAAGATGAACTTGAATATGTCAGCGAAAGGTTGGTTAAGCGAACAAAACTTGCAACAAAACTCAATGAATTTTGAGTTTTGTTGCAAGAAATTAAAAATATGTTGTCATTAGCATTAATCATACTGTCTCCCAATGAAAAGTGACGAGAATTAAAATCACCACCGATAGAAAAGGTATCAAAGTCTTGTGAAATAGTAGCTAAGCCATTTAAACCATCATTTAGTTGTGGTGAATTAAGGTTACAAGGAATATAAATTGATCCAAGTAATATTTTTTTAATAATAAGATTAATTTTTACTTCAATATATATGAAAACATGTAGAAAACCTAAATCACATACAACCCACGTAAACTTAATTGATTTTTTTACAGCTATAGCTACATCTTGTGAGCTTTTGTCTCTTATAAAAGAATAGTCATTTAAAATGACTCTGTGTCTTCCGCTAAGATGGGTTTCCTGGACAAAAGCTATGTCTATATCAAAGGCCTCCAACCAAAAAAAGTGGTTAAAATGAAAATGCATTGGTTTGCTCAATATTTAGCAAAGTGACACAAACCTACCTTGCTGAAAGCTGGTATGCTACTGATTTAAAATTTTTACATTTCTTGTTCTCTTTGTGAGATTCTAGTTGAGATTGTGTATGTGCTCACATGACCTTAGGGGTTTGCGTGGGGGCTCTTGGTCTATATCATATATTTTTAAGGTATTTAAAAGATTTAATCTTCGATTTACCTCCACAAGGGATCGAACATAAAATTTTACTAATTTTAATACATTATGGATCATACGAATTTTTAACTTCATCCAACAATATCATACAATGCTTTTTAGTATCCTCTTTTGGCATTGATCTATATTCATGAATAAAATTTTCAATTTTATTTTCCAGTAAAACTGTTAAAATTGCCAAATAATTTTGGCAATTTTAAGCAATTCTTCTATTATCGGCGATTTTTTTTTCTTATTATTAACTGAAGTTTGAGAATTTTCCTTAAAAAAACTTGCCAACGACCTATTTGAAGGAACTAAATTTGAATGTTCAACAACTTTCAAAACATTAGAAGTAGCTCTTTGTCTTCTTTCCTTGACCGTCTCCCTGATATTTTTCTTCATTTCTATATATTTTTGGTATGCCATGCAACCTCTAAAGTTGGAGGGGTGACCATGTTGCTTGAAATTAACACAAAATGGTAAGTTTTCCTTAATCTGCATTAATTGACAATCTCTTGCAGCATGATTTGATTCGCATTTGACACACTCAAATGGTCATTACATACTTCCCGAAGTATGTCCCCGATGCTGGGGACATACTTCTTTGAACTTAACATGTGGCGTCTCCCAAGTAATCTTCTGATTTAGAATGTATTTAATACTCATAATTTCTGAAGCTGATTTACCAGCAAATAATGTTATTAAAAACAAACCAGTATCAATACAATTTCTTTTTGAAAATGTTGTGGAAAATTTCAAGACGTTTGCTACCGCACCGGAAACTAATAAATTGATCTCGCTTTTAATTAAATTATAATCTGTCTTATAATATACTCCACGTAAAACCAAGCTAATGCGTTTTAATTCCTTCGGTGTATAAGAATATGACTCAATTTTTTTGTCTTTTAACAACTGCATCATTTAAATAAGAAAATTGTAGGACAAAAGGGTTTCTCTTTATTAGGATTAAGCTTTCCTGAAAATAGGTTATTACTGTTAATATTACATTGATCTCTTTCAAAGTTTATTTCACCTAACTACAGAGGTATTGCTAAACTTAGTGCTATACCTAAACTTTTTGAAAAAATTGTTACTGATCACCTTTCCCATCAAGTATCATCTGCACTGGATCCTGCTCAGCATGGTTTTCGAAAGGGTTGTTCAACGGTTACTAATCTTTTGGAGTTAACAAAATTAGTCAATCGAGGATTTGTTTAACGTAAACAAACGGATGTTATTTACACCGACTTTAGTAAAGCGTTCGATAAAGTCAATCATACACTTTTAATAAAAAAACTTGATCTTATGGGATTTACGGACAATTGCCTTATGTGGATTAATTCATACCTGTCAAACAGAACTCAAAACGTTCGTTTTAAAACGCATACTTCCAAAGGAATTTCGGTGACATCCGGCGTGCCGCAAGGGAGCCATCTGGGTCCTTTGTTATTTTCCCTGTTTATTAATGGTCTACCGAAAATCATTAAACACTCAAACGTTCTATTGTATGCAGACGACGTAAAGATTTTTCACACATACGATCGTCACGCTGATTATATTCTTCTGCAAAAAGACTTAGATGCATTTAGTTCCTGGTGTAATATTAACCTTATGGAGTTGAACCTTAAAAAGTGCAAACACATGTGTTTTTTCCGACGATGTCATACAAACGTGCAATATATTTTAAATGGTCATGCACTAGACAAAGTGAATGTAATTTCTGATCTTGGTATTTTACTGGATGCTAAATTAAATTTTATAGAGCATATTTCGTCAACCACTAACAAATCACGAGCTGTTCTTGGATTTATAAAACCCTGGGCGAAGGAGTTTAGTGATCCCTATATCACAAAACATCTTTACACCTCTCTGGTCAGGCCTATTCTGGAATATGGCTCAATAATTTGGGATCCAATGTATAAAGTTCATTGTGATAGCATTGAATCGGTACAAAAACAGTTCTTGTTATTTTGTCTTTGAGCTCTAATAAAGCTGCCAAGCCTAAAAAGCCGCAGAATAATGTTAAATATCACATTTGTTTTAAATTTAATAATTTTTGATAAATAATATTTCTTTCAATGTTCCATGTCGTCCAACTCGCCATTTTTATCCACTGGCTGTTAAAGTATTCAGAGAAAATTACGCTAACTCTGACCCGTTTTTAAGAATTTGTACTGAATTTAATAAATTTTATAAATATATTGATTTTTCTTTAAATGTTAATGTTATTAAATGTTATCTTATTTCGTATTTAAATAATTAAAGTTATGTATTTATGTACTTTATGTTACAGTTTTTAATGTCTGTAAGGATCTTGAATCCATAGACTCAAATAAATAAAATAAAAATATCGAAAACCTATTCTGTCAATCTTGAATAAAAGTAATTTCTATAGATATTTTCCTAATAAGTTCTTTGCTAAATTTACAGTTACTTAAATCTACCTTAGCTTCCGTTCTTTTGCGTTTACAAACTTGCATAAATTCACCTTCGTCTGAAGATATTGATAGCATTGATTCTTCATAATTCATTTGTTTATTCATACTCAATTTTGGTTCACGATCAGCAAGAACTTGAGGACTTATTGCAACATGACTGTTGTGAATTTGAACGTTTTCAATTACCTTAACTTCCGATTTCAGGGATTGGTCACGATTTACAGGCATTGTATGAACAATATCGCTCCTATATGCATTCGACTTTGAGAGTACTTGGTTTGTATGCTTAGACGAAAGTTTATCAGGAGGCAAATAATTAAATTTCAAAAGTCTTTTATAAATTCAAAAACTTAAATTTTTTAATTAATTATTATATTTTTCACCCTGACTAATCAGAACCAAAGCATGAACAAATTAATGAAACTCGAGTGAAACATTTTTCGTCCAAGATTGTTTAGCCCACAAACTAGACCATATAAGATACGAAAAGAGCATCGTGACAGAGCACAGTTTAAATTGGAAAGGGATACCAAGAGTTAAATTTCATGATAATACTATATCTTTCTGGTTATTAAATTAATTATTAAATTGGAGCAGAAAGGAAAAAATCGACATTCTTGCGCCGAAATAAGCAATAATTTGGTAGATTGTACCATAAATTCCATTTATTTACCATCCAGCCACAAGTTAGCACAATTGTGGAACTAGATTAACGTGAGTACCTGCCTAGTTGGCCTAATCTTACCACCGAGTAAAACTTAGGCGTAGACTAGCGCCCCCATTGTGTAGTATAACAACACTTTACGCTTGCCACCAATCGCATTTTTTGTGTGTGATACAGTCACAATGAGTAGCAATTTATATAATAGGGCAAGCCTTATCCAAGGCAAGCCTAAATCCACATTATAACCTCTTGCTTAGGGGTTTGGAGACTATCCAACTCCGTCTGTTGAGAGTGCAACAACACACTTGATCGACCGTGCACCATACCTACATAAATCGATCTTAAACCACAACCACCACGTGTACCCCCGAACTGGACCTCACCTATAACCGGTCACAGAGACGATAGGCTCTCTGTGGGGCCACCGATTGCCGTGGTACCAGTCCTTTGGGCACTGGTCGGGCCTCGAAAAGGACCCGCAATTTTGATCGAAGACCTTTTCTTCAAGATTTAGGCTCTAGGAACCCTAGCGTCTGGTGCCCCTATTTTCCCCGAGTGAACCGCGTCAAAGCATTTGCCATTCCTGCAGTGACAATTGGAACCCTCGGGGGTAGCACAAGTTAGCACAACAAGAAAACGCACAAGCGAAAGAGAAAGAGAAAGAATTTCTATTGAAATAATATATTTTTACATTTAGTATATTTTAAAGTGGATTTTTTGCCGGAATATTTTTTATTTCAAAGAAAAGTTTCTTCAGTGTACAAATTCACATTTAAGCTGTGTTTAGATTGAGTGTATAAGTCATACCGAATGTTAGATTTTCCATAAGTACATGTATACACAGTGTAAACCTCTTGAAACATAATATAACTTCTAACGCCACCATGGTCCCACTTTGAAATTTCTATGATGTACTCACTAAGCCATATTATAAAACATTTTTAAATTTTTAAAAAAATTACAAGACAGTATTTACAAGATTTTTATAAAACTTTTTTTTAAATTTAAGAAAAAAAATTTTTAAAAATGTGGTTTTTTCATGATTGATATCAAATTAAAGCGTATGAAAACCCCTTTAAAATGAGCTATTACTCAACTGCCTGGGGATTTTAGAACTGGAATTAGAATATATTTAATCCTCGAGCACATATGAAAGAAAGCGATATTTTCCCACTTTTATAACAGTATAGTTAAAAAACTCTAAGATATAAAATTTTTTTTAAATTATGTTTGGATTCAGACAGTCAAAGGATAAATATAAAAAAAGTTACAAAAAAATATGAAGTTGTCATTTTGACTGCCTTGTTGATTTGACGTGGAATTACCCACGTACGTAGTTATTTTGTACCTTAACATTTGTACTAGCGGTGAACAAATTATTTGAGTTATCTTAAACTAATAATGTTCCCCCTTATTTGTCATATTGCTGTTGTGCTTCCTCTAATATTTTGTTTAGTTTTGAAATTTTCAATTAACGCAGTTGGTCTCGACTTTCCTTAGCCACCACAAACCTTTTCAATTTTTCAGGTAAACTAAACAGGGAATAATTAGATGAAATAATTAATAAATCTTTCGACAATTCGATTCTAATGCTTTTTAGCTTACCCACGATTGCGAAGAAATCATTTTCGTGGCACTATATAGTGACAATCTTTTCAATAGATTAACTTTACGTGCAGTACCTTTCCTCAACAATATCTATAGGGATATTGCTTCTCTTTACCGAACATCAGAGAGATGACACCAAATGATAGAGCAGCAGAAAAAAAAAATAAATAAAAACATAAACAAAAACATAAATAAACATATTTTATACCTTTAGTTTATTGGCGAATCTACATATATTGTCTAGAAACGAATGGACTTAATTAAATATAATTTTGTTGACTTAAGTTTAACTACACTGAAGATACCGTAAATTATATGAAAAACACAAAACATTTGCTGATTTTCATAAGCAATAAGTTAAATTCTCGTAATTTTTTCTCAAATTTTATTGGTTAAGTAGGTCATGTTTACAGCTTAAGACTATCAAGTAGATAATATATATTCAAGTATAATGTACATGCAAGATATACATTATATTAATTAATTGATTATAGAAAGAAAAAAAAACGTTTATATAAAATAGTTGAGTCCTTTTGTAGTTTATATATTGGTTTGTGATTACCCTTAATTACAAATTCTTTCCCAAGAAAACCTTCAACTAAAACATTTAATAATATATTAGCCATTTTATAAAATCAGTTAAGTTATTCCATTTTTCTTATCTGATCCCCCTAAATGGTCAACTTAACAAAAATGTAATACCAGAAAGAAAACGGCTATTTTTATTTATATTTACAAACAATTATTAAATTAATAAGACTGATTACATTACTTCGTGTCATTAAACGTATATACTTTTTGTCAGTTTGTATTGACTTGATGACAGAAACAAATGGCACAAATTCAAAGACATTTCTTAGGAAATTTATAAAAATACATATTGTGGGAATAAAATAAAACACCAAATTAATAAACTTAATTAATTAAGAAGATTCATACACTTTTGCAAATATCGAAATAAATCATTTTTATTTCATATATTCAAATATAAGATGGTCTAAATACAAGTATCTTTTCAAATCATACGTAATTTTGATTACCTCCCACAGTGGCTTAAAACCTGTTTATTTATTTCGGTAGGTCATCAACCACTTAAGATATTTTAATGGAATCTCGCAAAAGCAAAGCAGAGGTGTCATTATACCATTCACCACAGGTGGAAAGGGTATATAACGAGTGATTTTTTAAGAGCTTGAGAACTTTTTAAAAAAAAACGCATAAAATTTGTAAAATCTCATCGGTTCTTTATTTGAAACGTTAGATTGGTCCATGACATTTACTTTTTGAAGATAATTTCATTTAAATGTTGACCGCGGCTGCGTCTTAGGTGGTCCATTCGGAAAGTCCAATTTTGGGCAACTTTTTCGAGCATTTCGGCCGGAATAGCCCGAATTTCTTCGGAAATGTTGTCTTCCTAAGCTGGAATAGTTGCTGGCTTAATTCTGTAGACTTTAGACTTAACGTAGCCCCACAAAAAATAGTCTAAAGGCGTCAAATCGCATGATCTTGGTGGCCAACTTACCGGTCCATTTCTTGAGATGAATTGTTCTCCGAAGTTTTCCCTCAAAATGGCCATAGAATCGCGAGCTGTGTGGCATGTAGCGCCATCTTGTTGAAACCACATGTCAACCAAGTTCAGTTGTTCCATTTTTGGCAACAAAAAGTTTGTTAGCATCGAACGATAGCGATCGCCATTCACCGTAACTTTGCGTCCAACAGCATCTTTGAAAAAATACGGTCCAATGATTCCACCAGCGTACAAACCACACCAAACAGTGCATTTTTCGGGATGCATGGGCAGTTCTTGAACGGCTTCTGGTTGCTCTTCACTCCAAATGCGGCAATTTTGCTTATTTACGTAGCCATTCAACCAGAAATGAGCCTCATCGCTGAACAAAATTTGTCACATTTGAACATTTCGAACCGAACACTGATTTTGGTAATAAAATTCAATGATTTGCAAGCGTTGCTCGTTAGTAAGTCTATTCATGATGAAATGTCAAAGCATACTGAGCATCTTTCTCTTTGGCACCATGTCTGAAATCTCACGTGATCTGTCAAATACTAATGCATGAAAATCCTAACCTCAAAAAAATCACCCATTATAAGTTTGTCATTCCGTGTGTAATTTCTACAATATTCATTTCCGACCCCATAAAGTATATATATTCTGGATCCTTATACATAGAGAAGTTGATTAAGCGATGTCCGTCTGTCCGTCCGTCCGTCTGTCCGTCCGTCCGTCTGTCCGTGTTAGTGTGGTAATGTCATTTACCAAGGCACCAGAAGAGATACAAAAAATTTAAGCACACCAATCTGTTAGGCATAGTTTCGAAAATTTTGGTATTGCAATTCAGCAACATCGGATCATTCCTTTGGAGGCTACGGGCCGAAAACCACGCCCACCTATATTTTTTTACCTTTTTTTTTAATTTTTTTCGGCTTTAATGATTCTGTTTTGCCTTTTTTTGTCAAATAAATATTAGACTGCGACAGGTAAATCGCAAGGAGTGCATACAGATCTCGGGGGATCAATAACCCCCTGCGAGGGGCGATTTTTGTTTGTTTATAGATTGGTAGGGTTTTTCTGCTTTGATTTGTATTAGAGACCTTAATAGAAAGCAATACGCATAGAGGTACCCACTGATAAATAGGAGCAGTTAAAAGGAGCCCCCATGTGTCGATATGAGGAAATTTTTTTTTGTAAGGATATCTTTTTGCTTTAGTCTGACCATTCTAACTCAATATAGATTGCAGAAAGGTCCTAAATTTAACAAAAAAATTTCAATAAAATTTTTTCAAAAAAATTTCCAAAAAAAGAATTTTTAAAAAAAAATTTTTAAATTTTTTGAAAAATATTTACAAAGCATTTTCAAAAAGGTATTTTACAGAAAAATATTCAAAAAAAATTTTTTTTAAAAAATTTTCCAAAAAATTTTTAAAAAAATATTTTTACAAATAATTTTTAGACTCAATTTTCGAAAAATTAAAACAAAAATTTTAATATTTCTCTGAAAATTAAAATTATGAGTGTAACATAACATATAATTAATATTAAGAATATACATATGGATGTATGTGTGTATATAGAGTAACATATTTTTAGATGCGTTTGATCTTTTTAAATGTGTTTGATTTTTAAATAGATGATATCTCTGTTTTAAAACCTAGGTGCATTAAAAACATAGACATCATCAGGATACCGAATACAAACTGTCAAAAATAAAATACACACGTTTATAAGTAAACGATTATTTTGAAGCCAATATAGCTACATGTATACACGACCTCCATTGTGGCTGTCGTCAACTTAGGCTAATTTCTATTTTATTCAACAAAAGAAAATGTCACAAAATTGTAAATTACAAATTCATATAAAAAAAAAGTTTTGGAGGACATATTTATAAGTTTTTGAAAAAGTTATTTAATTTTATAAAAGCAAAATAAGTATTTCTACAACAATGTTAGAGTTTACGATATAGCTGTCGGCTTCAATATCATTAAGTAGCTGACAACACAGCGACAATTGTAGCAAACGGAATTTGTTTTCATTTGCCTTCTATTTCTTGAACTCATGAATAATGATTTTTTCTCATACGACTTTATTTAAGTAAAGAGTCAACAATATGGATAATGCTGTACATGTCTGTATAAATAAAATTACCGTGGTGAAGGGTATAGAAGATTCGCCACGGCCGAATATAGCACTTTTACTTGTTTTTTATTATTATTGTTATTTCTAATAAATAAGAAATTATAGGGATATACTTGTATTTGGACCAACCCTTATAATATGTGCCACGTATTTTTAATATTATAATGTCAACAAGAATTTTACTTCCATGGATAAAATATTTTAATAAGATTAAACATGTGAATATACGAGAATATTAAGCATCAATTCCCATCGCATCTTAATATGACAGCTGATAAAAACTGGATCTTTTATGAAATTCTAAATTGCAAAAATCGTAGGTAAAGCGAGGCCAACCAGGGACACGGCACGTCAGTCAATTTTCCATAAAGCCAAGTTAATGCTCTATAATTGTGGGGGATGAAAAAAGATGTCAACGATTAGTTATGCCACCAGTTAAAAACTATTTGGAAAATACACAACGGAAAATTGTTCCGCACCGGCCGTACATAAATAGCACCGGTCGATTACTCTGTTTCCTTCAACATAAATATGTGCTTTACTTCAGAACAAGGTATCCAAAATTTTGGGTTCAAAAGAAGTAACGTGGTTTCGGGATGGAACCTGTAAATTGCAACAGATATATCAAACAATCATACCTTGTGATATACTGAGCGATACTTTACTCTCCCTTCCTTAAAGTTGTTTAAAATGTATATCACTCAAATTGAAGTCTGTCAGTTAACAAGTTCATTGAGCTAGATTTTTTGTTGATGTAATTTACAGCGATTATTTTGAAAAGTATAAATGATCACAGGAAACAGGCCGGGTTGAAAGTTCTAAGGACCATGACTGGAGTTTCAACAGAATTAAACATCTCAATATAAAGTATTGGATGTGCGTTTAGTAATTGAAGAGCGAATTTAGTACCCTACTCTGCTGAAGACTCTATGTCAATCACGTCTTTCAACAAATGTAAGATACTTAAGTATCTTAAGTATGAGGAAGAGTTAGAAAATGTCTTTGATCGATATTGAAAGTTTCGATGGCTTAGACGATATTGCAAGCTACAAGTTTAATGAAGCGGTCAGATTCATTTTGGCAATCGGGCGATTTAATGATAGATAATGAAGCCTATTTAAAGAATTGTATCTAGTGGTTATTTTAGGAAAATTGCAAGGAAATCATATGATAATAAGTAGATCTACCCTTTCAAATATAACCTGATACATTATTTGGTCTGAGATAATATGATAATGATTCAATAGACATAGAAGCAGAGTTTTGTGTTTAACTTAATTAATTAATTTTCATTCCTGTCAGTGCTTATTTTTTTAAATTAATTCTTAAAATTAATTCGCTTTTAAATATACCACGTAAATTCCATTTAGTTCCCATTTTAATGTTAACTAATGTTAATGTAATAACACCTTTCAAAACAAATAATTCTTAAGCTTCATTTTGACAATAAGTTGAAAGTACTTCTAACGGATTATTAATAATTTACACTTTAAGGATAAAGAAAAAATCAATAAATTTTTGCAATGATAAACATTCAAAGCCCTTAGAAATTGAAATAATTTTTTTATACATTCACTACAATTTCTGTAGGTTTAAAAAGAACGTAAATAAAAAAATACACATTTCATCTGAATGTCACACATCTATGTGTAGGTGTATAGCTGCCCAACAATCCTTGTGTTGGAAGTTCTTTGTGTTTTTTTTATATACACTTGTGGCTAATAGGTCTTTTCCTGGCCTATATACGCCCTTCACTCTGTGGAAAAGTAATCAATACGTAAAATGGCATTGACAACAAAAAGAGCAATTTTTAGAGGTATACGAAGCAACTCAGATGACATCTTGTTAATGTTTTTTTTTTATCAAAACCAGAGGATTTCTTAGTGCTTAAATCAGAAATTATACTTTCAATATCGTGAAATTTAAACCTTGGAGGGACTGCAGCACTACTATGGACAGGTGGCAAATCTCTAATATCGGTCGATACATTTGCAGTAAAATCCTTTTTGAAATGGCCAACAAGTAAATAAAATTTTTCAGTATAATTTCAGTTTCAGTATCATCTACATGAAGTTAGCAAGAAAGGCTTATGTATGTCCAGTTTTTTCTACCTGTAATATAATATAATCTAATCTGTATAATCTGATTTTGGAGTTGGGTTTAAGCCTTCTAGATAATTTTTCAGCTCTCTTAGCCGGATTCACAAAATTGCAAAATTTCTTTTCCATATTTTTTTTTTGACGCAGGTACCTAACCAGTTTGGAACAACAACTAAAAAAATAGCTAATATTCTGGTTGGATATATGACTTCTAGCAATTTTTAAATGCTTTACTACGCCTCTGCATAAACTTTTTGCTACTTTTCGATATATGCCGTTATATTCATAAAGAAGAATGCCGCATGACATTTATATGATAAGGTAAAGGTTCGAAAGCATTTTCTAAAATTACATTTAAGTCATAATACTAACATCGTTATTGTGCAGAGATAGCGTAAATATGTGGCAAATGGAAACAAATCACATGTAACTTTATTAGTTTAAAAAATTAGAAACAATTTGAGAAAATAATAATAACTTAAGAAATAAAATTAAGATGATGAAAACATTTGGAAGCCAAAAGGGCTTATTGTTCAAAAAAGATATTTATGAATATGTTCCTATTGTTTAATCTGATGTTATATGCTCCACTGCCGCTGAAAGTGACATCATTTGGAATTGCTTCCATAATGCTGACTTAATAGATAAAGTGGCTAAGAGTTAAACGTTCTTATTTTAAAGGGTTCTGAAAACTATAAAACAGTATTAAAAATCTATACCTTTAACAATTGGCAACTAAGTCAACTACGAAAAGAACCAAAACCGAGGATCAATAAAGAAAGAAGAAGTTGGACTAAAAAACACTTCCTGCCTGTATAATGAAAAAATCGAATGTTTAAAAAGCATTTAACAACGCTTGAGATTAGCCGAAAGCCACCTCCATAATGTTCCAAATTTTTGGAAAAAGATTGATGTGAAGTGATTTATCCAGCTTTAATGTTTTTAGAAAGAAGGCAGAGCTTAAGTATCAAGACTGTTCAGTTCAAAAATCTTCAAGAGTAGAAACTTGTCGGTAGTAGTGTAGGGTTCTTTTTTACACATCCACAATGTTTGTCGGAAATCGAACCCACAACCACCAGACTGACAGACTACCGCAATACTAGCCATTTATTTTATAGAATTTTTTTATCATAGATTTGAATGACAATTAGCTTTTAACGTATATATCAACAAGATAACGATCCCATGAACAAATCTTGAATTGCTTGATTTAAAATAGTAAAACTGTCAGTCACAATTAAATAAAAATTCAGTTTGGGTTCATATTTAGACAGAATGGAATAACTTTTTTGAAAGACAACCTGCGAAACTTTTTGCTTGTCTGCGAAAACATCCAGAGTCTTTGGCGGGAATCTAACCCGCAACCCCTGACTGATAGACTAGCGCACTATCAAACAGCCTATCGAGGCACTAAACTCACATTTGGTAAAAAAATGCCATAAGGATGTGAAGAAATAATCCAATAAAAAATGCTAAATGTTAAACCTCTTTAATTTAATTAAGGGGCACCCTCTAACTTTAAATTATTTTTTATACTAGAGCATACTACTAAATACCCTGTGTAAATATCAAGTGTCTGCCTATAGCGTTAAGAATTGAAAGCAAAGTTTCTCACATTGACAAAATCTTGTTTCTTGTTTTAGAAGACATTTTACAACATAATCTGTATAATTTTCTTACTATTCAAACACCTTTTAATTTTTGGTTTAATTTTTCGTGCTTGTTATAAACTTTTAACTTTTATTTTTTATATTTTTTACTATAGCACACATAAATTTACACACTCTGTATAAATTTACGTTTAAAGAATTAAATGGAAAACCCTTTAAATTTCAATAATTGGTGTTACAGCGGCCATGGTTATACACTCTCTATGAAAATATCATAAGCCTCCCTGTTACGGTTCAAAAAATAAGGCAATATACGTGAAAAATATGTCACGGTTGGAACACCCTTTAATTTCTAGTAATTATAGGCATTCTTAATGCAAATAACGTCACTGTCGAATTACCATTTAATTTTTACTATTTATTTATTTATAGTGGCCATAGTAATACACCTCCTGTAAAATTTTCAAGTCACTATCCGACCACCATTTAGTTTTTAGGTTTATATTTTTACACTTGTTACACTACAGTTCAAGAAATAAACACATATACGTGTGTTATATCGGAGCACCCTATAAGTTTTAGTATTTGTTGCTATAGCAACAGTTATACATCTTCTGTGCAAATTTCAAGACTCTACCTAATACGGTTCCAGAGATAAAAGTCGGTGACAGACGGACGGACGAAAATAATAGAATTACGTTTTGGGTAGGGAACCCTAAAAACAGAGAATAATGACAAAGATAAAAAATTTATTAAATAAAAATACTTTCTTCTAGAACTGCCGGGTATTATTGCGTTGTATATATTATCACCTTGACATATTTTTTACAACATGGACATGACAAATACAATTATTAAGACTCGTATTGACCGAATAAAATTATGGTCTTCTTACATACACAGATGTTGGTTATTTAACTGGCCGGATAAATGTTGTTAGTAAAGAGAAAAACGAATAAAAAGAAGAAAATAAAGAAAAGTAAAACAAGCAAGCACGTTCACATAAAATGACCTTAATATTTTCTTTTTGTTTGATACATTCGGGATCGTTTGTGAATTATTTACAACTTTAACATTTAAGTAGAAATATTGGATTAAAAGCATTAGTTTTTGTTCAAATAATATTCAGAAAAAAATATTTAATAATAAAGAATCTATAACTATAAAATGTTATTAATTGGAATAAAATGCATTAAATGGAATGTAATTTTGACAAGACTAAGTGAAATTGAGTCATTTATAAAAAAAAAAGTAATTAAATTATGACTGAACATGGACGATACACTCATATAAAAAATGTTACTAAACTAAATCTGGGAATAAAAACAACCCATGACATGTAGTTTTCTTCAACTTTGAAGAACATTTTTTCGTTTACTTTAACTTTAACTTTAAAATTAACCACAAATTCTGCAGAAATAATTTTTCTTCAACTAAACTGCCTTATTGGTTTCTGCCAATATTGGGAACTGCCTTCACTTCAAACATAGAAAATATTTAAAGGTACAGTGTTGTATATAAAAAACTTGAACATTCACAAAACTCCAAACGTATCATTAGTTAATGCAAAACATAAAGTAATGTGTTTAAAGAAATTTGAAATACATCCAAATTCACTGGACCGTAACATCCTAAGTTTTTTTTTGTACATTTATTTTTTATTGTATCTTCAACATCTTTGAACTAACAATCATTTTGCGGGCAACCAGGTTCATTCAGCATGTTACGCGCCAAAGGGTTTGGATGAGATTCAAGCCTCTTTCGATATGTATGCAGTCACATATTCGCTATTTCTGCTTTGACTGATGGCATGTTTAGGTCTTTGCGGATGTTCGAATTTTTTATATACCAGGGAGAAGATGTAATTATACGTAGTATCTTATTTTAGGGCCTTTGAAATTTTTCTACGTTGCTAGCTGAGGCAGTGCCCCATAATTGACTCCCATAACACCAAATTGCTTTGAGGATCGACTTGTACAGTAGAAGTTTACAATCTAAGCTCAGGGTGGAATTTTTGCCAATAAGCCAATTTAGTTGTACTGCTTTTAATTTCATTTGTGTTAACTTGAATTCTATGTGGCTTTTCCCAGTAAGGCGACGCACAGTGGTCAATTTCGCGAGATAGCGGTCAAAACTCTATAACTTTTGACCGGATTGGTATTTTTTTACGCAATTTGTTTTGTTCAATAGGAGGGACTTTAAGCTTCAATTTGCGTGTTCAAACGTAAAAATCGACTGATAGGAACGTAAGTAATGTGGAGTTAAAAATGCATTTTAATTTTTTGTTGAGTTTCCATGTAAAAGTTGAATATTTTGACATTTTAAATAGGTATTTTTTTTTATAATTTTTTATTTTCTTCAATCGTATTTTACAACCAATACTTATTTATTATTCCTAAACTTAATTTTGGTCAGAAAATGCCAACATTTGGCCCCTGACATTTATTTAGTCTCAATATTCACCGGGGCCAAAGGTTGGTTTCTTTGGAAGAAAGCTAATTCTTGTGAGGATTAAACTGAAAAATAACACTGATTTTCCCCACAATATCAATACCATTTGGATATATTATATACAGAACACAACATCGATAAAATTTTAAGTAAACTTTTACTATTGATTTAAAGTGCAAATATATTTTATTTAAATGTATTAATAAAAATTTATACTAAAATTAGAAACAAATTATAATCTTTAAACTAGTATTAATTAAACAATATTAGTAAAAATTTCTTCCAAATAGCTTTGATTTTCATTTTGCAGTAGTTGTTTAGCTCCTTCATCTAACTCTAATGAGGTTGATTCCCATTTTTGTCGAATGCTGGACATATATGGGTCTGATGTGCACAACAAAATATTAATAAGATCTTCATTAGTACAATATCTGGAAATTTTTCTTGTATTGTGCTCGCGAAAGAATCTGTAGTCTTTGTTCCTTTTTTCTTACGCTTCTTTTGAGAGATCTCCAATTGGAAGCATATTGTGCTGAATTATTTATTCCCCATGGAACAAAATTTAGTGAACTGTGGTTGACATATGTCTCCAAGAATATTTTTGGTTATAAAGGGTTGCTGTCTCATTAGCATACTGACCAAATTTTTTTGAATCTATCATTTTGCTACATGCTATAACTTCTAATATGATTTGGAATCGTCGTATTAAATCATAATCTACTCCAGTTATAGAAGCTGCAGTTTCTGGATCGGAAAAAAATCTCCTTGCTGTGTTTCCATCATTAAATGTTCCTTCTCCTTGCTTTGGCTGGTCAATTATAAGGTCTATATCACGGTATTTTTCTTGAATATCTTTTTTTTTTGCTTTCTTTTTCCCAAATTTTCTTTGTTGTTTCTCACTGTTTCGCCTAACGGGCCAAATTCCAAATCGTATCCCAATTTAAGAATATGCTCCATAAAATGAATTCTAGCATGAAGAGGTGACATTCCAAATTCATATGCTTCATTAAAACTATCGTCTTGTGTTGGTGGTTGGCTCAATTGACTTGATGTTTTTTGGCATATGGTGCAGCTTGACGAAGACTTTGTTTCGGTTAAAGCTTATGCAACTTTTCCATCGATCATTGTAAGTGACATTTTAAAGTTAACTTCGATGCATTGGTCATTAAATTCAAATATCACTGGTTGAAGTTCTTTAATTTCATCTCTTATTTTGCCAACTTCCTCAGTTATGACATCTTTAGTTTCTTTTTTGTAAGTAAACTTTATTGGTCTACAAAATTTTGTTGACGAGGGAATTTCATTCTTCCATACATCTATCTCTGCAGCTCTACTAGTTGACGGCTCTGAACCAATATAAGTTTTTGTTAAAGGTAATGGAACGAAAGAAAGCATGAACAAATAGGCATCTGATGAATTTTCCGCATTACATTGTTTGTATTGTTTCTTGCCAGAGGACCCATCACATCCCCATTTAGAAATTAAAGTCATGCTGCAATTTTTAAACTTCTTTAAATAGTTAGCATCAAATGTCTTTAATAATCGTTCTGCAGTGTGTTCAAGAAAATCCTGCAATTTTATTTCTGCTGAACTTTAAGTTACACTAATAGCAGTTGGTGAAGGTAAGCAATCTTTTTTGGCAGAAACTATATCTCGATATGATGGAAAAATTCCAAAATTTTTTTCATTGGTTCGCTTCCACAATTCTGTATATTGGTTTTTAGTCATTTTCAAATCCAAAAATACTGCAAATGCTTCTTCTGGAGTAAATTTATTTTCTTCAGTAGGTGTCGGCATACTTTCTAAAATCCTTTTTGTGCGTCTGGGGCTTGCTTCCACTATTTTTTCAATGATAGCAATTTTACTCTTTTTAGTTTTCGATGGTTGAATTTAATGCAGAATTGAATCCTTTATGATGCTACAAGAAACTTCTTCATTGATATGTTTAAGCTTGCGTCTTCGTGATCTTTCACTACAATTATCAATTGGCTTTGTTGGTTGACCACCTTTTCCAGTTTCCTTGGTAGTTACTGATGGCTTTTTAAAAATAAGTTTATTTCTTAGCCATTCTTGGTTGCGTGAATAAAACAATTTCTTGTTTCTGGAACATTGATTGTACCGTTTTCTTAAAGTATTTAAAAAGTTTTTTATTTTTAAGTTATGAATTATAATTTCTTGTTTGTCGCATATTTTGAAGAATGGATTATTCATTATATGTAAAATAATATCGATTTCATCTTTCCGTTCAAAATATATATCAGATAGAACACTATAACTGAATTTAGCCATTGTTTAAACAATAATGAAGAAAAAAATGAATGCATGGATTAAAATACTATTGCTCGAAGTTTCAACATGATCTTTTTAACCGACTTCAAAAAAGAAGGAGGTTATCTATTCGTCTGAATGTTGCTTTTTTTTTTTATATATGTAACCGCAGAACTCAGCCATTTCTGAACCGATTTTAAAAGTTTTTGCTTTATTTGAAAGGTTATGCTCCAAGGTTGGTCCCATTTTAAAAACAGTTCATTATATTAAAAATTAAAGGGTGTTCCCATACAACATACATGTTTTTTACGTGTATTAAGAACCGTAAAGGGCAGCAAATTAAAATTTTAAAAAACTGCGTGCCGCTATAGCTCCCAACAGCAGAAATTAATAAAAAAATAAATTTAAAATTTAAAGGGTGTCCCCATAGGTGACATAATATGACCTATTTGGGTCTATCTTTTGAACCGTTGTAGACTAAACCTTGAAAATTTGACAGAATGTCGACTACTATGACCGTTATAATAAAATGTATAAATACTCAAAATTTTAAATTAAAGGGTGCTCCAATAGTTCATTTAATTTGATGTATATGGCCATACTTTTGAATAGTTGTACACAGACCGCTGAAATTTACAAAGAACCTGTAGTGCTAAGTCAGCTATAACAAAAGGTATAAAATTTTGAATTTGGAACTTAAAGGGTGTCCCAATAGTTAATGTAATTCTATGTATGTGGCCAAACTTTTGAACTGTTAGAGAAAGACAGCTGAAATTTACAAGGAACCTGTATTGCAAAGTCCATTATAGCAAGTATACAATTTGAAGTTAGAAATTAAAGGGTGTCCCCATAAATTACGTAATTTGATCTATATGACCCTATCTTTTGAACCGTTAAACACAAACACTTGAAAATTAGGCAGAATGTCCACTACTTTCTCTGGTATGATAACAAATATAAATATTTGGAATTATAATGTAAAGGGTGTCCCAATAGTTCATGTAATTTGATATATATGGTTAAACTTTTTAACCGTTATAGACAGATAGTTGAAATTTACAAAGAATCTTTGTGAACAAGTCCTCTATAACAACAGGTCTTTAATTTAACATTGTAAATTAAAGGGTGTCCGAATAGGTGATGTTATTTGATCTGTGTGCCCCTATCTTTGAAACCCTTATAGACAGAGGCTTGAATGGTGTCCCCATACAAGACGGATGCTGGTGAAAATAACTTAACTTTTAAACAGTAATAGGGAGAGGTTTGACATTCAATAGTCTTTATTTTTTACCTCTAATTTTGGCGCATCTTTTATTTGGTTTAAATCTAATTCTTACAGATTACTTCTTACATTTTTAGTTTAGAATTGGTGCCCTTCTATCTGTTTTGAAGTCGGTTTTTTTTTGCAAGAATTATTTACCTCTTTGAAACATAATATAACAGGTACTTGGTTTTACCAGTTATTTCCATTGGTTTTAAATTTATTTGCAATTTTCAGGTATTTAAGTTATGTAATATTAGATGGCAATAAAATCATTTTTTACCTTTTCCAAATGAATTGCCAGATACCACATAATTTGAGAGTTCTCTTGTCATTTTTGTCAAAATTTTGATACACCCTTCTATGTGGACTAGGTCCAAATATGGGCCAACTTCTCCTAATTTCAACAGAATTATTTTTTGGGTCAATAAGAACTCTTGTACAAAATTTCATTAAAATATATGCATAATAGCCCCTTTCACATACAAATAACTTCTCAAAAAATATGACGTGCATTTGTACCGAATATATTACCTTGGGTCAGAAAAATTGCTGTAGCTCAAAAAGTGCAGTCGTGATGCATGGACATGTATATATAGGAATGTAGGGGAGAGTTAGGACTTTAAAATAGTAAATTTGTGTTTTGACTCAGCTTGACTCACAGGAGTTGTGCTCTATGAAGTAGGAAATTTCCGAGAAATTTGACCCTTTTTAAAAAAAATATTTAAATTGTTCTGAAAACAGTAGAGCTTCCAGAGCTTTTACCAGTAATAGGAAATAAGTTAAGTTACAACACAAAATTTATTTCGTCCAAAAATCTTGAAAAACAAAAAAGTTATGATCATTTAAACTTTTAAAATTAACTAAAAATATCATAAATTTACTAAATTCTGAAAAAGCCCATTTTGGACCACCCTGTTCTCAGTGAAATAGTTGAAACAGAGTTCTAATTTCTTGGCTCCCGAGGTTTACTACGGTCTACTTTCATATGAGTCTAATAACTTTAAAATCGGAGAACAAAAACCAAAAGGAGTTTTGGCCGCTATCTCAAAATATTGACCACAGTGCGACGGTCAAGATGTATACCCAGGTATTTAACGTCTGAAAGCTGTGTTATCATTTGGTTATTTATGCGAATAGGAGGGCATGAGTCCCTACGCAGTGTGAAAGTTATGTGAGTAAATTTTTGTTCATTTACTTTTGTTCTTCATTTTTTCTAACCATTTTTCCAAATTGAGTAGGTGGTCTTGTAAAAGTTGTGATGCTACTTGGGCACTTTCATGAATACTCAAAACAGCTGTGTCATCTGTAAATTTTTATGTGTGGACTCGGGTGCTAATTGGCATATCTGATGTTTACAGTAAATATAAAATTGGTCCCAAAATACTACCTTGGGGAACTCCGGCTTCAATGAGCTGTGGCGAGCTTTCCTTCTTTTAGTAAAAAGTAAAGGTTTTCGGGCAAGTTCAGCTTTAACTTCGTGCCATACCTTATCAAATGCTTGCGTGTAGATAAGTATTTTTTTCATCCTAAATGATTGCGGTTATATTCCACTAAGAAAAAGTTATATTGCTTTAGAGCGATGACCCGAAAATGATAATTACCCGTAACATATGGGGGTAGTATGTACCCATATCCGGTCAATGCTAGTTCAAATAGATTGGTAATACAATAATTTAAATACCAAAATAATATATATTTAAAAAATATATTTCTGTAACTACTGAGTGTTTTTCGTTTCCGTTAAAGTTGAAAAAACATCATATTATCAATTTTTAATCAATATCAATTATTAATTGAATCCTAAAGCAGGGTATCTGCGGTACGCCACAGCAGAACTAACAATACCTAAACTTTATTTTATTTACAATAAAAAAAGTGTACAGCAAAAAGTTTTAAATGTCTCAACGCTTATACAATAAGATAGATTAGTGTCCAGTGGCATTTTATTAATTCCTTACTTGTTTAAAGAGGATTATAGAAAAAAGAATAGAAAACACTCGAAACAGTTTTCATTTTCATGACCAAAGCAATTTTGTAAAAGTTTAAGGACAGACATATGAATTCAAAAACATATACTTTGTTTGATACTTTATTATATTTTTAAATGAACAACCTATTTATAAAATGTCTGATTATACAAATAATCATCGTTTAAATTAAATTGCTCTTTAACACTGTGTTTTGTGTTCTATTAATGCGGTGATGCATATTTTGTTTGCTTAAGAAAAAGACTTCGCATTTTTATGCTTTGCCATTAAAAATGAAAAAGGAACTAAAAAACTTTATCGTCAGTTTAGTCCTTACGAAATAGCAAAAAAAAAAAAATTACTTGCACAATGTTCTACAGCAGGCTAGTAATAAAACGTTTACTTTTTCTTGAATAATTCAATTTAATTACAAATTATAGAAAGGAAATGCATCACTTAAGGATTAATTTATTTAAGAAAACAAATATTGAGTTTTGCATTAAGTGATTGTGAAGGTTAACCACTCGAATGCCGCTAACAAATTCCGCCAATTAACTTTGATGAGAATATAGTTTAGTTAGATATTCGTTTAAACAATATTGAAGCAATTTAAAGCTTATCCAACAATACTACTTTGAGTTATAAAGAAAACTCAAATTGCAATTTTTTCTTATTTTAATAATGATACACAAATCCTAATATATATCCTGTTCGTTCAAATTTAAATTTAACAAAAAGTTCTATTTATTAAAAAGGATTTTTTTAATAAGGAGTTCAAAGGAATTAAAATACATAAAGTTAAAATCTTAAAAGCTATATCACAGCAAAACAAAAGTGACAGGAAGTCCTTTTTATCTCATCATAAACTATCAAAATTGAAGGATAAAGTTGTTCTATGATTAAATGCTCTTTTACATTTATATTAAAAACAATTTAAACAATACATACACAGAAGTATTGTTGAGAGGAATGAAAAACTTATTTAACAGACTTGAAATGTCGACAGCAACTTTTCATTACCTACGATTACTGCAAAAGTAATAAAAATTTTAAAAGAATAAATTCATTATTTAGGCTTAAGTTCTTAATTATAAAGAGATAAAGAAAAATTATAATTATATAGAATGGAATGCATTTTCTAGAGAGCTCTACGTCCGTCATCAGCACTAGGTAGTTTCAATTGTTATTAATTTTCTATTTAAACAAACTAATCAAAGAAATAGGATATGAGAATTTTAAATATTTACATTATATTTCATAGGAGATAGAGCTTTTTGAAATTGTTTTTACACTATTTCTTTATATTTTTTTATTCTCTTATTATATACTTATATTATTTTACCTTTAATTTTTAGAGTTTATGTTTGGACATACTTCTTGCAAGTTGCAAGAGTCTATCTACTAGTTACGGTGAAAAATATGAGTCCATATGCTTATATAAACCTCATTTCTTATACGAGATACCCATTATTTCTTGATTTTTATTTGTTTATTACTTTTTACTAAACCGGACTTAAAAGTACACACTTTCTTTAAATGTTCTGTTCTATTACAGTGTGTAAATTTCAAGATATATATATGTTTATAAAGTTTCAACAAATATAAGATCGTTTGCGTTAAATTATGCCTCCTATCTGCGTACAGCCTTTAAATTAATACTTGCAGATTGTGGACATGGCAACACACTTGATGTTTAAACTTCAAATGTATGTATGAACGCAAAGAAAACACATGGTTGAGGTAACAATAATCTGAGAGCAACATTTTAAATTAAATTATATGGCTGTAGTCAAACCATATTATTTTTACTGTAATAATAATATTGTTATGTTAGAACCATATCATTGTTCAACTTAAAAATAACATTGTAAAATATAAAATTTTATTATGACATAAATCAAGAAATATATTGATATAAAAAGACCTTATTTGTTTATAGAAACATACGTTATAATAACACACATAATTATTAATTATTTTATTTTTTAAGCACTCGACATAAGAAACAATTCAACTAGTAAATTTATATTTCAGGAAAGAAACCCGTAAAATTAGATTGTAATAATTTTAAAAATCTAAATACAAAACTTAAAAAAATCAAACATTATTTGATTGTTTTTAGTCATACTAACATACGAACAAAATTATCATAATTTGTTTACTAATAATATATTACAGTTATAAATACAATATTGTTTTGGAATACTAATAAAACTTTGGTTGTGGTTTGAAAATTGTATAGTTCAAACCAAGCATATTGCATTTTTTGGGTGTAGTAACCATTTAATGATCACATGATAACAAAAACTTATGTGTGATGACCAAGTAAGGCAACTAAAAGATATTTATTGCAACCATATATTGTTACAGAGAACATAATATGGTTCTTGTGACCATACCATAAACATGTTTTTTTCTGCGTATGTATATATTATACTGGTTACTGCAGATATACTAGATCTATGCAAAAGAAAAGGGGAATTTTGAAGTTTCGCGGACTGCGTACATTCGTTTATCGATTTTTTTTTTGATATGTTGGTACACATGCGTTAGTCATACAACTAAAAACGTTAGTCGCGTTAGTGTGTGTTCTTCGATCAAATATCATTGCATATAGTTGATGTTTCCGACTAACCTTTTGTATCTCTTGTTCAAGGCATATTTAACAAGGTGACTGCACAAGGCGGAGCTAATATTAAAGAGAAATTTTTTCAATTTTTTTTATATGGAGTTTGACATTAATCAGGTTTTTTAAGAGAGAATAATATCTATTTTACTGTCAAAATCCATATAAAAAAAATTGAAAAAATTTGTTGCTGAAATTTCCTCTCCCTTACGCTATCACCTTGTTAAATGTGCCTTGCTCTTGTTTATATTTATTAAAAATGTGTTTCTAGTATTCATGAGTACACTCGAAATATTATGTAGGTACATTTCAGTGAAAAATCACTTTTTACAACTATTATTTCCTTTAAAAAGCGACCCAACAACGTTTCACTTAAATTGATTGTGATTTTCAATTGTTTTTGAATGTCAATTTTATAGCTGACAAAATACATATCGCACTTGTTCCTCTAAAAAAGTCAATTTAAAATTTAAAAATTTTCAGTAAACACAAAAAACATTATTTTTAATATACTTTCACATCAAGAAGAGTGATAGAACTGTATTTTTTTTGCGAAAGATTAGAGAAAATGATATAAAAGTTTTAAAGTGCGTATGTATGACCACTGTACATCGATTTCTTGCAAAAAGTGAAAATTACAAAATTTGAGTTGACTCTCTTTAGAGGAACAAGTAAGATATGTAAAATAGTACTTTTCTACTGACAATTTTTTTTTATAATTCAGTACTTCAGTTATATCGAAACAAGATACAAATTAGGTTGTAATTTCGACTGCACTGATAATCAGAATTTTATTGCCATTCGTTTTTTAACAACAGTCGTAAAAAGTAAAATAAAAATTTTCTTACTAAAAAACAACATATATTTTGATTTTTTTTAACTTAACTGAAAACTTCTTCAGTAAACTACAAACTGTTAAAACTCTTTTGAGTGTAATATATTCTACTATCAAGAAATCTATTTGGATGCTTTTTTTAACTTTGCTGAATAAAGGGCGCAAAAAGGATATTTATATTAACATCTAGGATTGAGTGAATACCTCTTTTTGTGTACAGTTAAACTAACATTTATTTAGGACGAACTCAAGTAAAACCACTTAGTTGTGGTCATCTAAACTTTCATCCATTTACTATTCATATAATGCCTAAAGGTAGTGTAGCATTAACTTTTGTAAACCAAGAAGCTTTTCAATAAAAAATATTTTTCATAAAAAATGAAAAAAAGCAAAAGATGTCAGTGATTAAATTTTTAAACAACTCGCTTAAAAACTAAAAAAACGATAATTATTTTTGTTCATTACATTTATTTAAATTTATTTTGACCTAAAAATAAAATCCTTTATTTGTTATTTGAGGTAGTGAAGCATTGAAAAGTTGCAAAAAGGTTTCTGTTTTCAATTAAACAGAAAAAACAAATATAATTTTTGTTTAATGAATTCTTTAAACCTTTAATTAAAATTTCCTTTTTTTTCTTCATTTAAGTTTCTACTTACCGACAATAAATGCCAATCATCACAACGCATGGGAAATAAAAACTGATACAACTCGATACAACTGCATACGTTGGCGTTAAATCCAATGCACATGTTGGATACTTTTTTCCATTATCTTCCACAATTAACGGTTGATCGGGTCGATGCAATCCCAATGAAATGGGTACAAATGACACGAAGGCAGCTAAAAGCCAAATGGCAGCAATTGTGGCAACAGCTACACGCCTTGTCACCCATCGACCATATCTGTACAAAAAGGAAATGAAAAAAGCAGTGATTAGAGATAAAATCCAAAAAGATTTTTGATTGAAAAATGAGCAGTAAACAATTGCTAGCTAGTGGTGACAATGATGCTGGTCATGACAGGGTAATAACGATTTGAAGAAATGAAAAGGATTGAATAAATTCCGACTCCTTCATAAAATTTGAAACCACTTTTATTGATTGTCAATTTCACAAATACATACATACATGTATACACATAGATGAGACTTTAATCCTTAAATTTAAAAGGAATATTTAATGTATTAATTCCAGTTGCAAGGACTTGCTGGCAACATTTAACTTAAAATTTAATTTAAATATTTTATATATTACATGCAATGAAATTTTTAAGTCGAGCTTAAGTTCGTTTTTATTCTCTCTAAGAAAGAATTAATTAAATTACAAATTAGGTGAGAATATTAAAGAAAAATTGGGAAAATTTAATTTTTAGACACCAGCAGGAGCGGAATGCACATTTTCTAGACAGCTACGTCAGGCATCAGCACTCTTCGTATCTATCTACTTAGGGTAGTGTTTTTATATATTTTATATATATTTCAAAACTAAAATTAATTTCAAATAATGAACTAACAATTACTCAGGCTTAATTTCTTTATTTTAAAGAGATAACGAAAATTAGACACTAGCAGAATGTAATACATTTTTTTGGATTGCCACATCAGTCTTCAGCATTCTTCGTATTTGTGGAACAAGATTAACGTGAGTACCTTCCATACTCGGCCTAACTTAGGCGTAGACTAGCGCCCCCATTGTGTAGTATAACAACACTTTACGATTGCCACCAATCGCTTTTTGTGTGTGATACAGTCACAATGAGTAGCAATTTATATAATATGGCAAGCCTTTCCAAGGCAAGCCTAGATCCACATTATAACCTCTTGCTTAGGGGTTTGGAGACTATCCAACTCCGTCTGTTGAGAGTGCAACAGCACACTTGATCGACCGTGCACCTTACCTACATAAATGGATCTTAAACCACAACCACCACATGTACCCCCGAAGGGGACCTCACCAATAGAGGATAGGCTCTCTGTGGGGCCACCGATTCCCGTGGTACTAGTCCTTTGGGCACTGGTCGGGCCTCGAAGAGGACCCGTGTTATAAAACAGCAGACCTTTTCTTCCAGATTTAGGCTCTAGGAACCATAGCGAGTGGACCGCGTCAAAACATTTGCCATATTCCTGCAGTGACATTTGGAACCCCGGGGGTAAGCATTCTTCGTATCTATCTACAAGGTAGTTTCAATTGCCACTCCTTCTCAACTGCTCACCTCACATACTGCCCTATAAGGGCTTGGTTTCCTGTTTTCGCTAACGAAAGTCTGGCGACCTACCTTAGGCGTTATAACCTTGACATTCCGATGCGTCGGTCTGGAGGCCTACTGATAGCCCCAGCACCAGGATCGGATGCTTTAATCTACTCAGCTATTTATCCTAAACTTTCATAATACTGAAACCGAGCTATGGAATGAAATAATGGATAAGATTTGGAACATTAAACATAGAATGCTTTTAGAACCATCTTGTCTCGCCAAGGTGGCAAAGAATGTCGTACCTATAAAATCGAGGTACTTGGTGTATCCGAGACAAAATGGCCAGAGTCGGGTGAGTTGAGTACTCCAAATGGGCTTACTTTCCTGTACTCCGGCGGACCAGCAAACCAACCGAAGAGCAATGGTGTGGGATTCCCATTAATCGACCGAGCTCGGAATGCTCTTATCAGCTGAAAGGCCCACTCTGATAGATTTGTTTTTATTAGACTTCGCACAAGGGCCAGAAACATAACTATATTGCAGATGCTGCTAGTGACCACCAGCTTACTTATTGCCACTGAACGTCTCAAAACTGCAGCTATCCGAAAATATTAAAACACGGTACAGAACAGAAAACTTGACATTAGAAAGTTAGAACAGCCAACTACGTCCTCGGTTTATGGCGGAAATTTCTCCATAGTCTTAGGTTTGCACACCCACTCGAAACTGAAAGACTGAGATATTGAGAGCTAATAGATATTGATGCATGATAAAATTGTGGCTAAGTCTCAGTCTGGTGAATAATAACATTTGTCGTCGAATAGCAATTGATATATATGTGCTTTCGGTGAGAAATGGTTCGATTATTTTGTAGATATGGTTATTCGCTGCCATTTCATTGACTTTGTTAGCCTTGAGGTGATTTTAAATTATATATTGAAGGGTTATACATTGCTGTGTATAAAAAGTTTGAAGAAATTTTCATAAGGTGCCTATATTTCCTAAACAATTTTGTATAGTTATATGCAAAAGTTAAGTAGTAGAACCCTTGAATTAATTGTGTATTTTTAGTGCTGCTAATGTTGCTGAGGTCCTTATTTTGACTTCCAATTGAACTTGTGCAATTGTGGTCTCCATAGCTAGCATTTTACAAATGCGCTTGCTGCTTGTGATAGAAAGCGTTTATAGGACAAATCATTATTTGAAAGCAGACTTGTGTATTTTACTTTTGTAGTTTATTTAAACGATTCAACCGATTGAACTGAAAGAAATATTTGAAATTCTTATATTTACTTAGCTCACTTTTTAATCTACTTTATACTTCGTATTTTTAACAATGAAACAAAATGAACTTAAAGTTTATGTGTGGGTACATTTATAATTTGTAAAGTATGCTATAGACCCATATGAACTATTAAAGATCGTCAGTTGGGTCTATAGTATGCTGTCTCTTCTGCCGAAAAACCCCAGTGTGTCGGTAAATTTTTTTATCAGTTCGAATCATAGTGTACAAAGTTGTCTAAAAAGTATTGTGATACAATATATATTTTTACTGCATTAAATTTAAGGCGTTAAAATGATTGTATCTAATAATTGTATCTAATAATTAATAAAATCTAATTAATTAATAATTAATTACTGGGTATCTCTGGGTCAGACTCAGACTATAAAAATACTGCGCGATTACTAACAGCTTTAATTTTTGAAATACATACTCGTATACAGTTTTTTAATAAGTCAATTTTTAGGTAAATCTCCTTGTGAACTACAGCAATAGTCTGCAATAATATGTAAGTCCCACGATCCCTAATAACGCTGTTCTATTCTATTCTTCTAAGATTCTGATGACATCTTTCAAACTGCTCCTCACTAAAACCTCGCACATTATGTGGAAATCGGTCTAGATGCGAGTGCAGAAAGTGGATTTATATGCTCATGTTTCAAAAGCTCGTCTTAATCATGGAAGCTTTCGTGAAAGAAATTTTAAACATAAGCTACTTTTTGCAAGCGCTTTCACAAGTGCGATGGGCAAGTGAATGGTGCCCATCGTCAAAACTTAAGCTGAGATACTCCTCTGCTATGCTTATGCCAAATTTCCAAAATATTTTGATTCTGCTCCACTGGGCAACGCAGAGATTCTCGCCAAATCACGAGTGTTACCAACATTATTGCAACTCCTTTTTACCGTAGACCATAACCGTAAATATACCACAAATTTCTGGCATAAAATATGAGGAATCCATATCTTGATCTAAACTCATATAAAGCAATCCGTCCAGTGGTACAAAATCCGACAATATAGGAAATGTCTCATGCCTAAATGTGCTCTAAAATGTGAAAGCCAAACTTCCATTATTTTTAAATATTGTTAAAATATAAAAACGCATTGACATCTTTTCCCAAATCAGCATAAATTATACCAAAATTTGGCTTCACATTAAAATGTAATAAATCATTATACTTGCGTTGTATTTGGCGAGCAACATTGTTCCGCCCAATGCGATAAACCAAGAGATGACTCGAAAGTTAAAAAATGTAGCAATTGCGGTGGAAACCACACTGCTAACTACAGAGGCTGTCCAGTTTTTTCCATGGTAAGGAAAACCACTCAAAAATTTAATACTCCTGCTAAGAATCCGCAATATCGAGCAAATGCTCATTATCCGCAGTTAGCCCAACCAACAACCCAACATGTTTCATACGCGGATATGAAACATGTGGGGTTGTTGTCGGTGTCGCTTGTTAACATAAAGCGACACCGACAACTAATTCTACTCCAAATTTGCACCCAGAACCTAAAGAATAAACACCATCTGGTAACTGTAATCTTCTCAAAGTAAGCATCGAGACATTAGGGTATTACTTAAACAGTTTTATGAGCTCTATAAGTAGCATGATGCAAGAAATGGTACCCATGTTGATGTTGCAGGCGGTACTAAACAAACCATGAACTGTTTAAAAATATGTTTCTGGAACGCAAACGGCTTACCCCAACATAAAAATGAACTCAAATACTTCCTCAAGAACTAACAGATTGATATCATTCTGATTTTTGAGACACACTTAACAACAAATAGCTTATTTAAAATCAATGGCTATATTTTATATGATACTAAGGACCCCCGTGGAGGATCATGTGGAGGCTCGGCAATACTTATTAAGGCCCGAATCAAACATTATTTTCTGCGTGATTTTTGTGAGTATTCACACCTTCAAGCAACAAATATCTGTCTTGAAGAATTTCATCAAAGCTTAGTTATTTCTTCGATTTATTCACCTCCTAGATTTCAAATATCGGAAAGTCAGTATAGCGACTTCTACAAATCACTACAACGCTAAACATACGTTTTGGGGATCACGCCTAATATCTCCAAAAGGTCGTGTTTTGTTTGACACAATTTCAAAAATGCGTTTGATCGACAAAAAATAACTGCTGTTATTGATTTTGGCGTGGTTAAGGGTATTCGGACAGAAATGATTAAAGTTGAAGCGTCACTTGAATTATCCTCAGATCATTCAGCCACTATCGTCTTTATATGGGACAAAAAAAAAACATCATATCACCAACGAATATAACAAGTATTAATTGGTTGAAATATAGATGGTATCTTAGTACTCATTGTTCGAAAAACATCTCGCTAAGAACACCTGCAGACATAGAGCGGAGTCTTATTGATTTTGACCTAAACCACAAATTAGCTGCCCAACATTCAACAATAACTAGGCAACTAGCTAGATATAATCAAATTTATTCTGCAGATATCGAACGGCTCTTGGCTGAAAAAAGAAAAATGCGCAGAGAATAGCAATCACAGAGATCTCCCCAACTCCAAGCAGTCTTAAAGAATGCACGAACCGGGTAAGGGAGATGCTGGAATCTCAAAGAATAGCATCCCTGAAAAACTTTTTGGGAGACCTAGACGCAACTCTTCAATCAGATTATTCGTTATGGCGTGCTTATAGAAACCTTAAAAGGCCAGTCTTACGTAAGCCTCCCTTGCGAACTTCAGCTGGAGGCTGTGCAAGGAGTGATACCGAAAAAGGAAATTTATTTGCTGGACATTTGAAAAAGGTTTTTACCCCAAATATATCGACTGATATAGTTGAGTTGCCAGTTCTCGAGGCTAGTGCTGCAGATCTTGAAAAGGCAATAACGGATTTATACACCAAAAAAGCCCCTGGCGTTGATAAAACCAGTAGCAAGATGTTATTTGAGGTGCCCCGTGTAGCTCGCAGAATCTTTCGTCTTATTTTTAATGCCATTTTACGTCTTGAGTACTTTCCCACAGAGTGAAAGGTGTCCTTGACTACAAGGATTCCTAAACTAGGAAAAGACCACACAAAAATTGAATCATACAGACCTATAAGCCTTTTATTAAATATGTCAAAGCTGTTTCAGAGGATGTTAATAACTAAGCTTAACCCTATTCTAAGCGACAAAGGATGTATTCCAAACCATCAATTCTGCTTCAGGAAAAAACATAGTACGATCGAACAAACTCACAGGTCAGTTAATGTTGTTAAGTAGACCTTCGAAGAGAAAATACTGCTCTGCGCTTTTTATCGACGTTTCTCAAGCATTCGATAAGGTATGGCATGAAGGCCTAATATATAAGCTAAAACTGAACTTGCCCGTAAACCTATATAAGCTGCTAGATAGTTATTTAACCGAACGAAAATTTATTGTAAAAGAAGGAGATTTTTTGAGCTCACCCCAGCCAATTGGAGTTCCCCAAGGTATATTGGGTTTTTTTTTATACTTATTGTATACTTAAGACATGCCGACTAGCAACCGAGTTCACACATCGACATTTGCTGACGACACAGCTTTTTTGAGCATTCACGAAAGACCCGAAGTAGCATCAAGATATTTACAAGACCACATATTTAATTTAGAAAATTGGTTGAAGAAATGGAGAATAAAAGTGAATGAACAAAAATGTACTCACATAACTTTCACACTGCGTAGAGAATCTTGCCCCCCTATTCGGATAAATAACCAAACGATACCCCAGCTTTCAGACATCAAATATCTCGGCATACATCTTTAGATTGCAAACTTTTATTATACAAGTCAATTTTAAAACCAATATGGTGTTCAATTATAGGGCACTGCCTCAGCTAGCAACGTAGAAAAAATTCAAAGGCGTCAAAATAAGGTTCTTCGTGT